>VWYH01005913.1:323979-422415 GCA_013399365.1 Pampusana beccarii
GACCTTTGAAGGTCCCTTCCAACCCAAACTATTCTATGATTCTCTGGAGAGGTGTCTCATTTTCTGTGTGCTGCTGCCTCAGCACCTCCTAAGCTGCTCCACACCTCTCAGTCTTCCACAGATGTGAAATATACCCTTAGTTAGCCCACGGGAGCAAGCTTCCCACTTCCAAAATGCATCTCCAACCCTCCCTAAAACAACCCAAGGAGGGGGTTTGGGGTCTCCTTTGAGCTCCGTGCCAGAGGGCTGTGAACCCAACCCAGGGGATGGTACAGGGCAAGGACCCTGCCACAACCCCAGTAGTCTGCAAGCACAGAGAGAGCAGGGAGGGGAAAGCGTCCCACATTGGAGAACAGGACCTTCCTCTGTCTGCTAGGATCACCCCAAGGTTTAAAGAGCAGCGAATTGTGTGGCGAGCGTATGAAAGCCTGCTTTCTGGATGCTGTTGAAACTAAAACTCTCCTGCTCTCTGGGTTGGTTTTTCTTCTTTCTCTCTTACTGGTGACTCAGACTCCATTGGCCCCATCCCAATGCCACCCCAGCACTGTTGGCCACAGCAGTGAGCACTGGGGGTCATGCAGTGCAGCAGAGACCAGAAGCACAGCCTGGGGGCTTTGCTCACTGCAGGGCTGGTGATGCAGCCAGGCCCTTCATGTCTCTGGCTCTGCAGGGCTGCAGAGAGGTGCCCCCAGCCTCATGGATGCTCCGGTATGAATGGTTGCAATGAAGAGCTGCAGGTGGCCATGGACCACCACAGGGCACAGGGTGTTGCTCCCATAGGGGGTTTCAGCTGCATGGTCGTGTGGTCTAGTTCTTGGCAAGTCCCATTTACTGTCCCCCAAATCCTCAGTGCGATGCAGGTGGCTGTTTCCATCCTGTCCAGCCCAACACAGCGGGTAGACACCCTTGCCTGTGACCATCACACAGCTTAAATGGAAAACCTCTCAGTGATGCAGGAGAGCAGAGAAATAGGAAGGGCTCTGTGTGTTTGCTGTAACCTCCTAGCACTTTTTGCTCTCTACAAGGGGTGGAAGATTTTTTCACACTGAAGTCCAGGCACTTGCCGTTTAGTCAAGCCAAGGAGGTCAAAATATGAGGCAGAGGCCTGGGTATTAGCTCTCTCCTTGCTCTTTAAACATGACAAGTATCTTCTGCATCTTGAATATGCTTCCAAAGCAAAAGAGAAATTTCTCCAGTGCTGTTTTCTCCCTGCTACAAAATTTAACTAACAAGGCTAGAGGTGGAGACTTTGCCTGTCTCCTGCATTCCCAGGGCTCCCATGCTGAGGCTATAACAACATTTGAGACGAACATGCCCAACCTTTTGCGGCCTACAGCAGCACCAGTTCAGCAGAGGACTCCAAAGGATGGACTCACTGAGGATCCTTCAGGTTCATGCACCTTTGCCATGGCCAAACTACTCTCAAAGCAAACTAGGAGCACCCTTACAGGACATCTGAGGGGGCAATGTTCATCTCTCACATCAAGGAGGAACGTGGCAAGGTCTCCTCACCCTGGCTAGGACACACCTCCACCTTGCACCATTCACAGGGAGGTGGGCACACACACCCCGCAGAGAAGATGATCCTTCACCCACTCCATGCTCTATTGCGAAAGTGGGGAGACAACTTAGGGCTAGATCTCAAAACTAGGATTTGTCTATGCTGTTGGTCCACTTAGGGCTCCTGTGTGCCCATAACTCCCAGCCTGTACCCAGCAAGAGAGTGAGCATCATCCTCCACAGCCCCGAGGACGACATGGAAGATAATAGGGATCTCCACTCTTTCCTAGTGCCAGGGCTGCTGCTATGCCCATGGCCTTCCTCCACCCTCTCTTCTTGCTGCCCTTCAGACACTTGAAGTCTCACACACAAGGTATCTTTCTCACTCCACATCTGCTTGTAACACGGACTTTCCCACATGTCTGTAGGGCAGTGCCACACTGTTCCCTTAGATCAACAACCCAATATCTCATGCACCACTGTCCAGTCCCACCTGCAAGTCACCAGCTTGCTGAACCAGGCATGTGGGGTCCCAAAATTGGAAAGAAGCTGTCAGACTTGGAAAGCAGATTATTTTCTAACCCTGAAAATGCCCCTGCTCAGCAGTGCCCATAGGACCAGCTGCCCCGTGACCTGGGAGGTCTGTGGGGTGTTAGTAGGTTCCCAGCCCATATTACCTTCCCATCTGCAGGATGGACACCTCCCTGCTGAGAATCTCAGCTATGCCCATCAGCTCCTTTCACACCAGCCACAAACAGGCCCCCGGGGAGCACAGATTTGCCATCACTTGACCTGGTTTCTAACCACCGGTCTGCTTTTGAAACACTCCATAGATTTTATTTGCAGTGGTAACAACACCAGTTCTACTTTGTAAGACAGTACATGGAGGTGCAATACTGTACCTACTCCTTCTAATTAAGACACATATTCAGAGAGGGATTGAAGTGAATGAGAACAATAATTAGCTGAGAAACAACACGAGTTGTTCTCTCAATTCCCTATGCACTGGGCTGAAATTGTGTTCTGGCTTCCTACAAAATTACACGGACCACATCAAAAGTAAACACTTAATCTAATATTCTAATTGTGTTTTTAGATAAACATCGTAGTTATAAATCATTTTAATGAGTATATGAAAAAGAAGCAAATACCACATTAACTTTTCATTACCTTTTTAACATCCCCCGTGGATAATGCAATTCATTTACGGGTATAAGAGTCCCCTCTACTATATGCTGTAGGGATGAAATAGTGTAGCTTTGGGAGTGGTAAAGGTGTTTTAGGAGAAGAAATGGCTATGACTCGTTGAAGCACTCGTTGTAAAAATAAAGGTTATGTATTGTAACGGAGAAGACTGGGACAAAAACATGGATAATTCAATCCATTAATTAAAACCAAGAGTTTTCTTAATTGCTGTGCCCATATGGAAAAGGTTATTAATCAAAGGAAAGGTGAACACTAGAAAACTCTAAGGGGAGTCAAATTTTCTTGACAAGCTGTTAATCTAAAGAGTCTCCTGCTACAGTCATGTAATCAAATACACCCAAAAAATCACTGTTAAGGCAAACTAAGCATCCCAATGGGTGGCAACTTCTTAAGCAATAGTAATTCAGCGGCTTTCAGAAGTGCAGCCACGTACTTCAGTAAACAACAGAAACATCTGGGGAAAAATCATGATGTTCTGTAACTCAGCAGAATTTCAACATTGACTTCAAATGTGGTCAGACTTTGGGTGGTGTTTTCAGTCCTCTTTTTTAGGAAAAAGTCCCTCTTTAGAGAATTTTGTTCATAGTAATAGCTTAAAAACATAAAATTTTGGTTATCTGAGCAAAAGCAGTATGAAGCTTCTGTTTCTTTGAAACAATGTAAGCAAATATCCCATGAAGCCTTCCTCAAACAGTACATCTATTGTTTCTGATCTTACATAATTTCTTTGTGTTTCACTCTAAAATTTATGTTGTATTATTTGTACAGGCAATAGGATTTCACACAGGCTTTATGGTAGCTGAATCAAATAATGGTAATGGTGAAGAAAATAAACTCTTTCACTGTAGCCTAATTTATTACGCTTGACTGAAATGGTTTAAAGCCATCTCTGAGCCACACAGCCAGTAATTCTCTGCTTCATGGACAAGACATATTTTCCTAGACGTAAGCTAAATTATTTATATAATGCGTAGAGCATATGAACCATCCATTACCTGATACCTCTGAAACAATAGGGTGGAAAGCAGCCAGCATTAATTGATCATCCAACTGTCCAGTTACTCTGTGTGGGCAATTTGTGTCAGATGCTATATAATCACACTTTGAAACATTTTCCAGAAATAAATCTTCCCTATGGAGGGAGGCGGTTGTCTTTGGAAAAACTATTTATGCTCAGGGATTTGCCAGCTACAGCACTTGGGTAGGACGTGAGCCAAGCTCTCGTCCCCACCAAACAGCAGGGCTGGTGTTCGCATACAAACACACCTGATGGAAGGGCTGAGTTTATAGGGCACTGCATTATTTTTCTAAGACAGGTTTCTGGGAGGTGTCAGAGGTGGTTTGGCCCGGCTCAGATGAATCAGTTATTAAAACTACAGCTAGTTTCCAAACCAGCAGTTTAAAAACCACTTTCAATAGGCTTCCCCGCTGTAGTTCCTGGCTCAGCAGGGCTCGGCGGGTGGCACGGCTTGTTGATCTGCTCCCCAGATCTGGTGGTCACCAGCCGAACCAGACACCCCAGGAGAGAAACAACTCCTGCTCCAGGGCAGAGCTAGCTTGGCACAAAGCCCGGGCCAAACAAAAAAGCAAGGGCAGCACAAACCTACGCACCAGCTCACCCAGGCCCTAGCCCTTAACTGAGTCACACCAGCTAGTCCACGAGGATATCTCATGTGCGAATATCACCCAGGGCTTCCGGGCAAAATCAGCTCCAGCAGCATCAATGCATCACTTTCCTACCCTGTGTCATCACAGGCTATTTTATCCTATGCAAACACAGTGATTAATCAAATAATCAAATAAGAAGTTATTTTGGCCATTGAAAACGTTGAAAACCTATTTTTAATTACTCTGGTTAAGCCACCAGTTCTGAGAAGCTCTCTGCTCTACCAGTTTTCTTGCCTCCTTTCAACTATGTGCACCACATGAATGCTTGGGAAAGCTTCCGTTCCTATAACTCAACTTTCTACTCCATGAAAGTAAACATATTTACTTCAAAGACAAGCTACCTCTTAAGGTTGGAGCCTTCATCTCATTTTTTTTTCATCTCACAAGAAATCTTCCTTTAGAAAAGTCAGCCTTGGAGCATTCTTCAACCTACAAGGTGATGAAATACTCTGCACAACGCAAACCAGGGCAACAGATCAACATTGTATGTTTCAATGGACACTTACAACACTTCCACAAAAAGTTTCTGTTTTATATGCTAGGATATTAAATGTAATATTTTTTTAGTGGATACGGAAGAATGCAGAAGAATCTAATTTGTTACAACCTCCGTGTAAATCTTCAGGTAGCCTCAGCAGGAGTGCCTGCGGGACATACAGAAACGCTGTAATACATGGAAAATAATTGCCTTTCTTCATCTTTTCCTTGCTGCTCAGCAAGACCCTGATAACAGGTCACCTTGATAGGCTGAACAATTCACAGCTAGATCTTTGCGATGACAAACTCATCTTCCCACATGTGCTGCTAATCCCGCTTTCCCCACAAGAGTGAGCCTGGATGGCAGAGGTTCCCAACACAGACCTTTTGGGATGCTCCACCGCATCCTACAAGGGCAGAGGCATCTGGTGTGCATGGGCCCTGCTGCCCTGGGAGGGATTTCTTTCACTACCGATGCCTCCCACAGTTACTCTATCCCTTCCTTCCAGTTTCAAACCAGTCCATCTTTTCCTTTTTTTCCTGCCTCTCTCTTTTCCTTGTTTTCCTAATTCTTTCTATGGCTACAGTTTTCGTCTATTTGCACATCTAAACTTTCGTTCTGTTCACTTATTGCTTTATCCTCCTAAAAAACAATCTCCGCCATACACTACTGATCACCAGGAGAGGAGCTGGTGGTGGTAGGACCATCTTGCTTCTCCAAGACCTCTCCTCCATGGATCCTTCTTCTCAGTAAAGGTCATTTAAATCCTACAGGAAATGAAGATTATGGAGGTTATGAGTAAAATACAACAGTATCCGTTCTCCCTGTATGTTAACTTAGAAGGAGGCTTCAATTTAGTAGAGGTTTTACTAAAGTGCAGGAACACGTCTACTTTTTCCAGATTTTCCAAATAGAAAAGATTGCAGTACAGAAAATTACAGTCACACAGGTGCAACGATACACAACACTTAAACATGGTTGTTAATAAGAAATGCCACTCAAATCAGTACCTGGGGTCTGAAGAGGTTTGCAGTGAACATGAGATCAGACCTGTCCACACAGACATGTCTGAACACTTGAGCTCCCTCTCTCCCTGACACTATACCAAATGCTCAGATTTCTTTCCGAATTCACCATGCATGGAGCTCACCCTGGTGGCAGGCAGTATTCTGGAGTTAATTCACTTCTCCTCCTCCTACCAACTCCATGCCAAACTGCTTGTCAGGCCTTCTGGTGATATTTAAAAACAGAGGTGAAATACATACAACTGGTGACCCAGTATTTTTTTAGCAGAAGAGATCAGACTCTGGTCTGAATCCTCATGGCAAATCATCAATTCAGTTGGTGTTTTCTCTCGCTATTGAAATATAAGTTGAGGCTCGTGTGGCAATGGTGGAGCCCAAGGAAAGCCACAGCCTGAATCCTCCTGGTTTGCAGGAATAAGAACTGCAGCCGGTTTCCCACCAAGCAAACCTGACCAGCAGCCGCCCTGGAACATGTGTCCTTAGCAAAAGGACTCAGCTCTCTACTGGGTGCAGGGATGTTGCAGGTACAAGCCCAGCTTGCCAGCCAGCCCCAGCAATCTGCAAGCCACATTCAACACATGCTCTTACCAGCCCCAGCTCTGATAGGACAAAGTGCAGAGCTCATTAAATTGATTCTACGTGAGAGAAATACTACCCAGTTTCCAAAACAGCTATTGAATAGGTGGCGATCTGGACATCTCTGGGATCTTCTAAGTGGTTTGCTCTTGCAAGTGCTGAAAAGGCACAGAGGTTTCAACTGAAAGCCAGGTCCTGCGTGTACGAAAAAGCAGATTCTGCACTTGAACTGACCTGCAGACATGGTGAGACCCTTCAGTCTCAGTGAGGAGGAGGGATGTGGGGATCCCTCTGCCATGCCTCTTCCTGGACATGGAAGTCAGATCATGCACCTTCCCTCTACTTCCACCATTGATACTGTGCATCCTCCTCTTGTCAGGGGCATACGCACAAACCCAGAAGGCTCCCAAAGAAGAAACCTAAGAGCATGTTCACCACAGCAACAACGAGAAAGGGGAAGAAGGGTTTGCCTTGCATTTCATTCCTTTGCTTAGAGTTTTCTCTTGGTGTCTACTCACATGGTCCCAGAGAGCAATGGAAAGTCACAGAAAGGAGATGCCTAACTACATAACCTACATTTGATTGAAGACTCTTTCTAAATGTTACTTTCTTCACACTTCTTTCTACAGCAGAGGAATTTTCATACTTTGACAGGGTCTCCTTATCTTTGCAGGAGAGTCCAACTATCTAACTAGCAAAATCTAGGGCCGTTACAAAACAGGAAAATAACTGCTTGACTGCTCATCTCAGTGATAATTTACTCTCTAACTAAAGAGGCATATAGCTGCAAGATGGGAATTTATTTACAGTTCATGCCTGACCTTTTTAATGTCTGGTAAAATCATGTTATGGAACTGTTTGAAAATTTATTGTCCCCATTTAGCTGTGCTGACATTTTGTGATTATTGGCTCTGGAAAATCTACTGGCTCTGTCAGGCAGATGAAGTTCAGAAATTGCTTCCAGGGAACAACAAAGCTCTGATTTTTAGAGTGTTGAACACTAACAGATCCTTTTTATTGCATATTTTTAATGTGCATAAAAAAATAAAAACAAGCTGCAAAGCAAAGCTGAAAAAGGAAAGGAGAAAAATACCCTTGATTAAATGCAAATCGGAATGGGGCTTCACTCCCAGCTGGCTGAAGTCCATGGTAAAAAGCATCATTACTTCAAAGCAAGGATGATCACGTCCAGGGACGCTTCAAGACCAGTTCTGTGCCAGTTGGGACTGGTGGCAGGTGGAAAATAGCTCAGAGCGGTCCAGCTGGCAGCGGAGCAGCCACGTGCGAGCCCCAGGCTCGTGGGGTGGCTGCAGGCACAGAGCCCCAGCAATCAGAGCTTGAGGAACTTTCCAAGCGCTCCGGTCACACAAGCGGCCCGCACTCTCTCAGGAAGGGGTGAGGATGGTCCTACGGGGCTCTTTAAATTGCCAGTGGCAAATTATGCTTTTTGTATGTGGCCCAGTGAGGTGCTCCTCAGCAGGTATCTAGCACATGGCATTGATGAGGTTGGGCCACTGCACGGGTAAGACCTCTACAAAATTGTCAGTAGGTAGCGGCTTGACATGGTGCTCGGGATGGTATTGAGAAAACCTTCGCCAAGATAATTCAATTGTCTTCACATACAGCAGCAAAACATCACTGCAAAATGACCACTCGCAGTCTTTGTTAGAAGGTGTCATTTTTTTTCCTGACCTCTCATTTCTTGGTTTTGACCTTCCCTGTTCAAACATCACCGACCTTTCTTTGCAAATTTTTCCACCTAATGCTATGAAAAAGTTGCATTATATTTGTAGAAGCCATAATTTTTTTTGTACACCAATATAAAACCAGCTGCTCTGTCAAAGCACTTTTAAAATTCAGAGTGATATTGAGTCATAAAACCCTTTCCATTGACTAGATGAGGCAACAGACCTCAGCTCTTGAAATGCATGTGTTTGTGATGCATCAGTGTTTCTGAAGGACTTAGCTATGCAGGCTTGCAACTGCTAGGGGCAAATGCATAGTTACCTAAGCAGTTTACCGCTGGAGGACACGCGTTTTCCAATACACCTAGCTTGCTATAGAAGTCTGTAATGAAACCAGATAAAAATTCTTTCAGAATTGCAGCTACAAAGAGAACCAAGACATAAAGAGATTAACAGCATGTCAAAGATCCCATTTTCAGACCCAGTTTGCTATCACAGTTGCAAACAAAACAACAGGGTACAGCAGAGATCGTGGTAGTATGTGACATGAAATATGTAAAACTCTACAAGTGGAAATGCTGAAAACTGTGCTTTACATTGCTATGACAGTTCTTAAACACTGTTATTTAGAGCTAGCTAAGCACTTCGGTGATTTCATTGAAGTATAATGGTCTGTATAACCGTTCTCCTAAATATAGTGACTGATCTAACAGAATTATTTTATAAAGTATATCGAGTCATTGCAGGCCCAATGGTCCCAACTCAGTTGTGTATCCAGCCCATTTCCAAGCTGCTGTATTTAAAGTCCTATCTTTCTTTCTTCCAGTTTTGAGGAACTCTGAATGATTCTTTAGTTACTTCTAATTCGATGTTGCTATGTGGGATAAGACACTATGAATCTCCTCTCAGAGAAGGCTGCATTTGACTGCCGTGATTTTGGCATTTTGATGACATTTTAATAATTCTTATTATCACTCCTGAGCTCATATGGATTAACAGAATTATTTCGGCATTTTAAACAGATAAGCACTCTTTGGTAGTCAAAGATTATGCAGATAGAGCATATAAGTATCTCCTTACAATATACGCTGTGGTATAATTCATGTAGGGTCCAGGTCTGAGCCCAACTAATGAAAATGAGAAAATTACCTGCGTGGTGTTGGGGTTAGATGTTAACACCAGTACTGCAACTGGAAATTGCCACAGAGATTTCTGCTTTCCCTGGGTGGGGAAGTCTGTGTGACTCAGCTTGGTGGCATCACAACGCTTCAGCAAGTGACCAAGAATATGCCGAAGAGCTACTCTTAGGTTCAGTATGTACTAAATAACCCAAAGGCTGAGTTCCCACTGTACTGCTGAAATGAAATGCCCAGTTTAACGTGGCTGCAGTCACCCAGCACATTTCATTTGTGTGGGGTGTTGGTTTTGTTGTTTGGTTTTGGTTTGGTTTTGGGTATGTTTTTTTTAGGTTTAGTTTGGTTTTTTGGTCCCTGTTACCAGTCAGCAGGTACCAGAGGTGCTTTGCAGAAGGCAGGTTTAGGAGAATGGTTTAGGCTGTACCAGTCTTTCCTTTCTGTCACTTCTGAGATAGAAGATCAATAAAGGTGATTGTGTCTAAGTGGGATATGCTGCTAGTTCATGCTAGCTCAACTTTTTGAAAGAAAATAAACACTGAGTACGAAAGCAAATTTATATCAATTAAAATTTCCCTTAGTAGTATGCAGCCACCTCAACAGGAAGTTTGCTGGCAAAGGATGTGAGGTGGAAGCAACCACAACCCCAGTTCTGCAGTCAATGGCACAAAGCAGCTGCCCAGGTATGACCAGGAAAGGGTGCTGGGGATGCCCTGAGGTGTCCCAGCTGGCACCAGTGGGCTGACAGACGTGCCACTGGGTCAGCAGGAGGCCCAAGGTGCTTTGAGATGGCCTAAGGCAACCCATCCTTTCCTGCTCCTGTACGTCCAGCATCACATTCACCAGCTCTGTGTGGGTGGCTGTGGTGACAGTCACACTCTGATCCCTCTTGGCTGTGACACGACCTGAAAATCACACTCTGCTGAAGTGCACTGTGGGGATCTTTCCATATCACAGAAGCATCTGTTTCTGCCTTTCTTCCCCCGATCCAGCAAGTTACTGCAAGGGCTGGTACCTTACACCACCAAGTAGATTTTATTTGCCTATAGAAAATAAAAAGGCAAAGGCCACCCTGTACTGCAACAGCCATGGCGTGATTGAATTAAAAAGCAACAGCAGCTAAATAATTATCACTTTACTCCATTAGTCCACATTCATAAAGCAGAGTTATCAGCACCCAGTGACTTCCAACAATTATTTTAAATGCTTTTTAAATGTGGTAATGGGGAAAATTTATGAAGTGTTTTAGAAAGCATCTTGCTTCTGAAGGACTTATTCATCAACCGTTCATTTATCCCTGTATTAACATTTGCAAGTCAGCTTTTAAGGAAATTTTACATATTTCCACTCATAATAAACAACATTTTAAAATATGAACTGCTAATGACTAAATGCTGTTTAGAAGGGAGAAGCATTTTGGGTAGCGACTCAAGAAAAATGTCAATGTCAAAGCAGAAAGTGTACTCCGTTTTTCAGAGAAAATGGAAAAAATATTTGACTTGTTAATGCTAGGGATGGATTCAAACAGAAGTGGCCATGGGCAAGCAGACTTGTGTCCATTTATTAATAGTTATTCTCAAAACACCGGAACAATAAGAGTTTCTGATCTCTGTATCCACAGAATCATAGAACGTCCCAAGTTGGAAGGGATCCACAAGGATCATTGATTCCAACTCCTGTCCCTGCATATGACAACCCCACAGTTCACACCATGTGTCTGAAGGCCTTGTCCAGTCTCTTCTTGAACACTGTCAGGCTTGGGGCCGTGACACCTCCCTGTGGAGCCTGTTCCAGTGCTCCACCACCCTCTGGGTGAAGAACCTTTCCCTGATGTCCAACCTAAACCTCCCCTGGCACATCTTCCTGCCATTCCCTCAGGTTCTGTCATTGGTCACTAAACAGAAGAGTTTGGCGCCCACCCTTCCTCCTCCCCTTGTAAGGAAGCTGTAGCCACCATGAGATCTCCCCTCAGCCTCCTCTTCTCCAGGCTGAACGAACCAAGTGACTTTAGCCTTAAGAGCTATACTGTGTTATCGCTGGTTTTAAAAACATCCCTTCCAAGAGTCTGCTACGTGTTAAGAGTATTGCAGTGATAACCAGCCCATAGGAGACAGACTAGCAGGTTCTCCAGCCCCATGCATGACCATGGGAAAAGAAATAGAGGTTAATGGGAGAGTGAGGTCCGAGGTTGCCTGTGATGCATTGCCTACTATTGCTGCTCCTGGGCCAAGAGAGGTTGGTGATGCCATTATGGCTTCTTTCTGCTGACTACGGCATTAGAGGCTGGTGCCGACTGTTCAGGAAGGACTTTGGAGTATGTTCAATACCCAAGTATCTGAAAGAGCACACACTGTGTTATTTGCTTATTCTCTCTGGTGAATATCCCTAATGAACCAGTGAACTGTTCGGAAATGCCCATAAATGAGAATGCATTAGAATAATAGCAGCTTACCAGGCAGCATGGGTGAATAGAAGACTCATCTCCAGCCATGCAGGAAGGGTGGAAGAACAAACACTGCAGTACTAAATTTTAAGTCAATTCTAAGAGATTTTTTGACCAGTTTTTTTCTTGAAAAAGGCCAAAAGGATGTGATAACTAGCAACTATGTACTGTAAGAGAGCTCAAAATGAATGCACAGGAACATTTACAGGTCCAGGTGACAAGGTAGATGTCCTCCAGAGCAGCTGGGGTTTACACACACAGAATGTCTACGTACTTCTTCAAAATTATTAGAAGATAAAGTAATTGCAATATATTTTTACTGCATCTTCTGTGAAGTCCTGAGTCAAAGAACTGCCTTAAACCTGTGTCATTTAAAGAAGCAACATCAGAGAAATTCACACACCACACAGCACAGCACCAAAACACTCATGGGGGCAGAGGCTTAAGAGAAAGCTTCCACTGATTCTTGTTGTGCACTTTATAAGCCACAGCCTCAGCCTTGCTCTTCCTTCCTGATGCAAGAAGCACATAACACTAGCCTGTGCCCCAAATCAGCGACTGTCAAATAGCTCTACTGCTGCCAAAACCCGGCATCCTGCTAACTGAGAGGGTCACAGGAAGACTTGCAGAAGGGTGAGAGACAGCTGTCTCCCATAGCAAACAGCCAACAGCCCAGCAGAAAGGAAAGCATTTCAGGGAAGGTGACAGAGATAGCCTTTCACTTGAAACCCTCCCAAGAGAATGAATAATAAACATTTGCTGCCCCTTCATCCCTCTCTCATAGTAAAAAACATTACAGGGCAGTTCTTTTTGCCTTGCTGCTAACCTGGTGTTACCTGTGCATTCCACATGGTAGAAGTACAGTTACTTGAAGAACAAGGAAAAAAAGAAACCCACAGGACTCACATAGAATCACAGGATGGTTGGGGTTGGAAAGGACCTCTCGAGATCACCTGGTCCAACCCACCTGATAAAGCAGGGTCACCAGAGCAGATCGCACAGCAATGTGTCCAGGTAGGTATTGAATGTCTCCAGAGAAGGAGACTCCACAACCTCTCTGGGCAGCCTGTTCCAGTGCTCTGGCACCCTCAAGGTAAAGAAGTTTCTCCTCATACTCAGGTGGAACTTCCTGTGTTTCCTTTCGTGCCCATTTTTTCGTGGTCACATTTTTCCTAATGCACCTCAAGATGCCGTTTGCCTTCTTGGCCACAAGGGCACATTGTTGACTCAACCTGTTGTCAGCCAGAACTCCCAGGTCTTTCTCTGCAGTGCTGCTTTCCAGCAGGTCTGCTCCCAACCTGTACTGGTGCCTGGGGTTATTCCTCCCCAGGTGCAGGACCCTACACTTGCCCTTGCTGAACATCATTAGGCTCCTCCTCTGCCCAGATCCCCAGCCTGTCCAGGTCTCACTGAATGGCAGCACAGCCTTCTGGTGTATCAAACTCAAACTAATTTGGTGTGATTCTTGCCAGGTATTAAGCAGCTATTATTAAGCAAAAAGCTATACGTACACACAGAGTCACTGAGAAGTTGTAAAAACAGGCAGAGTTGAAATGCCAGCTTCACAATCAAGCATGTTGTCACTTCACAAGCTCAACTCATTCTGCACTGCTCACCACAAAAATTCCTGCTTTTTGCTTAATGACAAGCATGCACAGGCAATTTTTTTCTTCATTCGTTCCGTACATTGCGCTCCCTTTAATTAACCAGTGCATGGAATAACAAATACGTGCACTTTGATAGTATAAAAATCAACAGAAATAGCATTGGCCAAGTAGACACGAAGATAACATTCAGTAGTGTATTTTGACCTGCTGATGTTCTGAATCACGGTGTCACAAAATTCAGCCTGTTACTTTCTTCTTCCCGTCTATGAAGGAGAGAACTGATATGGAGTTAGGGATTAAGGGCAGATGCTCCTTCCAGATCTTGAGCCCTACCCCACTGGTGAAAGACTCAGGTGTGTCTCACCTTGAACTGCCTTCATCCTTTATGAGTTATCTGTCATCAAACTGTCCTCAAGCAGGTAGAGAGAAGCAATAGCCACTCTTCCTTCTTCGACAGGCAACATACAAACATGTTTTAAGCATCTATTGCGTTTTATTTGAGCAGCAAAGCTAAAATGACAGATTTAATTGACTTTTTTTTTTCCCTGCCTCATTTGGTATTTTTATTTCAGCCAATACATTCCAAGTTTTTATTTTAAAAGTGACAGAGGAATTTTTTCATCCAGTTTCTACTCTGAGCAAGTAAGGGGATGTTGGTTTGGCAACTTCAAGTCTTGTTTGTTCAGATTTTCTGACTCACATGCTAGTTTAATTCTACAAGCAAACACATCTCTAGCTGGGTCGATATACATTGCAGTATTGCATTGCTGTAAGGTCAACGGAAATAATTCAACTACTTTTCATAAAATACAAAATTTGCACTTTCAAAAAAACAACAAACAAACACTTCAATACAAAACATACTGCAACATTCAGATCTATTCTCTCTCTGCTCCTAATGGATCAAAACTATTGATCAAAATCTCACAATACAACATCCAGGAGAACTTTCAACTCAGCTGCTCTGAAGGTCTGGGTTCCAACATGGACTGTTACTTGTGCACTACTGGTGTTGTTTATATCGCAATAGAAAACTTCAATTATATTGAGCCATTCTGTACATCTGCTGCAGTGCAGGACGCCTATGGCTTTGCCTACACTTGAATAAACATCACCAATAGCTTTTGACTGGATGCAACATCTCAAGAAGCTGCTTAGCACCTGTTAAAATACAGCAGTTTAGTCTGGGTCCCACTGAAAGCATTTTTGTCACCATTTTTCAGCAGAGATAAAAGCTGTATTCTCTGGTGATATTTTCCATGGCATCAACGCTTCATTCTTTGTGCAAAATGCACATCTACAAATTGATGGATCCGTTATGAAGGACTGGAGGAATAACACACAGTAATAAATCACTTATTCACAGCGTAGAAGCAATCGTAACAGGCTGAAACTCAGCTAGAGGAATGTGACTAACTTCTGTGTAACTGAAAATTTAGAGGTATGATGTTCAGAAGAGTGACTGTTTTAAGAACTCATGCTATTTTATAGTGGAAAGCGATATGGATTTGG
Source organism: Pampusana beccarii (assembly GCA_013399365.1). Classification (NCBI taxonomy): domain Eukaryota; kingdom Metazoa; phylum Chordata; class Aves; order Columbiformes; family Columbidae; genus Pampusana; species Pampusana beccarii. Next base: position 338,813 of record VWYH01005913.1, read on the forward strand.
GACAGTCTACACTTTTCTTTATCTGGCTCTTGTCAGTCCCATGTGCAAGCAACACAGTGCAATGCCAGCGTGGCATCTGCGCCTGGCTGGTAAGAAGAAAATGGGGCATTATTTCAAGTAAAATGTGATGAAATCCCTGAAGCTAATCCAGTGTGGAAGGAACACCTTTCTGGCCAAACACAAACAACAGGGTTGGAAATGATCTAAGAGTTTGTTTTTGCTAAGACCCGGCGACTACTGCAGTAGTCATGAAGTATTCACATCGGTCTGCATGCTAGTTATTACTTAAAATACAATTAATGAAGTTGGTTTGTGTAGTAAAGCAGCTGGCAGCTATCAGGAGCACTGACAGAGCGCGGAAAGCCCTTCAGTTCTGCTTCAGGAGCCAGGCGTGTCTCAGCCAGCATCCTCAAGGATGCACACTTGTCACCGCTTCATTGGCAGGGACACACCAGCAGCAAGCAACAACACCTCTGAGTGCAACAGCAGGAAAGAAAAAACGTAAAGAAACTGCAACACAGTGCTACCTTCAAATGTAATAGGAAGACGGACACTCAGGGTGACAGAGCCTACACCTTGAAGATCTATTTGCACTCAGTATAAATGGCTGTGACAAAAAGAAATGCACTGATAGCAAATGCTGGCCTCGCCTCAAAAGTAAAGACCTGGGTGGCTTTTAGTTATGACTACAGCAAAAGAAAAACACCAATGATTTTTTTTCTTATGTCCTACATTTTCATAGCTGTTTCCAGTTTTGTACACAAATACTCAAACCTCAATGCCATTTACCCCTAATTCTAAATCTTTCTGGTTTCGAGCGTTGTGTGCAAGCACACAGGTAGGCACTGTATCTGCCACTAGCTGGTCAGCAGACTCCTGGGGCAGATATTGGACAGGCACAGCAGAGCTGGGGAGAGCGGGGCCCATGTCTCTGCCAGGTCACAGGCACCAGCTGCAGGGCTGTTAATGACACATCCCATCCCAGAGATGATGTTCTGTAGATACGAGCCTGTATCTTACTCTGTTATCTGTCTCTCACTCTTACCTATCTCTGTTAAACTGTTCTGCTGTCCAGGAGTAATGGACAGGACAGGAAAGAGATCACCCCTTCTGCTGGGGCATTCAGAGACGAAGGTTCGAGTCTCAGCTCCACTATATATCTGGTATTTATCACCTAAATAAGAGAATTAAACGAAGCAGAATATCTCTAATAAGGTAACTTGAGGGAGGCTCACCTCAGACTAACCTACAGTCTCATGTTTAGGCCACTGAAACTTAATTTCCTGGTCTGAGTCAAGCTAAGAACGAAACCGGACTCAAGCTCTACAGGATGAAGGTGATGTGCTCACTACTGCCTGCACCCTCTTTTTTGGAAATTAATAGAATTGTGAAGTGCTGTGGAAACATTAAAAGCATTATTGTCATGCATGAAAACATATGGGCCCATAAAAATAATTAAGAGTTATATTTCATTTTCACTCCTGATCACTGTTTAGAACTTCAGATGATTATTCTGGATTTTTAGTGTTTTCCAACAGAAACACTAAGACAGAAAAAATGTTCTAGTATTCCAAGAATCTTTGTGCAATAAACAGGTTGCCCAGAGAGGCTATGGGATCCCACCTTCAGAGATTCTCAAAATTCAACTGGACACAGCCCTAGGGAAGCTGCCCAAGCCAACCCTGCTTTGGATAGCGGGTTTCTTTCCACAGACCTTGCTTTGCATCAGAAAACTAGCAACAATAGGGGAAAAAGTCAAAATGGAAAAGAATAACAATGACAACAAAACCCAAAACAAACAAGAAGGATATTTTTTTTTCTTATTGGCAAAAGCCTTTCTGGAATGAAGTACACAAACAGAGTCTTCATTAGCACCATCGATTACATGGATCTCCAAAGCCATAGACCCATGGTGGGGCAAGGCCACCTGAGCTGCTGGCACAGATCTGGGGGCTCACTAGGAAACTCTCTACAGACTTGATACTCCACTGTGCCCAAACCCAGTTTGAGTGGCCCTTTTTGGGCAATCCATAGTTATTCTTGACATCCTATTCCCAAATGACTTTATATGACTGTCACTGGCAGGGGGTAGCTCCTTTGCTGGTGTTTCATGGCTAGCTTGTAATCTGGATGGGTCAGAGAACGCCCTGTTTCACAGCTCCCCACAGCCATGTACCTACATTTATTAAAGCCCTGAAAGCCGTTATCTGCAGCTCTATAACAGCCTCACACAATCTCACTGTTTCTCCTTCAGCTGCCTCTCTTCTGACAGTAACTCATTCCCAAATTCAGGGTAGTTCCTCCTTCTTAAAAGATAATCTTTATCGTCAAGTCGGTGCTGCAGAGTTGATAAAGCGGCCCAGATCGTTACAGCTGAGCCAGATAACCTCTGCAGGGACAGAAAGGGGAACAATGTTTTTGCCTCTAGCTTTCGCAGTTCCTACGACTATTCTGAGGCTAAAGCAAATTATTTATAAAGTGTGAGATAAAATTAAAATATGAGTCTCAGAAGTAACTGACATGACAGAGTCACAGAGGATGCCAGATCCTTTTGTTATCCATTAATACTCATCTTGGGTATTAAGGGCCTCTGTGGTCACGCCGACACGTAATTTGTTTGAAGACCCACCAAGGTTAAACCAGAATAGATATATTAATGCTTGTCAATGTAAAATGAAGCTTAAAAGATTATTAAAACGTACGATTTTTTCCTACCTAGAAAAACTAACAGCATTACGCACAAGGTAGATCACAGTGAACTTATGTTCTCTGTTTTCCCCTAGAATAAATCTCAGCAAAGAACTGGATCTGAAAGGTCAGCCTAATCCCTCATACCCAGGAAACCACAATTCAGGCTGTAAAATCTACAAATAAAGGCCGATTTTGGCCACAACGACGCAACGTAACCTTTTTGCTATTAGAGAAGTAACCTTCTTTCAATGCAGGTCCTGCCAGTGAGGGTAACCACCAAACAGCCGGCTTTTCCCATCCATTAGAGCAATGGTGATGTTCCTGAGTGAAAGGAGCAAAGAGCCTGTAAACATGTAATCAAACCAGTCTTTATGTTTTGTTCAGTTCCTAGCTACATTGCATTCAATTGTTGCCACAGTATGAACTGTTTCAAAATGAATTTCAGTTATTAGAAAATAATTTAAACTTCAAATAGATTTTCTTCCCATTGCTTTTTAATATTACATGAACATAATGAGCTTTTTTTCCATTGCCAGCTAGACATGTTTTTTTTTTTTAAATGAACAAGTTATGCTGTTCTAATATTTGCCATATCATATTGGATCCCCACAATAAGAAGATACATTTGCAGCATGAAAAACGCTCCTTATTGACTGCTTGTACATCTAAAATTACCCATTCAGTTATTAATAGCTGAGAACACTCAAGCATGGCATATCTATGATATTCCCTGTAGTTTTATATGCTTTAGTTCTTCTAGAAGCATCATACACACTAATAAATACAGAACTGGTCTATAACAAGTATTGACCAGTTAACTAGTGCATATTTAGAAACGAATATCTCTTCCCTTTTGGAATTCCTGAAGCCTCAAGATGCTCCAGTTGGTCCTTTCCAGTTCAGGTGTGTCAGAAGCGCAGGGGGGTCCCCCTTGCCTTGGTCATCTTCTGACAAAGGGATGTTATTTAGAGCATCACTCCATGAATAAGAAAGAGATACTGTTGTCAAAGTGATTTTTTTTTTTCTTTTTTTTTGTTAACCAGTATGGTTTCAACACCATTGTAGTTAGTATATTACTGAATAATTTGTTCATACCAAAAACCAAATCAAAACAAAACAACGTCACTATCTTAGTAAATTAATTATAATTTTGATGCAGTAAATCCAGGCCATTTCTGTAAGGCAAAACTTGTAGTTGAAACCAGGTTCTGGCAAAAATAGCAAATTTTGATAGCAGTTTAAACAAAATGAACATTAGCACGTCCAGGCAGTAGGACAACTTAAGACTGCACCTGTAACTTCAGTTTTGAAATGTAAACGAGTGGAATTTTTCTGTTCCTTTTTTAATTAGCTACATACCAAGCTCTAAAAAAATGCAGGCAAAACTGCCATTTCCTTCAGCAGTTCTTCAGCTATAACATTTGGGCAGATTAGCGCCAAGTTTTTTACATTTAGACCCTGAGCAAGCACACAGAGCCCAATTTCCATAGGCACGTAAATAAAATCATGGTTAGGCCGCACCATCTTCAAAAGCTTTTTCAGCAAATAAACTCCATTTCAGTTTCCTTCAGAAGCTCTTTTCAAGAGAGAGAAATTGCTCCCTGTGTTGTACATGGCAGGAGAAACCAGCCAGTGAATGAGTCTCTTGATTTAGGTGAAAAATCAGAAAAACAAGGTGGATCAGAGACATCCTATCAGACAAGAAAACTCCTGTTGATCTGCCACAAAAGCCTGGATGCTGCGTACTTTAGCTGTGGAACATTGTAAAGGAGTACCAGGGCAAAGCACCAGTTCTGGGCTCGAAGAGACTGAGCCAGCTTAAGAATGGCAAATTCTTAATTTGAGCAAAAGGATCCATCTACAGGGGAACAGTGAAGTAGATCTTGTATGAACGCTGAACTGAGCAGGAGGCCCCAGAGAACCTCCACAGGAGGGCAATGGGCGCGAAGGTTGCTCTGAGCACCACGGATTAAATTGTTGAGGAGCACAGGCTTAGGCAAACAGCCTAAAATAAATAGCGAGGAGAGCTGGGTGAGTTAGAAAGTCAGAACCTACTTCAACTCACCAGACTAGCGCTCTGGGATGACTCCTCTTCTAAACGAAGATCTCCTTGACTGAGAAGGAACAAACTCCTTCAGGCCATTGGGAAGTTAATGATGAATCTGTATGGGAAATATTGAAGCAGGCTCAGGACCACAGCTGGGAGCAGGAGGTGCAGTATGAGCCCATCCACAGCTGCTCCCACTCTTTGCTTTTCCTAATATCTGGCTCAAATTCTTGTTGCTCTTTTTTTTTTTTTTTTTAAATTAACAAGTCCCTAAGACAACAATCCTTTACAACTCCAGTACAATGTGATATACACATTACAGTGTGATACTCCAGTACTCCAGTACAACGTGATATACATTGTGATATACAATGTGATATACATTGTACTGCGTGAGTACAGAACATGCTCCTCCATGAGCCAGTAAAGGCATCCAAGAGACTTTCTGAACTTTTTTGGGGCTGGTGCTTGTATGAGCTGCTGGGAACAGCAGCATTTGGTCCCCAGTCAAGCATCGTGCCACAGCCAGCACTGAGGAGGGGTTAACGTACACGGGTTGGGAAAAAGCCCTGTTCTGAGGGCACCTGAGTGCCAGGATAAAGGCTGAAATTAAAAAACAAACCAACCAACCACAACCCCCCTGCAAAACTGAAAACGTGGAACTGCTTACAAGTGAGACAAAACAAGCTTCTGTCTACCTCTCCTGCTGCCGGCAATGGAAAGAAAGCCTCCAGCTCCATCCATGGTAGCTCTGTCACTGCAGTATGGGTGGACAGATAACTCAGAGCACTAATCACTCAATTTTTAGTGTTCAACACCAAGTAGAGAGATTTACTGGAGTGGTCTGGGTTTGGAGTCTTTTCTTTTTTAAATAGCAATCCAGACATCTGTATAACATAATTTATTACAAACAAAATTATTCTTTGCTTTGGCTGCTGTTGAATCTTATCCCAAATAGCATCTGATACAGCAGCAGTGTTTATTTTGGTACTTGCAGCACAAGCCTGGGCTCAGGCCGGCCAAAACCACCTCAACAAGCCTGCGAGCTCCTATTGATTTACACACACATGTCCAGGGGCAACTGCTGGGCAACTGCTTTCCCCAGTCATTCTTATAGTTACGGTGCAGGTTGTGGTTCACTAGAATTGCATACAGTTTCTTCTATATTATCACAGCTTTCCCCGTTTCAGCCAAAGTCTTTCTAGAATGGAAACCCCAGTTTGCAGTGTAACAGAATATTGCTGTTGGCATTGGGGGCTTATTGGGGTTGTTTGTTTTGTAGTCAAATTCTGAAACAAACAAACCAACCAACCTATTAAGATTTCGTTGGTTAGCCCATTTAAAAAACAAAAACAAAAACCAAACCTCTCAGTAACCATAGTAACTTAGAATAGAAATGTACATTAAAAACGCACTTTTTTTTTTCTTAAACTCTAGACTTGGAAAGCAAACCAGTGCATTGTTACCCAAACACCTGAATTTTAACACTTTCTGGTAAGAAATTAATGCACTAATTCAGAGGAAGGTAAACACTGCTGACACGTCTGTCTGCTCACCAGAACCTGACACCCAGTTTTGTGTTAAGTGCCACCATTCCCATTACAGCTGCTTGCCGAAAGCCTGGGAAAAGTGAAATTGTTAGCAGTGTAGAAAGAAAATACAGAATTATGCTATGAAATCTGCTCCTTCAGCCACGTAACTCAGCCGGTGGGATGCAGTGGTTTATTCCACTCCTTGCAGCAGTGTCAAGCCATCCAGACCACACCATCACCACACACCCGGATGTAGGAGGAATATTGCTGCGGTGACCACCCACCTGCACAAACTTCACGGTGTGGATGTGAAGTTTAGAAATTATTCCAATCAAAAGACGGAAAACAAACTTTGAAGTGAGCCAGTCATAACAGAAAGCTTCAGCATCTTGTCAAGAAAAATAAAATTACAAGATCCGTTTCAAATCCATTGTTCCAATCCATGCAATTCCTTGTCTGTGATGAAACCTTGCTGGTTTGTCTACCCTAATTTCTCTGGTACTTGTTAATGAGGTTACAGCGCCATCTCCTGGAAGTCAGTAAGTTGCTGGAATTGCTTCTGAAACTTGATTTTCATTTCACTCTGCTCATACAGCCAGATAATACTCCAGATTCTGCCATGACACTGCAACCAGGTGAAGTAAAGGGATGAACAAACCCATTATTAACCTTTTTTTCTTAGTAGACATACTGTAAACAGCTATAATGAACACAGGATAAGAATGGAGAAGTTGATTTCAGCTATACGCTGTTTGAGTGGAATAATTTATGCTCAATTTTTAAGAGGCAACAGCAGATTCACAATTATAGAACCAGCAGCGGGAGAATACAGACCTGCTCAGACAGATCTGACCATTCACTGATCCAAAGAGAAACTAAAGGGCTCCTGGTTCAAGTCAAAGGGCATAAGGTCCAAAAGGCTAATACTAGGACAAAATTATAAGACCATCAGTAAATCATACTTTAGATTTAAGTCTGATTTCCTTTCAAAAAGGCTGAGACATTTACAGTAGTAAAATCACTTTCACATAAAAATGCTCTTGTCAGAACTAATTTTACATGTTTAAAATAAAATATTGCTACATGGTTTAAAACTTAGCATTTGAAAAATAGCAAAGGATTGTCTTTTTTTCAGATGATTGAAACGATTTCAATGATTTGAAATGATACTGATTACTTGCATCTAACATAAACTGTAGCTTCAAAAAATTAAAACATTGGAATATTGAAAAAGAATATAAAAACTCACCCATCCTTAGATACACGTGTACACATACACACTGGTATCTACTGGAGATTTTAGTGTGTTAAATTAGCCATTTCAAAGATCAGAAAATACAGCTGCAGCTACAGCATGTTAATATTCTCAATCCTGCAGCTATATATAACAATAACACTCTTAGCTACTTTGTTGTATTTGTGGTGCATTCTTAAAATTTCATTATGTGGCATAAAGAATGTATTTTTACTATATATGGTTACTACTGAGGTTCTCATGAAGAAACAACGGTTGTTGCAAAAGAATTCACATTATTTGTGTATCATCCCATTGAATGGGATCGTACCCAGTGTTCTTGTTACCACATCCAACTGTAGAGTTGTCAGAAGAAAACAAAAAATACAGTTAGAGGATTAAAATACTCAGTTACGTAAAACAACTTTTATTTCATTAGAAGGTCTCAGGGCTTGATGTTTAAGGATCTTTCTGAAAAAGATGCAAAACTAGGCAAAATTATAGTTATTTTTATGATCTAATCAATGTTATATAATAGTCGGAGCATCACGTCTCTCTCTGGAAGAATCTGCAATCACCACTCTTTTATTCACAAACTCCTATCAGACGGGTCAGTTGAGGCTACAGGAATACCTTGCACACAATGCAGCATCCTGCTTTTGAGCACAAAAATAACCTTCAGCACTGTGCTGTATTTACCAACACGTGACAGCGTATTTACTGGTACAGCCAGGCAGAAACCTTTGGATTTTTCTTTAGCGAAGGCCATTGATGAGCAACGAAGACAGATTTCACTGCAAATCGACTCTACTTCAGCCACACCATCAACCGGCTGTAAGAACAGATTTATCAAAGATGCTTCTGATGCCATTCTCAGATACTGTACTTTTAATAAATCTGTTTCCACTACTATGCCAAAGAAATATCTGGTCTGCGAAATGGAGCACATTAACTATGACATCTTTGTAGTCAAACATACCATCCTGTGTGCAGTCCTCCGACATTTCCTAGGGCTTCTCTGTTTCTGTTAACATTGGCTTTGTCAGAAATGCATTCTGTTTTTATTGCTATGGGCTGAACTCTAGATAAAACTACAGAAAAGTACACAAGATCTAAGGAAAGCAAGCACGACTGGGTTTTGTAGTGACATAAAGCAAACAAACATTCACAATAAAAGATGTCATGTGTTTACAATCCTAAAGTGGATGTGTTGCAACATTTCTCTTGTAAAAACACAGTACAGCAGCACAGAAACAAAATGGTAACATTTAAGGCTAACTTGGCAAATAAATACTTAAATCTTGTATTATATTCTTTGCCCTTTCAAAGCAATATCCACAGAGATTGCTCCTGGAGGTGTTCAAGAACTAGCTGCAGTCTACAACAGTAGCTGGTCACTTGCCGAGAAGTCATCTCCTCCAAAGCTGATTTAAACAGGTTGGTAAATCAGTCTGCAAATATTTTTTTTTTTCAGCATAAGCGTTCTCGGTTTCAAATCATTTCTATCCACTAGACCGTGTTCAAACTCAACTAAAGGAGATGAACATAGAGTACCTGTACTCCCACCTGCTCTTCACCACTTCCAAAGGCAGGAGGGAGGAGAAACATCTGACTCAATTCCCACAGAATGGTTTAGGCAGTCCTGGGAACTGTGCATTGTGGTTTTTTGCTTTACTTCATTAGTTGACACAGCAGCATTTTTAAGTTTCCTTTGTTGGAAATAAATTTCCTTTATTGGAATGATTGGAAGCATTTATTAACTCTTAGTTTCAGCTATGAAGTGCTGTCAGAGAAATTACTTTAAATTGTATTACTAGAGGTAAATTCTCCAAAAGAAGACCAGTGAAGCAAGCCAGTTTTTAGGATGAACCTTCCCCTTGAAAAAGTAATCGTGTACTTATTAAAATTACAATTAAAAAATCATGTCAAAAGTAAAGAGCATTGCAATCTTACCAGAAAACTGGATAAATCTGCAAATAAGCTTAACTCTACTATCTCAAATAAAACAAAGCCCCCTTACATCTACACACTTACCTGTTGCAATGTGAATTGGAGTCAACTTCTGCTCAGCATCTGTACTACATACAACTACAGGCCCTTGCTGCACGTGTTAACAAACACGTTGCAAAACAGGTCCCAAGTTTTCATCTTTCTGTAGTACAGAATGTACCTGGCTTATGTGATGTAGCTAAGCATAACAAATCACATCTGTATTGCAATAGCAGCCACTGGGTTGCTCTAAAACAGGTCGGATTCTCTTTAGTAATTCCTATAGGTTTCAAAACGACATTTGTTCTCTCGACTGGAAGATGTGATCCCACAGAAACACAGGATTTTACCAGGTCTATTTGTTTAGCCATACTAGACCTTTTTCATCTCTTGTGTGTACCCCAGCATAGCGAACAAATACTTCAACCAAAGAAAATTCGTTCTAGTGTGCAGTGTTCTTGACCTCCTATGGAAGTGGCTAAATCTGCCAATGGACCTTTTCCTTTCCCATCCTTCTATGTGTCAAAAGATAAACGGGAAAAAAATGCACGCAGTCAGCTGCCCAACCATTTCTGCACTCTTCCCAAACCATCCGTCAAACTCACCCTCCCTTAATCAAAGCGAATTTGGATAACTAGTATTTTGTTGGTAGCTAAGCTATGAAAATTCTTGGAGCAACAAATGCCTAATGACACCAGTATTAAGAAAAAACAGATCAAATATTAACCATTTGCCAAAGAGCAATATCATGGAGATTCACATTTGTATGCGACAGCCTGCCCTTGCCTTCCTTTTGGCTTTAAGTTTCCTGAACCAGCCATGTTCAGCCGCCAAACAGACCTGAAATCACTCATGGACAATCACATATATTTGAGACTTCTCAAAATTCTTTGGCCTTGCACACCCTTTGATGATATCCAACTGTTTCAACTTGAATACATCTATTCAAATCATTGAGAAAAAAAAATCATTTTCTCCCTAGATAAATAACCTCTTTCTATTTTTCTTATAAAACTGGACATAGAACGACTGAATACACAAGGCTGAAAGCCACTCAAACAAATCTCCACTTTCGACTTTTTTTTAATCGAAATATTTAACGGGAAAATTATAATTAAAAAATATGCTGCAGAAATCAAGTACCAACACCACTACAAATTACAGAATCATGTTTTTTCTTATTTTAAAAAGCTGGGAGTAAAAGAGAACTGAAGAAAAATCTGTCAACTTCCTAGAAAATTATATGCATCTAATGCCATTGTATCTACATACATAGTCTCCAAAAATCAAAGCAGAACAGCATATAATTTTCCACGTAAAAAAACTTTTTAATCATTCGTATCCACTACTTAGAGATACAGATATTCTACCATTTCATTAGAGCTCAATTCAACCCACTGTGTATATGCCAAAATTGGTACCATGTGAGAAAGTAGCAGAGTTCAGTGTTTTACTTTCGCTGCCCCCTGCTGAGGTACTCATGTTGCTGATATGCTTTTCGTAAACAAGTCACAATTCAAACCAGAGATACGGGTTTTCAGCCTACTGTGTTAGGAAAAACAAGAACTCAGTTCAACTCAGTTACTTTAACTTAGTATCTTTCTCCTAATAGAGACTCATTGGATCACCTCTGAATTTGGAAAAAAATATGGTAAAGTTGTTTGACTTTTAAAATGAATCACGATCATGGGAAATTCAGTTGGTTTTTTTTAAATACTGTTCAATGTTTACCCTTCCGTCAACTGTGGCTGTCATTTCAAAATTTTTTAAATGTGTGAAGATAAACAGCTGTGGAGGGAAAAAGAATCAAAGTAGCTCCTCCTGTATGTGCCATCAGTATCACAGAATGCCAGGGATTGGAATGGACCTTGAAAGCTCACCCAGTCCAATCTCCCCGCCGGAGCAGGAACACCCAGATGAGGTTACACAGGAAGGTGTCCGGGCGGGTTTTGAATGTCTGCAGAGAAGGAGACTCCACAACCTCCCTGGGCAGCCTGTTCCAGTGCTCTGGCACCCTCACTGAGAAGAAGTTTTTTCTCAAATTTAAATGGAACCTCCTGTGTTCCAGTTTGTATCCATTGCCCCTTGTCCTATCATTGGTTGTCACTGAGAAGAGCCTGGCTCCATCCTCGTGACACCCACCCTTTACATATTTATAAACATTAATGAGGTCACCCCTCAGTCTCCTCCAAATTAAAGAGCCCCAGCTCCCTCAGCCTTTCCTCATACAGGAGATGCTCCACTCCCTTCATCATCTTTGTGGCAGAACTTTGCTCTTACAACACAAACCTTCCACTGGCAAGCTGCTCTAGAGCTGCAGATTTTCTGATACAGTGCCAGCAGTAAGAAACCAAGGGGCAAGAGAAAAACTTACATGAAGACATTCCATTAGCTGTGCTGTGCACAAAACATCATTTTATTTTGTCCTTAGGTATGTTTTCAATAAGGAAATTGTGTTATTTTTTAAATACTGTAAATTCCAGTGAACTTTAGGTATACTGCATTTTCATTGCAGAGGGGAGTGGCTGAACTATGAACTTTCTCAAAAATGGCATTTGGGTGCATTTAAGCACAGCATTTCTCTGAGAAACCCCTCCATAAAATGGATACTAGATACAATTAATGAAAGAATTGTCTTCTTGCACAATGGAAATGTCATAGATATGGGAGATAAACCTGAGCCTTCTAGCAAATAAGCTTAGTAAGGACTGGATAAAAAGTATTCTAGAGGACTAGAGATTACAATATCAGGAATCCGCAGGATGGGTGGCACCAAAGTAATAGTGATGAGATGATTAAGAGTCCAATCCTTGTTCAGTTGGAGAGAAGAAAGGCTGGGGGTTGAACGGAAACTGCAGTTACATGTGCACAATTTTTTTCTTTAATCTGTTAATAAAAGAACATTAGGAAAGAGTGAATTGTGAACTTTTTCTACTACAGGAGTATCTTTACTGCACTGAACCAAATGACACAGCTTATTTCCTAAAGCCTGCAGCAGCCGTGTTGAACTGCCCCCAAATTGTCAGGCGGGAGAAATCCAGATACAAAAATAATTTCTTCAGAATAAAAGAAAATATAATTAAAATATAATTTAAAACTTTTAAATCCCTCAAAATAAAAGTCTTTTCAGAATTACTATGTACTTTTGTGAAAAATACCTCTGGTTGGATTTTTTTTAAGGAAGCAGCAGGCAATAGAAAGGAAACATTCAAGTTCTGGGATCACAGAAGTTCGCAGCTTGCTAATTACTTTTTTTTTTTCCTTCTGTATTTCCCATTTTTCAAAAATAGGATCAAAGGCAGAACACAAAAGAAAGGATAATTAGTTTCAGTGAAAATACTCTCATTTTAAGATTTCAGTTTTGCTTTCTCAGTGCTACATTTCAGGTAACATCTGTCTTCCAGCCAGTGCAGTTCTCAGAAACACTCTTATTTCTTCTCTGGTTCAGGGCTATGTTCTAAACCACAATATACAGATTAAAATCAACAGGAACCCTTTTGCTTGTTTGGGGGGGTGGAGGATATTTCTGAAAGTAGCTTTCTCCTCGTCAAAGATTATGTGGAAACATTAAAGCCTCATGGGCTGGAAACAAATCAAAAGAAGTCTGACTCCTTACGCAGACAAAATTTTGCCTGATCCTCACAAAAGCACCTCTTGCAGAAAACTTCCCCGCTTCACCAACACTGGTCATGGAAGATTAATTCACTTTGTTATTCTCAAGAACTCCGGTTTCCTTTTCCTCCCCTAAACTCAGATGCAATGAGAATGTATAAACGGATACTGATGAAAAAGGTCAGTTTTAGTGTAAGAGCTATAACTCTATATTGAAAAGCTCAATGTCACAATGTCTGCCTGTTCGTGTTCAACAGCGCAGCACACAAATCTTTCCATCTCATAGCAAGGAGGAAACAAGGACAAAAAGAAAATAATAAACAGAGTAGTACTTTTCTTTGCCCAAAATTCATTTTAAGAACAGTAACAACCAAAAAAAGTACTTTTAATCTGGTTTGGAGCAGCAGGGAAATAAAACTCAGATGCTACAGGCCTAACTGCTTGGTATTCAGCAGAAACAGGTGTCAACTCGGTCAGAATCAGGATTAACAAAACCAAAACACCTCACACACCTCCAAGGCCACGTTACTTTGCCTTCGAAGTCATCTCAAGGAGAGCCGAGGAAGGGTAAGTACCTGTAAATATGAGAACAGTTGCTACAGCACCACTAATCAGTCCACCAGAGCAGGGCAAACTTGCTCCTAACATCATTACTGAGTATCTCTATAAAGCCAAATACAATAGTAGTAGATATGAACTTTTAATTAATATATCTAATTTGAGCTGATGAAATGTTAAAATAATCCTTCACTTGAGAAAAGCAATGCTGCTTACACACATGTACTGCTTTGTTCACCTCATAAAAATACAATCTGGAAGTAGTTCAGCTCTTTTTATTTTGTCAACTGCTATATTAGATGTAAATTCTGAAGGAAAATTTAAAAAAAAAAATCAATTTACATGACTGAAGTGCAGCATTAAGGTACTTCTAGTTTTCGATTTATAATTTTAGAAAAAGACCTCCGTTGCAAGCATGGCAAGATTTACCACGGAAAAATCAGAGCATTAAGTACTTTTGAGACAGAAAAAATATTTAAAGGCAAGAATCTATAATGCAAAGACTAGCCAACCATTTCTATGTTGTGTGCAAGCTTATTAGTTGGTCTCAATTGCCTGTGTGCAAAATGATGAAAAACACAAAAGAAAGTCCTAATTATACCAAAAAGCTTTAAGAGCAGCCTTTCAAAATTCTGGTTTTGTTTTAGTAAGAGCAATTTCATATTTTAGTTTCAGATATTTAGCATTTAAAGAACAGCTACAGGTACTCCTGATAGCATATGTTCACACAACTACCTCAACCTAATTGCACTGAAAGGATAAATACACCAGATTTATCCAAATACTTGGATATACAGTGAGGAAAACAAAACAAAACGAAACAAAAAATCAAGCAATTAAGTGACAATCAGTGGAATTTGAACAGCCTGTCTTCCTGTGTCGCTGAAATAACTGCTACTTGGAGAGAACCATACTCTTAGAATTTCTGTAATCTACAGCAAAGACTTAGTTCTTACGTTCCCATCTGCTTCATCAGTGGTCAAAGCGAAAATTACTCCCTTGGAAGAAAGCATTCACTATGTAATATAGCTCAGCCTTCTGTTCTTAAGCTTGCTCCACTATAATATACTGTAAAACAAAGTGAAGATTATTTGCATCCACCACATTAGGCTTTATGGAAGCACATAAAGACACAAATCCCTCAACTACGAATACAAGTGTTCTGTTTACTTACCGTTGTCACCTACTCCGGTTACATATTTTAGCTTCATATTTCATGTTTCTCATACCATTCTCACACCTAGCTTTAGGGCTGTAAAACATTTTAATGCACGCTGAAAACTTAACACAAAAGTTCTAAGATTAGTTTGACAACTAATTAGCACAACAGATTCTTAATTAGGAGGCCTGTATATTGCTGTAATTGAAGTAGATGAGTTATACAGCAAGACAAAATGTAGATAATTCACAGTGCTTTTTCTACCATATGGTTTCTCTCTAGAGTCATCTCATTCTTTTTCATGACATTTAGATATGTTGGTACATTTAATCTCATTTATTTCTACTTCCAGAAGACAATTGTTACATTAGTATGAAGACTTTGGAGACAGAGAAAGCTACAATTTCAAAAAATTCTACAGCATTAAAATTGTTACTACTGAATGAGTTCGTAGATCTCTTCATTCAGGTCCTTTTATTAAAGTAAAATGCACCAATATCTCCCCTACTTTTCCCAAGCCGCAAGCGTGTAAGGTGAAAAATTTGCCCCTGAACCCAAATGCTCACAGGAAACTGTCTCTGAGGTCATAAAAGCGTATGTTTGTTTAGTCGTATAGCAGCTTATGCCACGAATCCATGTAACAGTTTCCAAAATATCAAACTATCTAAAAAATACCAGTTAACAAGAGAAAAATCAAATTCAGATCTGACTAAAAATGACAACTAAGCAACTGCATTAACCTAGTAATGACGAGGTTCAATTTGAGGCAGTGGTTCCCCATCCTTTGCTATTAAATTCCCAAATGCAGTTCACTGCAGCACTGCCAGCTATCACCCTCTTGTCCACTTTTAGACTATGTCAGCATATTCATGGCAGATTTTTTTCGTTTCTCTGTCTGCTTTTTCTCTCTCTCCAGTCTTAAGGCCATTCCCTGTTTCCAGTCTCACCAGAACACTAAATGATACTTGCAGCACTGCAATCTAG
Organism: Pampusana beccarii; assembly: GCA_013399365.1. Lineage (NCBI taxonomy): Eukaryota > Metazoa > Chordata > Aves > Columbiformes > Columbidae > Pampusana > Pampusana beccarii. The sequence continues at coordinate 354,619 of VWYH01005913.1, forward strand.
TGGTGGTTCCATGAGCTAGAAAACATTTTGACAGGCACAAATGATGACCTGGCAATACTTGTCTCAGTAACACCGTATATTAGTGCCTTCACAAAAGTTGTTAGATGAAGAATAGGAGGTAGAAGCCACTGAAGAAACCTCATGTCTTATGTTTATAGCAAATGTTGACTCCAAAGTTCAGCAGCTGCTAAACAGCTATTGCTGTTCTCTGCTTATTTTACCTCCATCTCATCCTATTTCCCTCCGATCTTCTGGTTTGTCCACCTCAGTTCCAGGGGATCCAGCCTTTGAGTATGAAAAACCATGAAAACTGCAGGAGTTGTCATTTTTGCTGTAAGAACATCTGCAGAGTCATACTACCGGCATTCAAAAAAGCCAGGTCAAGACAACCAACTGTCATTCACCCCTTCCTGTATGAATGGTCTGTACGTCAAAATACCTGCAAACTGCACTGATCCAGTAGAACTTAAGTTGCATTACGAATAAACTACACATGCTGGTTTACAGACAATATATATTTGTAAACTTGCTCATGCAAAATTAGTGTGCACAACAGGGATATTTGTTTTCTAATCCCCACACCTTTAAAAATGACATTAATGTCTGCTTTTTTTTTTGAACTGTGCCCAAACTCTCTCTTTAATATAATAAATCTTACAAAGAATTCATCTGCCAGCCAAACCAACTTATGAAGCTGAAACAAAAAAAGAATAAAAAGTTATGCAAAAACATGGTGCACCTGGATGCTTGATTCCCACTTCCCTCCCTTTTTTGTTTAAAAGTAGAAAGAGTGAATAAAAGCAAAAAAAAATCATGGTCACAAAATTTTGACATTTTAATCCTAAACATTACAGGGCAAATGGATGTTGGAACCTATTTCCATACACCATGCGTCAACTTTAATTCCCAAATGTGGCCCAACCCACTAAAACAAGAGTGGTTAACTAACTCTGGATTATGGAATTACATTTCTGGAATAAATGCTAGAAAAGCAACAATGGGAAAAGCCAACTGTCTCCATAAAGGTAAATAAAGTGGAACAACGTGTAGATTAGATATTTTTCCTGTTTCTTACTCATAACCTGTCAATTCAGTGCATCATATGGTTCAACATAATGGTCCCCATTTTGGACAAACATCTAACTAGTGTCCATTGATTCCAAGTTAGTGGATGATGAATCTTTCTGGATACTTTCAAAGATGGCTGCCAGCTCAGGGTTAGAGCTTATCTGGGACTGAAATTCACTCATTAATGGACTCTTCTCTGCTTCTGGAATGGTTAGAAGCGCTGCTACTGCCCTCATAGCAGATCGTTTCAGTTCATCTTGCTTTTCAAACTCCTGTTTCACTGAGTTCGCCTTTACCTGGGGGAAAATAACGAAAATGTTTGCAACTTTTGCTTAACCCTCACTCTACACCAACCTTAAAAAAATATAGCTTGCAAAGACCTGTTGCCTTCCACGCTACCACTTTGCACAGCTTTCAAAACGGCCTAAGCTCTAAACTGACAAAAAAAATAGAAGGCAAGTACAAAACCCTCTCCAAACATCTACTTTTTAGCAGACTTTTTACCAGCAGCTTACAAGTAGGACTGAAACTTGAATACTGCATGGTAAGCAGAAAAAGGTTGTAAGCTCCCAAGTCAATTACCAAATCAAAACAATTGTAACATCCAGCCTCCAGCTAGTAAGGTTAGTAAACAACGTTAAAATGATATTACCACAATACTTCCAGTTTCTATAGAACAGAAGTGTTTTAAAAGTTGACCTTCATTAGAATAACTGCTTATCTGTCTGTAATAATTCTCAAAGATGTTTCAATGATACAAACAAATTATCATTAAAGGCAGACAAATTTCTTTATGTGAAATATAACAGATTACAGTAATGGAAAAGGTAAATCAGGCAGCAAATGACTGTCAGAGCATGCAGGTGGATCAAGACGAGAGCAGGAATGGAAGAAGACTGTGCCAAGACCCAAGAACCTTTTAATATAAATTAAGAAAGAAAAAACAAAACCACCGCTTTACACTGACTCCATCCTTTGTCACCCAAATGTTTGTCTGCAACAACATAATCATTAAAGTCTGAAAAACTCTCAGTATTTCAGTTCCAGTATTTATAATGAAATGAGACTTACAGGATGCCCAAGTGGCAGCTAGATTTTTAAGGAACAAAAGAAATGCATCAAAGAAGCAGAGGATTTTTAAAAAGAAGCTAACAAGTCTACTCTTCCATTTGTAATTTAAAGAAATTTAACACATACATAAGGGCCTGCAAATTTATATTGCCCTATTGCAGCTTATGAACTATCAGTCAGGAAATGCTGCAGCAACACACCTAGATTCTCTGAAGTATTAACCACACATGAGTTAATTTATACTTCTATAAGACAACACAACAGAATTAAATTTAAAACAATACCTTAGTTGTACACGTAGCACGTAAAGGTTCAACAAGCCTATCCAGTCTCTGCAGCACCGCGCTTGGACAAAGGGTGGACAATCTCACCAACATTAAAAAGGTTAACATCTAGGTTGAGAGAAAACCAATTCAACAATCAGTTCTGCTCAGCGCATAGATGGAGAGAGATTTCACACGGTGTAACCTTTTCAACAGCCACACTTCAAAGAAAATGACAAATACAGTGAAGTACTTAAGCATACTAAGTCATATTTTTACCATTTCAGTCTATTCACTCTTTAAAATATTTTTACTAAGTCACTGCTTACACAGAGAAAAATGACAGCTAACCTTAATATCATAGTGATCCTTCAGGCCATCTTCAACATGGTTTAAGAATTCAAATATATCTAGTCTATCCAAACAGCTATCCAAAAGGGTATACATGCACTCAAAAGCTGCTTTCCTTATGTCCAACCCATCATCGACTGTATGTTTAAATGGTCCCATTTCCACCTGTCAGAAAATTTTTTTTAAAAGTTAAAAAGCAATATATTTAGAAAAACAAATCATCTACTTGTGTATTTAGCACTGGTTTTCTTAGTTAACATACCTCTCTGATTAATTCCTTTCTGACTTTTGTTTCATTGTAAAGATGAGGAAGAACAGTATCTAAGAGGTCCCTTATTAGTGATGGTTTATTGTGTGCAGCTGAATTAAATGTCACTAGGGCTACTCTCCTGACATTGAGATCTGGGTCCTCCAATGTTTTCAGAAAATCACCTGCAATCATGTACAAAAATAAAATCAATCCACAAAGACATTTTTCATTTGCTACTTTAAAAGTATCTTTGCTTAGTTTTAACCTTTCAAAAGGATATATTTAGTGCAGAACTTGTTTTGATGTAACATAGACCGATACCTGCTATTTTCGCATGATTACACAAACAAATCTATTTAATTATAATCATATCAAAAGTATGTAACTGAAATATGTGGTATTTCAGATAATGAAACAGAAGTAGAAAAACCACCACCAAAATAAATGGCTATCACTTAACGATATTTCATCTTTTTTGTAAAGGTACTGCATGGAAATTATCCATTCACACCTCTTACGAAAACTATCAGCATATCGACTTTTAAATGCAAAATTGCCACATATTGAGAATTTTTAAATTACCAGAAGATAAACCCATTCGGTATATATTAATGTAGCAACACCTCTCTCACACCACCCCATCGAAAATCTGGGCATTTTCAATTTAGAATGTCTATAGTTCTATAAAACAGCCTTTCTAAAATAAATGTCTGCAGCAAGAGGTCAGAGTTTTCCCCAATGTTTGTGAAGTTTTAGTATCAACTTCCAAAAGGAGTGTAATTTTTGAAAGGAGAAAAACAAAACGGTGTGAACATCAGCGTTACTTCTACACAGAAGACAAACACCTGGATAACAAAACTAAAGATGACCGAGATTTGTTAACTACTAGATTCTTTGACTGGATAATCAATAAGTATTTCCAGAATCCGAAGAGGCAAGGCAGCTTCAGGGGGAAAAACCCACAAGCATAGTCAATTCTTTAACATATTACTAAAAAATTTAAGCTTAGTGATGAAAATAACACATAGGAACTGACACCACTGCTCCAGAAATAAAAACCTTTCACTCTATAAAACTGGACATTTTAAAAGATTTTTTGCCTTACTAGTTTTAGTAGTATGTGCTCTTTTTAACAGATCTTTAAACCTTTTACCAAACCACTATAAAACATTCACCATAGCACATTAAACAAACCTATAACACTTTGTCATACAAATGAAAAAAGATCAAAAAACCACAGCATTGCAAAGCTCTTCATCATACTGACGCTATACTGAAACTTCTGATTACCTCATCCCTGTAAAAATATACACACTTCCAATAACTTATAGATCACAAAGCGTTATACAATCCTAAGGACCTAAATTTACAATTTGCCACCTGGTAATACTCAGAATTCACATGTGCATGCATATTTTAAATGACTGAATGTTAAATATTTCCAAGACCACCATTCTGGGTAAAGATAGTACCTTACTGCATCAAACTGATATAATTTGGCAAGAGCATGGGAAAGAAAACCAGCTTTTGGGTACTGCCTTCCTAAAAGCCCTACCTACTTTTATTCTTTGCCCATCACAGCTACAATACATATCATTTCTATCATACAACTCTACTGCTGAGAATTCAAACAAGCTAGAATTAATAGAAATAGCTGGCTAGTACGGAAACATTTTTAAACCCTTCTAACAGTTTCCGCTAGCAGCTAATTCTGGTACCTGCAAAATATTTTTTCTGAAAACATAATGTTTTTAAGTGCAAATCTACCGCTTGAAAAAAATAGAAGCTGTCACTAAAGTAGAGACCTTACCTATGCAGTTCTTCAAGAGTGGGTCTATGGGTTGTGGATGATCAGAAATAGTGAACTTGACAGCAGTAACCACTGAACTCCGTGCATAGGAGGACCCTAAGATAAAACAGAAGTATAAATACGTAACATCAAAGCAGCACAACCACAGAATTTAAAATCCTGTTCTATTCCATTCTTTTTAACTTCTAATACTCTTAACAACACTAAAGAAGAAATGTTACTAGCAAAGCAATGTTTTCTCCATAGGTGTATTTGTGTCACATATTAAACAGGGGAGAAGAAACCATAACATTTTTAATAAACATTTAAAAATATCTGCTCCAGAAAATTCAAATGATGAGTTTATTAGGACAGATTTTCTTTAATTCACTACACAGGCCTACAAACCACACTCTTATTTTAAGCAGACACACACGAAGAAAATATGTCAATATTCTTGATATGAAAGTGCTTAATGAATTATCCTAAATGATCCTCCCTAATCCTTAAAAATTTCAGAATTCCCTCTGAAAATTAGGAAAATTAGGAATGCTTTAATTTACATCAAAATGTCAACATATTGCAACTAGTTTGTATAGTAGTGCTGCCCCTTTGTCACCCATGCTCCTTCACCTTTAAGTTTGTAACTCTTAGGTAAACACAATATCATTTATTGAAATATCACAGTCTGAAAGTAGAATATAAAATTAATTCATGTTATGTATGACTAACTTCTAGCAAAAATGGAACCATCTAAGCTTCACATTGTTGGGGTGGAAGGAAATTAAAACTTGAAGAGTATCACAAAATTCAAGCAAGTAATTTGCAAAACTAGATCCATTTATTAATAGATAGCATAAGGCCGCTTGTAACAATATGTACCTGAGCTACTACTACTCACCCGATGCCAAGTATCCCTTGAGCCGTGGAAGCAGAGTCTCTGGGTCTATTAACGTAAGCTTGCCCAAGCACTCAGCAACAACATTCCTTGTACCCTCTTCTGCACATTCACAGTGTTTCAGGAGTAAGGCCCAGATGTTCTCAACATATGGTTTGAGACCAATGACTGATGCAGAGCTAATTATTTCTTTCAAGGAATGAAGAAGTAGGTATTGCCTCTTAGGTTGACTGGTTATTTCTTGTAAGACAAATGGCAGATACTCAGGAAGATTGCCAACACTAATACTGCCTAATGCATAAGATGCTGCCGATTTGACTTCTTCACTAGGAGAAGAGAAAGCTTCTAGTATTACAGACTTCAGCTCAATTTGTCCACTTAAGTCAATGTGATGCCCAACTTCCCCAAGAGAAAGCAAAGCCAAAAGTCGAATGGAATCTGTGGACCTGGAGTTCTTGACATCCTGAATGAACTGACCTACAACAGCTGGTCCTTCCTTAGGGCAGGCTCGAGTAAGTGCAGCAACGCATTTGGCAATGGAATAGTAAGACTGCTTGTGAGTAAGTGCTGTGCTCTGTGAGTACACTGGACCCGTTAACATGCGCAGTAAATCCATATATCCTAAATTATTTGTACCAGTCACAACCAAAGCTTGGAAAAATTCTAGCATGGCACTAAGTGCTCCACCCTGAAGTAGAGGCGACCTCACCAGCCCAATAAGTTCATTGAGAATGGACCCACTAATCTTTGACAGGGAGGAAGGATATACTTTAGCCAGCGTTGTCAGAAAACTGATGGCCATCTGTGATACATGCATATCACTTTCACTAATAAGAGGCGGAAGCTCATCCAGGACAGCATCGATCATGGCAGCTGTCAAGCTGTCACTGTAATTCTTAATTAAAATGTCTAGAGCAGAAAGAGTGCCCAGTTTCAAAGCTCGTTGGTTCTTTCTCAAAAAAGAAGCAAGAATGGGAACTCCTTCCCCAAGGATTGGTCTCAAATCTATCTTCAAAGGAGAACCAGCAATCAATGTCATGGCCTTCACTGTAGTCAACCGAGTGATCTCATTCTTCAGTCTCTCTAGGAAGATCTGAAGTGTACTAGGCAGGTCTGTGCCTAGGCTGTCACCAAGGCTACAAATTATTTGACCCATGCAAGATATTGCCCTTTCTTTCACCTCCTGATCAATGTCAGCAGCCTTTAATCTCTTGATTGTACAAGTAAACAAATCTTTGATGTAAGGAGCAGCATCAAAGGAAGAAGGCTGGTCTAAAGGACGAATGACTTTCACAAGTTGTTGGGTAACCAAAAGTGCCTCTGACGTTATCTTGTAAAATAAGTCTCCAACACAAGCTACAACTGGAGGTACCAATGCTTGAACATGAGGATGGAAGACCTGGGGAGAATGATTGCAGAGGATCACATACAAACAGGACAAAGCATCTATCTTCAGATTAGAAGAACTCGATTTGTCATTCAGAGAAAAAATTATTCCTGGAAGAAAAAAGAAAAATGTATTTTCAGGATCGGCATTTATACTGTTAGAACACTTCAAAATCTCTGAAGGAAGGAAGCTCTACTCAGTTTATGTTTTCCTGCTTCCAGCCTTTCTTGAATGCTTTCAAGCCCCTTTCACCATTTTGTTCAATCAGTTTTCAAACTTCCTCTACGCAGAGGACATGGGCTTTTGGATGGGTTTGTGACGTATTTTCTTAATTATAATGGAATTCTGAACCTTTAACTTTTCCAAACTTACTTTTCCTTTTTACTTCAAAATTCCACATTTTAGGTCCCAAAAGCTAAAATATGGATAATATTTCATTCTCTTGAGATGAGAAACAAGGCAGTTTGATCTTGCAATTAAGCAGCAAATTAACTCTTTTTCTAGATATAGAGGGAAAAAAAAAAATCTCAATCTCAGAGCGAACCCTTGTTTTCAAGATTAATGGAAATACGTCACTAAAATATTTATATGGATCTACAGAGTAGCTAATGATTTTGCCAGTTTCTTTAAATAGCAGCAACACTTCAAAGATTTTGCAAAAAGCATAGTCAAGATTTAAAGATTTCAAAACTTCATATCCAATTTACTAATAAATCTTTAAGTTAATAATACATTTCTCATACCTGGTACAAGTACAGGAATGTGTTGTGTTAGGGCTCCAGGTAATACATTCACTAGCTCAGTCAGCATGTTAAAGCAACACTGACGAGTCTTCACGCTTTTCTCCTTCATCTGTTTGTGCAAGGCTTTAACTATGTTGGGGACCTGTAATCATCAGACATCTGTTAATTGATTCCATAGCTGACATTTCTTTCGTCTTTGATCACTGGGGAGAATATAAAGAAAAATGTGTCCCCTACCCCTCTCTTTCTGATTTCTCTACAGAACTAGGGAAGTTATAAACATGGGGAAATGAAGATTCCAAAGAACTGCTACCCAAAAATAGTAATTTAACCTTAAAAGCTGAGAAGAAACGAAGCAAAACTAGATTTGTATTAATAAAACTGGAGAGAGCAACAATTGAAAAGTCATCCAAATAATTCATTTACTAAGTTTTTCAGCACTACCCTTTTTATTCTGCAAACAAAATCCACTGTAGCAAATCAAGTTTTATCTTGATCATTATAGCTTACATCTGCATTATGGAATGCACAAAATAACTATTTTGCTTTGGTAATTTGGCTAAGCCACATAGGACATGCAACTTTCACAGGTGAGAGCAAACAACTCAAGTCAGATAAGTATATTTGCATAAGTTCATAATCTCAGTTTCTAAGACTGCTGCACTCTTCTGGGACGGTTTACCTGGCTTGCTCTCTATGATAGTACTACAGTAATAAATTGTAATGTGTATGAATAAAGCATGATATGGTACATTTCAAGAACTATCATTATGAACAGGGCACAGCTTCAGTGTGTCTTCTCAAAGATAACAAAAATCTTGACAAATAACCTGACTCTGAAGCATTGTCAAAGGTGTCTCTCCTTGTTCCATTGCATCAGGATCACAAAGCCAACTTTGCACAGGTCGAGTTTGTTTTAAAAGAGAAAGATATGCATGAAAAACATCTGCTTTAACATTCTCTTCACGTTCTTTGAATCTGGCTATTAATGCAGGAGATACAGTTTTGTAGAATTCCGGAAGCATTTCATGTCGCGTGCTAACCACAGCATCCAGACATTTAGCAGCTGCACGCCTCACTTTCCAGCTCATGTCATCATCGTCACTATATTCATCATCGCTCCCTTAAAAAAATAAATTATGCATATGTTCAAGTCTAGACAATCAAAGCATCAAGTTTTATTTTAAACAGTTACTAACAATAAGAACACACTTAGGTTCTTCATGTAACGCACACCAAAGAAACAGGTTCAAAAGTATGTTAAAAAACACACAAAAAACCTCCAAAACTGCCTAAATCGTAAGGTTAGTTATTTTCTCTGCCAATTTTTTCAAGCTAGTCTTACACGGGTATTAGTTTAAAATGCAAAAAGACTAAGGCAGTTCCAAACACATCTACAGCCTGACTACTGATTTAAAGCATATTGCTCTTTATTCACAACACAAACAATAATGCAACAACAATTACTAGCTGACCAAGATTCAACAAATCGTTCTGTTTGTTTTTTTCTAGAAGCAAATCAAACCATACCCTGCCCCCAAAAATGACAACACAAAATATACAATAAGCAATACAAATTGACTTTTTAAGCACTAAAGCAACAACTACGCAGCTCATTCATTTTTAAAGTAAGGAGAATGTTATGCTCTGGGTTCAGCTAACTTGTGCACCCAAGTTTTCATAAACCTTACACGTGGCAAGATATTGCAACCATATTAACAATACCTTACAGCTTTCAGTCTAAAACATTTTTTATCCTACAGAAAAATACTGAGTGTCTTGCAATTTTCAATCTATTCTGATTTTATGCATTAGGTAGCAATATATTACAGCGGAAAGTAGTGATAAGCCTTTCCTGTGCTGAATATGTATTTTCAATTCATTAACTGATGTTTTTCTCACTAAGGTATATCATCCTACATGCTTCTGCCTTCTTTTCACCTTTCAAGTATTTTAAAATATTTGTTTTGTACTTTGTGTTTACCCTTGGAATTATTTCTCTCCAGCAACATCCTGTACTTTTACTCCACGAAGTTCATCAGGAATGTTTAAAAAGAAGTACAAAAAATGAATACAAAAGTATACAAGTCATTCAAATGCTGGTACTTAATAGCAATACCACCCATATCAATTCTCTCTGATGAGTGCAGGTTCACAAGCTCTTCCTCTCCCCCAAACCAAGAAAATATACCTTGGTCATCATCATCACCACCATCAGCATCCATTGCATTTTCATCTTCATCTTCATCATCATAATTGTAGTTAGGATCATAGGTAAGATATTTAAGACAAATGTTTATAATAGTAGATACATGAGGATAAACTTCTTTAGGACATCTGCATAATACAAAAATTACAATCAACGGCAAATTAGCTGGAAGAATTAAAATCTTTCTAAAAGACTTCTTGCCACATACTGTACTTTAGCCAAACCATTACAGAAATTAAAAAAGGAAGTTCAGAAAGGGCAATGCTACTATAATATCACAGAATCATTTTGGTTGGAAGAGACTCTCAAGATCATCATGTCCAACCCTAACCTAAATCTAGCACTAAAACATGTCCCTAAGAACCTCATCTATGTGTCTTTTAAACACCTCCAGAGACGGTGACTCCACCAGTTCCTGGGCAGCCTGTTCCAATGCCTGACAACCCCTTCCATGAATAAATGGTTCCTAATATCCAATCTGAACCTTCCCTGGCACAACTTAAGGCCATTTCCTCTTGCTTATTACTTGCTACTCAGGAGAACAAAACAAAACCCTCCATCCTACAATATGAGTGGATCTACTAGACTGGAAGGGTGCACAGGACCAAGACACGCCTTTCGATATCTTTTTTTTGTCTTCACTATTGGACAACAAATATTATCAGAATACTCCTCCCCTCCTGTTTGCATACATAGCAATAGCACAGTAGAAAGTTTCTGAAGTACAGACATGACACACAGCTTAACTGTTAAGTTACAAAATAAAGCTATAGGAACAGTTCCAGCTCAAAGCTTGCAAAAATATCTTGTAACAAGGAGACTGTCTCTTGACAGCTTACAACCAAATGGCACACCACGAGATCTAAAGAAAACCTGAAATAGGTACTCAAGAATAACTTACCTCCTAACAAAGGATTCAAAGGCTTGAATGCAATATTCTCTTAGTTCATCATCATCTACATTACAAAACTTTACAACCAAAGGAATTATTTTCTCGAGATATTCACCTGGTAGGAGAAAAAATTAGCAAAGTAATTACTCTCGCCTAAAAACTTTTACATTTATGGATAATTTATATATTTTTCTTACCTATTCTATGACCTGCTTGCCTACTGATAGCAGCAATGCATTGTATATAGGTCCTAGTTGTTGACATGGAATCATTTTTAGACAGCTCTGTCAACAGATGTTCAATGAGGTCAACAAAAACCATATTGCCACAACTCATAACCAGGTGACCCAGAGCAATGATGGTTCTTTTCCTCACAGCAAGTCTGGGGCTAGTCAGCTGGGGGAGCAGACAGGTCAGAATTGAAGGATGGAAGTTAACAAGCAGTCCTCCTTGCCTTAAAACAGACAAAACACAAACTCAAACCAATGGAATCTAGATAACTTTGTTCACATACTGCACAACAATTCCTTTAAATATTCCCAAACCATCACCACGATTCCAATTAAGTCTTTAAGCTTTTGGAACTTATAAAAACAAGCAATGAGTTTAAAATATACCCTCACAGCAACAAACATTAAAATAAACTTCAAAATACAGTTCTCAGAAGATTAGACAAAGCAACCGATCTATCATTCAACTTATCTTCAATACATTCACTTTTTTCAATATATAAAGTTTCACATATACTTAATACCTTATCATGTTATTTGACATAATGTAAATTTAACATTTGGAAAATTAAAGTTCAAGCTTTAAGGAGTATTTATGAGCATTCATCAGTGTTTTGGAAGCGGGCTGTTTACCTGCTCAGCATATCAGCCATGATATCCAGTGCCTCTAGTTGAACAGACACATCTTCCTGCTTGGCTATAGCACTAGTAAGACGCCCTGTGATCTTTTTGCAAACATTAGCTGCTAACGCAGAACCTGAAAATACAACAAAACCTCAGCATTTTCATAATTTCAAACATACAGTTTTTAACACCAGCTATCATGTTTGTGACTGTGGAAAGCAACCTGATCTCAACATAAAGAAGCTTTTCCCACCCAACAAAACAAGCTTGAACAGCCAGTTTGTTTGCTAATGTAACATATGCTCTGCATTAGAGCTGAAAGACTACCTATGTAGAAACATACTGAGAAGGAGGACTTCTTAATTGTCCCATAAGGTATAGACAACAGAAAGGACACTGCTTTTGGCAAGGCAAGCAATGGTAAGTGAAAGCCAAGACAAGTCCAGTGCAATAAACGGAAGGTCTATAGGTAAAAATAAAGGAATAACTAAAAATAAGGGGAAGCACAGAAGTAGCTAGAGTCACCTCCAAAGAGCAGCTGTATAACAAAACAGCAAAATAAAATCATTTTGCACAAGAAATTACTTAAATAATAAGCAACTGAAATGCTGCTGAAACACTTGAGAAAGGGGAAAAAGAGGTATACCCAAAGTATTTTAAAATTCAACTAAAATTTCTTTACCACAACTCCATAGTTCCCTCTTTCCCCAACTGTCTAGTGCTTTTTGGGGTAATTATAAGAAGAAAAGAAACTTGTGTCATAGTAGGAGCTACCCAATGGCTAGTGCTCATCTTCATTTCTATTAAGTTTTTTTCTAAGCACACTTTGGGAATTTTGATGTGAAATTAATAACATTCCAACCTACACTAAATATAGTTCACATATATTTATGGCTTATTCTTAACTATATGACTGAAAATAAACATAACAATTGGACAGTCAAAGGAGATACCATAGAAGCTAAGAAAAAGACAACAATCTACGTTTGAGTCAAGAGCAAGAAATAACACCTAAGTTCCTTTTGTATCAGGAATACTAATTATATTGAAAGATTTCGCTGGTTTTGTTTGAGCTCTACCTCCACCACAAAATCTCCTTTTTTTGTGTGTAGGCAAAGAAAAGAATAAAAACCTAAACTGATTTACTGATTTACTTAAAGTTTGCACATCTCACTACTGCTTGATACAAGCAAGACTTACATACAGACTTTCGATAAAGGATGTTAAAATCAGAGCTTTTTTTCTTTTTTAAGAAACCTCAGTCTCTAAAAACTGCATTTCCAAAGCCTTTTAAATCATTTCTTTATTCTCATTCATACACTACACTACAGCATCTGAAAAGCACTTGAATAAAAAATTAATGCCATTAACTGATGAGTTGTTCATCATTACCATCTCTTCTGGAGGAAAGAGTGCTTTCATTTAAAACTGCAGGTAAGCATTTCAGTAATTTAGCAGGCAATTGTCAGAAACACAACATACTTTCCAAAACACTTAACCAGAAACTGAGACAAGAAATCAGATCATTAAAGAAAAATACTTTAAAACTGATTATAACTCCGGTATACTATCAATCAAAAAGCAAAATGAGATTTAGCTATTACTACAACCTAGAAATTATTAAAATAGGAGCTTTTCCACTAAATTTGTTACACTGAAGTTCATATACGATAAATTTGTTTTTTGCATTAATGCAATGCTTCAGCAAAAAAAGTGTTTAAACTAGTAAAATATGTAAATATAGCCAGAGAAGAAGAAACTAAAAGGATATTTGTGCCATACATTTCTCCTCTGATAGAAATTATTTCCAATGTTAAATGAACTGAATCCTCTTCACTAAAGGACCCAGCTTTTGCTTTTTTTTTTTTTCTAAATTAGAAATTAAATTATAAAACTACATAGTCTTGAATACAAAATGCCTTACCACTGGAAGCTGGGGGGAGTTCTCCAATCACAGTTTTAAGGCCAATGCTTGAAATGTCACGTAACTGTTCTTTATCTGAAAGCATGTTTGTACAGAGGGTATCTACAATGGTCTCCACTTGATACTCCTTCACTTTACTCACCAAAGGGCCAAGGCTGTATAAACAGAAGAAAAGTATTAAATCTGCAATCTTAAATAAAATGCCTCATTTTACTTCAGTATTTTGCATCCAAGTCACAAACCTAAGGTTGGTTTTGGTAGCAATATAAAGCAGAATTTTAAAATCCAAAAACTTTCATCTGGTTGGGTTGATAACCTGTCTCCATAAATCTAGTAACAAAATACTGGTTTAGTACAGTTTTTAATCTAGTGGTGGAAATGGGTTTTGCATGACTGTTCTGCTTCAGCCTCAAAACCAGAGTCTCTCTTACTCCTTACTTAACACAAAGTTTTATAACAAAAATCACCTACCCAGAGCCATCAGTTCATCTGCTTGACCATCAGTGCCAGCTCAGCTCACAGACAAGCAAGCAACCTTCTTACTTACTGCATCTTTACGCAAAGCTTGGGTTCAACCCAATTTACCCTCAGACTCATTCTACACATTAAAGTGCCTTCCTTAATATAAAAGGTGGCAAACAGTAAAATAAAAACCAATGACATGGCATGCCCTCCTTCAGGCAGACTCCAAGCACCTGCATACATGCAGCACATAGTAACATTTCCTGTCTTTCCTAGGAAATGTTTTTGGTCATTTCAATGGTTTTGAGGATAACAACAATCTTGTACTCACTTGTCAAATGCTCCCATTTGTTCAAAATACTAAAACCATAGATGTCCCAATAAAGTCTAGTTCATTGCTATGAACTACAGCATTGTCACTGTCTTCCTAGCCCTATCAACTTCCAGCATCTCTCCTTTGTTAATGCTCTGTTCCAAATGGGAAGTTATACAAAAAAAACAAGCCTTGTATCTCTATTTTCTTCCATTTGCCTACGAAAAACCTCTGTAAGAAATCGGAGAACTTACTCTTTCTCCTCCTACAACCTGGCCCACTTCTCACTCCAAATGTGCTTATCTAGTTTCTCCCTATTTTTAAAAGGTCTGCTTTCAGACAAAGCATCTCAGAAATGGGAAATTAATTTTGAAAGACTTTAAATTACCTAATCCTTTAATCTAATTCAACTCCCTCAAATATACTACATTAACAACAAACACATCAAATTCTGAAAAATGAGTATTATAAGCTGTGTTATAGGCATTCCTACCACGTTCCATCAAAAAACAGTATGGTTAGCTTACGCATACAGTAACTACTCTGAAAGCCATAGCTCCCTTGTTTTGCCAGCTTCTGCTCCCTGCATGTTGATCTTGCCAACTACTCTCTCTTTAATTCTCTGTGGTGACACCCATAATATTACTACTAATGAGACATCAACACTAGGGGTGAGATGCAACATGAAGCTGAAGTTCTACCAAGCTTAGGTTCTGCACCAACCCTGACAGAAGTGAGAGCAGGAGGACAAGGAGCTGCGTGCAACAGCCACAGAGGAGAAAACACAATGGCTTGAGGCAAGAATGATGACAGCAGCAGCAAGGACCATCTACAGAAAATGTGAGAATCATGAACTAGAAGCACTGCCAACAACAGAACTAACAGACACACAGATTTATCTCCAGGAAGCTACTATTTACTTTCTTGTCCTTCTGAATTAAAGGGGTGACAGGTAGCATCTACTGCAACTGCAGAGCCAAGCGTTACAGATCAGAAATCACAGGTGTTGCTGTGGCTTACAAGGGTCCAAGTCTTGTATCTGTCCTTCAGCATTGTACACAATGTACAGAGACAACCTCTCTACAAATCAGAACTATAAACCCAAAATATGTGGAAATTAATGTATGAACCAATGCATGAACCAATGCAAAATAAAAAAGAGCACCTGAAAGCTAATCACAAACTGATTATGTTAGGGCTACATTAGAATGTAATGCCTCCATATAAATTTTAGTTTCTTCCATACTGAACTTTAACTCTCTGTACACCTGCTCTTCATTAAAATGGATTCTAGCAAAGCTACCTGAGACTAAAAAGATCTCTGTAGGATTAGTAAACACTAATTTTTGAGAGCTGAAGTCAAACTGAAACCCTAGAGGAAAAACAAACAAATTAATTTGTTATCAAAATAAAACTAAGATCAAGAAAGCAAAATTTAAATTTTAAAATATACACTACTCTTCACTACAAGTATGTAAGACTTTTGAGACTGAAATTATTTACGACTGTATGGTCATGATCTTATTGAAACATCACAAGTATGCAGAAGTTTTACAAGCAGCTTAGTGATTACAGTGCGGGCAAGAAATGTTTTTGTTTTATCTCATAAGATTTTGAAAATTATTCTGAATTAAGAGCAAGTTTCATATTAAAATAAGCACAGGCACTAAGTCAACTGCACAAAACTCAGGGGGAGGGGAACAGGTGGGAAATCATCTATAGGTAAGCAGAAATTCTGTCCAAGCTAGCACAATATTAAGCCCTCAATTAAGACTATTATTCTGAAATAAGACAGTCCAAAATCCAAACGAAGTTGCACCACTCAGATAAAAACTTGCTTTACACTTTAGTACTTAAATCATCTAATTCCCATACTACTGTACTACAGAAACCCACAAGTGTTTTTAGATAGAAAAAGCACTCTTGAGTCTTTACAATCTAAAGGATTGTTCCTTTCTCAACTTATATGTACTGAGAGACAAGCACACAACGTACAAGATAACAAGCAAAACAGTTTTTCTTGTTTTACTGGAAATGGCTATGGAATTTAACTCTCCAAGAAAACAGCTGGATCCTGGGTTCACTATCAGCTAATAAAACTGTCAGCCAGCCAGCAGGGAGGGAAGGAAAGGCTCAAGGCTGTGGCATCCAGCATAGAGGCACCCAAGTTAGTTTAGCAGCTTAATATTTACTGTATTTGCCAAGAATGACGGCAAGGCAGCCCCACTTTTACTACCTTCCTGGTACTGCTGGGGAAAAAGACAAACTCCTGCAATGCTTTAAGCAGTGAAGATCTGAGGATGTGTACCTTAATTTCAAAGTGCTGTTAACACGGAAATGTCATCTTGTACTAATTTTACCTGTTGACCTACACTTGCTTTTTATTATCTCACTGTTTTTTAATGTGACTTGGCACCTTGGACCATATTGAATTAACTTCTGAATATATAGTCAACCTTGACAATAAATTTGTTCATTTTGAACTAGTCACTTCTGGATGGAGCTATTGTCCTTTCAAGTGGGCATGGGGAAAAAAGGATGAACGGTCTGGTCAAACACAGTGTAGAAGCACCTACAGGGTAAATCCAAACCCACATGTTTCAAGCTCCTCTGAAACTCCGTGTTCTCTTCTGTCTCGGAGCATCAAGTTTTCCATTCCTCCTGCCACAAAGGCTACTAAACTAAATGCAGAGCACACCTTTCACACATCCTGTCTTAGAAGTCCTCTCACTCATTCCAAAGCCACCCCTCTCTACCAAATAGCTCACACCACAGGACAACTGTAGACTCTCAACAATCACTGTTCCACACACTATGGTCACCCATTTTCCCCACTCCTGAAAAAAGAAAGACAAAAAGACAGTGTTCCAACAGCTCAAACTAAACCCCTACATACAGCTATTGTTGGAGGGAGCTATGCTGGAGTACTTGGCTCAGACTCAGAAGACTACAAGGCAGTAATCCAGCTGGACTCAAAGGCCCTTCATTCTTGTACAGCTAGCAGGCATGGTTCCATACAGTAGAATACTATACACCAAAATACATCTTTCATCCCCAAACCTACTGTAGGTACCCCACTGCTGCTATCCTTTCCCAGGTCCAAGAATTCACAGTGGCAACAGCTAATTATCATCAAAAACGCAAAAGGCAGCAGGCAAGTGCAGACAGGAGGAGGACACAGACAAAGGAGGTATATCCATTATATAATATAAAGAAAACCCTTTGCATTCAACATGATGGCAAACAGAGTAATGTTCAAAGTTTTGACATTAATGGTCTGTCACCATGTTGGGCAAATTTAGGAGCCTCTCTTTCAGTGCTATACTCATAATGCCTCACCCCACAAACTCCAACCAGCATTTGCACTTGAGGCACAGCATTCAGATTAACACCCAGGAATATGCAATCCGAAGACAAAAATATCTACTGCATTCCACTCCTTCTTTCACAAACTGTAACCTGCTTGGTTTCATTCTCTCCTTCCCCACTACCACCCTACTCAGGTGATAAAACCTGCTGAAAATACTGGCAATTTGGGAAGGAAGGAAAAAAAAAAGCAGCAAAGACAAAACATTTACCAAAAACATGCACTGAAGTATGACATACAACTCAGTTTTGTTAATGCACAGAACTTGGAACTAATTGGACATTCATCAAATTATGCCACGGACATCTGAAATTGATGTATTATGATCACCACAATCCCACAAATTCAGGAAGATTGCAACTTACTCATTTTGCACAGTATTTTACAGCAATACACAGATATCTTAAAAATAACTACACAAAACCAACTTCGGTACATTTCTAGAAGATACTGCATTTAGATGATCTCAAGAGAACTGTTAATTGAGATGCTGGTATCTCACGAAAGGCATAAAAAGAAGCCCTTTAAGTGCAGAGAAACAGGACATAATGGAATAGTTTATCACTTGCTTCAGCAGGTACTTACTCCTGCAGAAATGAAGAGCTCTGACAGAGCACCCTTTCTTAAAAATCAAACCTCAGGCCCTAACCTGGCCTAACCCTTTAATTTAGGAAAAGGGTACTGTACTGGAATCCTTAGATTCCAGCAAACCACCTCCACAACTATTCAACCCGAGAGCAGGGATTTAGAGGACCATATCCACAATCTAATCTGGTCATTTTACTGCTTCAGTCATGTTAAATTAATACTGCAATCTTATTAAAATAACTTTTGGACACTGATACTGGTAAAGAGCTTTTTCCTCCAACAGATAAATTCCTAATAAATTCGTACACAAGCATCTGCCAACATACCAAGAAGTATCTCCCAGACTCAAATACATCAAACCATCCCTGACTGCATTCCTAGTAGCTGAAACATTTTCTCCAGTTGCACAAAAAGCTCAGAGTTTTCTCCACAACTTGACTTCACTCTTCAGCCAAGCTTCACAATGTTTCATTGACACATCACTAGCTTCTCTTCAAATACACATCACTGCAAGTGAGCAGCTACCCACAGCATTGTTGCATTCTTCTACTCTTGGTGCATAGTAAATTGTTTTGCAAGCGACACAAGCACAAACCACCTAGAACAGAAACTCTAGTGAATAATTTGTGAACAATTTATCCTAAAGTCAAAAGCTCATTCAGCTGCCTATGGAAATAAACAGAAACTATAACACAGTCTCCTTCAAGTTACATATATTTGAAAATAAAAATAGTATATATAGCTCCTTATTGGGAAGAGGAACACCAACTCATAACGGATTATAGTCTCAAGCTGGCATATTTCAATGGCTATCATATAAGCACATTTACTTACAGGGAAGAGTTAAAACTTACAAAGTGAAAAAAGAAAATTATTCAAATCACCAGCATAGAGTGATGTGCAGCAGTGTTATTACCACAGCATCCAAAAGGCTTTAAAGCTGCTGAACAGGATCTGCCACACAACAGCCAGTTCACACTAATGACTGACACTCCCAGCATCAAGTGGGGTTCCCTGTATTGAACTACTGCCCAGAGTAGTCACTGATAAATGCAGACAAACTACAAGATCACGGGGGAAGAATCACTACAAGTACTTACTTTAATCCCACTTTTTTCATATATATAGAGAGATGGATACGTGTGTGTGCATATTTGTTTGAGTTTTTACAGGTTTCAGGAAACATTTCACGGTATCAAACAATACAAGTTCCTAAGTACAGGTTTAAATGTCAGAGTATCAAACCATAGATAACTGCTCAAAATGAGCAGCAGTTCATCCTTAAACTGCAACACCGAACACATGAAAGAATTAATGTGCAATTTGGGCCAGCAGAACATTACCAACATTACTGGCGATGAAGAGCAGTCCATCCAACACAACATCTATGCTTAGACAAACCACACTGCTTGTCTAATCCAGATGCACATACTCTTGGATAGAGCTACAGGCAGTATCACTATTATCACCATACAGTGCACGGGATGCCACGCTGGACTACACGAACAGCCTTAAGCTACGAATATGCTGTAAGAACATCCAACAGCATTTTCTACATTGGCTGACTGTAAAACAGCCTATGACTATCAGAGCAAAAATCTCCTCCTCCAGAAAAAATGCAGTCAACAGGAATACATTTAAAATTTTACATGCTCTTAAGAAAAAGAAGGTGAACAACCTGCAGCTACTGACCTAGTTTGCATGTACTGCCTGAAATAAACAGAAGCTTGACGAACACACTCCTTTCCTTTCTGTATAGTCAAAGCTTAAAACAGGTTGACTTCTACTCCAGGAGAACTAAGGCAGTTCATTAATTTTCATTTTTATTCAGAAATGAACGACACAATCATCCTGCAATGTAGCTACCCAAATATCCATGAACTCTCAACCTGACTTTTGGTAACCAAAACCCAACTTTTTTTATCCTGTCCAAAACCAGCGTAATATAACTGAAAGGATCAAGAACAAAATCAGTAGTGTGCTTTGAAGAGATATGAAACAAGTTCATCAGCATTTTAACCAATAGAGCCCTTCCTACCCAAATGCAAAATCAAGCAGCGGACAAGGCAAAACCAGGAACACTACTTAGTTGCTGCTATGCTTGCCTAAGAATAAATGATGCATTAAGGCTGCTGCGAGTTGTTTTAAATCTGCGCTGTTCAGTGACCTCAAGAATCAAACCTTGAAAGAGTGATTCTCCTTCAAGAGATTCTTACCTGCTTAAGGAGTGATCAATACCTTTGCCGTACACAGTGTTTCCATTGATCTACCTGTAGAGGAAAGTCCCCTAACAAACTGCAAATCTCTCCTCCCTTCCTCAAGGAAAAAACTGTCTCAAACACAGATTTAGAGGTACATAGGGTTGTCTTAAATCCTTTTTCTATGAGAGAGGGAATCTATACTTAAACGGGTCATCAAGTACCAGTTTGATGAAAGTTCCTGCTGAAAGTTCACCAGAGCATTTAAATTACTAAAGAGATCTAAACACAGTGTACACTTTCCTCTGCTGAAAGTGCCAGCAAATCTGTAACATGCATACACAAGAACAGCACTACAAAATATTTAAAAACCAAAACATCAAGAAAAATATGCTGGCTGAATCTAACTTCCCAATGAATCAGGCTTACACCCAGTGCTGTAGTAGATGGAAGACCTTAAATCAGTTTGAACTGCCTTAGAAAAACTATGGCTTAATAGTGCTCAACCTCTCCCATCCTTCACTCCCACTACTGTTTCTACAGATGCTCACCTGACTGCAAGACAGCGCTAAGCCAGAAGAAAGCTGAGTCCCCAAACCAGTCTACAACAAAATCAGATGAGCAACAGTGCAAGTGAAGGGACAAGGAAGGCAAGAACAGCAGCACAGATGCTGACAACATTAGCGAGTGTAAAGCTGCCTCAAGAAGAGAAGACTCCTTTAGGGTGGGGGTTTTTTTTGTCCCCAAAGCATATCTGCAAGAGACTGAGATGCCAAAAATAACTTGATACATTAAAGAATGCATGCATTCAAGGTTAACGTCCACAATTTATCAGAAAACTTTTCAATTATGTTTCTTGTCCTGTTACAGTAAATTTAACACTGTTCTTAATTGTTATTTGGATTTCTCAAAAAGACTGCAAACTTTAAATAGATCTTGTAATTTTAAATAAATCCAAGAACTTCATCAGTATGTCAAAGTAAACTTTAAAAATAGAAGAATAGTTAATAACAAAAGAACAGGGCACATTCACATGTGCACATACACAGGCAGCCATCTATTTTCTCATTCTCTTCCCCTTGCAATATTTCTCAGATGTTTTAATACATATAACTTGTACTTTATTTCCAAAATTCTAACACTGTTTTAAAGAATGTGATATATAAGCTATGCCTATGTGCATTAATCTAAACTTCAGGATAACTTGAGGATGTACATTAAAGATGAATACTGCATGCACACTGCAACATAACTTTTCCACAAAATGCTATTTCATACAAAGACAATTCTAAGTTTCATAATAATCTACTGTTCTGATTGAGTACAAGCAATCTGTTTCAAAGCCATAAAAGTTGAACTGTACCACATGGAACTCTGACATTTCAGAAGTTTAAATTAAAAAGAAATATGATGTTTTGTGTTGTTTGTTAAAAAAAAAGGGGGAGGGGGCATGGATAGACATTTTAACAACACTGTAAGCCTGGTGAGAGAAGTGAAAAAGTAGTGACAATTATATTACTATACTGTTAATATTAAAGTTTTGCTTGAAACTTGCTATTCCTACTCTAGTTCCTCTGTGCAAGGTTTTGGTTACCATCACTCAAAACATTTCAGACGCTGAAGCAAGCACTGCTTCTAAGTACATAAGAAGATGCACACACAGGTTTTAATTTTCTGCTTTGCTAGTCTGATAGTCCAAACTGTAAAGAATAACAAGCTAAAACAAACTGTCCCAAGCTCTTCTGTAGCAATGTTACTTCGATCCAGGTCTGATGGAACATTTAGCATAGATGGAATATTTAAAAAAACCCTGAGCCGATGAACAAGAAACACTCTCAGGAATAACAGAAGCTTCTTAACAGAGAGGCTCTCCTTCAAGGGCATAAAAAGATTCAGAAAGGCCAAGAACAACAACAAAAAAGTCATAATAATGTAGCTCTACTTCAAAGGGTGCTCTGGAAACAACACAGTACCTGTAAAGTTAAATAGTGGAAGATAGGGCATTGAAGCAACGGAAGTCTCTGAAATACAAGTAACTGTACCCTGACCCCATAAAACATTTGCAGTTCCTGTAAAGCATGTAAAACCACTAACGTGGTATTTTGTATGTTAGGGAAGAGGTAAGTTACATATTTGATAACCAAGACCACATATTTATCATTTCATGTTTTTATTTCTGCTTGAAAACTACTACAATACTACTATTCTTCCCCTACACATCATCCTTCTCACAGTCGCATACGAATGAAGCAACTACCAATGAATTATAATCTTTTAAAATCTATTTAGCATTCAAGAATTATCACCAAAGAACAACCATGTCATTCACATATTTTCAGCAAGGACTGCATGCACTATTTGTCACATGAAACCCCAAATGCTAATCCACAATGTCAACAGAAGATAGTTCTGTAAGAAACTACAATCAAGGCAGGTAACCTACAAGTACAACAGTTGCTTTGTGGACATAAATTTCACAATTATTTTGCGTAACAGGGGTCCTACAAGTTTTTCAACAGTGCTTTATGTTAAGTCATTAAACAATTCTTTACATCATAGGAAAAGAATACCTACCATTTGACAGCTAAGTTTTGCACTTCACCATTTTTATCTTCCAGTAATTTCAAAATCATCTTTACCACCTTTCTTTCACTGTCATCATCCAGCTTGATTGAATCTTTCTGTAGTTCTGTCATCAAGTCATTAGTAGCCATAAACCTGACAAAAGATAACAACATAATTATTTCTAAAAGGATACGGCTTATGCACAGTGCTCAAGATTCAAGATCATCAGTTTCCACCATTTGTTATCACAGTATCACAGTATGCTAGGGATTGGAAATGACCTCAAAAGCTCATCCAGTCCAATCCCCCCGCCGGAGCAGGAACACCCAGATGAGGTTACACAGGAAGGCGTCCAGGCAAGTTTTGAATGTCTCCAGAGAAGGAGACTCCACAACTTCCCTGGGCAGCCTGTTCCAGTGTTCCGTCACCCTCACTGAGAAGACGTTTCTTCTCATATTTAAGTGGAACCTCCTGTGTTCCAGTTTGTCCCCATAGCCCCTTATCCTATAATTGTTTGCCACCAAGAAGATATTTACCGTTGGATTATCGTTACCTGTTTTGTGATGCAAGTAGCATTTATTTTAGTTGCTGAATAAAAAGGGGACAATTTGTATTTTAAAATAATAATAGATTTTAGTTAGGTCATCATCCTTCCCTCATGAAGACAGCTATACATTTGACTTCCAGAGTTTACATTCTATCCCAAATGATCTCTACGAAGTAAAACTGACACTTTCATGGATTTTAGGTAGTCCTTTCATTAGCTATGCTGATGTTGTAAAAAAACCAAGATTTTTTTCAAAAAGTAATCTCTGCTCCAAGTTTATTTTAAAACAACTTTTAAACAAGATTAAGGATCCAGAGTTTTTCAAACATTTTCCCACAAAATTAACAAAAGCTAATCATTAATGGAGAAATCTAAATGAAGCTACATTTTATGCTGTTTTCATTTACTTCCCCTGTACAGACTACTTTCTTTGTAGTCCAGACAATGGCAAACAAATTTATCTGGCATGCCACATTAAGGACCAAAATTAATTATTGAGATATCAAGCAAATAAAATAATCTTTCATGTCAATTAATTTATTGTTCAATAACACTGTCATATCCACCAATACAAGAACACACTGAGAAATTACTTTCCAAAAATATTGCTTTTATGCCTTTCATTTCTTTTGCTTCTGAAGTCTGTTTTCCAATCTGTTCTTCTTTTGTAACAGTCCTCTCTTCTCAGAAGTAACACAGATGTATTACTCAATTACAAATCCCATGGGCTTCAGTCCCAATGCCAACCCTCCTTCAAAGCCCCAGGCAAAAATGGTTTGTAATTAAACAGTTAAGGTTGACATTAGGATTTCAGGCACATCAGCATCAAGCAGACATCACTTAAGCTCAGGTCATACTTGGAAGGTTTTCTCTACAGCCTGACATGCTAGATACTTTTTTTATTGCAAATGAAAGCCAAGACTCGGCATAATCTTAATATGCATCACAAACACCAGATGCCTGCCCTCACATAATGGACCCTCAACTTGTCCTGTCTTTTAATTCCACTCTAATAGTCTCAAGGTGTTGCTAAGATAAGACCTCAATCATTTTTCATTCACTCCAACTGTCCCACTGAAGCAAGTCTGTAATCTGACAGAAACCAGATGTGCATATAAACAGATGATGAATGAAAAAAGCGTCAGCTTTTAAGCAGAGCAAGGGAAAAAGCTACTTTAAGTAAAGGTAATGGACGGATAGGATGGGAATAACGATATATAAGAAGCCATGCAGTACTAGAACATTTAAAACTGTCTCCATGTTACTGCTATATTTACCTCCTTTTCTTAAACCTTCTTAATAACCTCCCCTCACTTCCTCAGTCAATAGCTCCCACTTCCTAGACTTACGAATTCACATGCACTCATCACCTACTTGTGACAAGCTCCTAAACTAAGCAGAGCTTACGCATCCTCAGTGCATCAGCAGCTTCTGCACTCAATTCCAACTGAGGAGTCCTCCTGGCAGACATCTCCATTAAAAAACAACCCAAACCCCATTATCATGTAGGGTGGCCTCTCAACTTTAGTTTCAAGTAGCTGGTATTTAGAAACATTGGTTTGAGTAGTTTAGATGTGGCCTTTAGTCACAACTGCTTCCTCCTCAGGCACATCAAAGGTTACCTGGTGCAAAACAGCAGCATGTTAGCAGCTCCTCATGTCTTACACTCAGAGTAGTCATCCTCCTCCGCCAGCGAGAACACTATTTCTCCCACAGCCACATAGTAAACTGCCACCTTACATTACTGCCCACTTCAGAATTTAGGTCTGAGCTTCCGGATGATAAATGCTACAAAAATTTGCATGAGACAAGTCAGTTTATTCCTAAAGAGGAGGATTAAATTTTACAGTAAAGTGCTTCCTTGAACTGTGGTTTATACTCGGCTCCCTGATATCAACAAATTATCTACACTATTCCTCTTCAAATATAAATGATCTAAGAACAAATGCACTTACAATTACTAGTACTAAATACTACTTTACCTATTATGCAAATACACGATACACATAAAGTTCTGTAAAATGTGTTATTGCATAACAGCCAGTTTGCAAAGGTGTATCATCAATCATTTTTATGGTTTGTAATGTCAGATATTTACCTATGCTAGGACTTTTTTTTTTAATATTTGAGAATTCCAAAGTTGTTCAAAGCTCCTAGAACGCGTAAATTCTAAAATGTGCTCTCCTAAAGCAACTACAAAAAAAGTTTTAACTATGTGTAGCTGGGGAAAGAAGTGTTCGTTACAACTGCATTTGACAGATGTGACCTTCCCCTTTTAGGCAGAAAGTTTTAAACTCAACAAAATCAACATTTAGTCTCAAATTCATCAGAATTTTTTGTAAGCCATCCTCCCCATAAGCGTAAAATGCAAAGCTCACTTAATCACATAAACAAATTAGCATAATAAAAAATAAAAAATCTTCCATAACATTTAGAGGAAAAAATGTTTTAATTGATTTTTAGTACAGTTTAAATAAATCCGGCAATTCTGGACTGTCTCTTCTTAGACTAATCAATATTTTTTTTACACCAAAATTTCTAGCCTAAATTCTCAAGGTAATATCATGCTACCAAAATCTAAACTAAATCAATATTAAAAAAACCCATAAATTTATCATATCTGTGCCCAGAACTACAACTGTTTGTCAAAAGCAAACAGGATTATTCAAAATCCAACTCTATCGTTACTTAATCATCACCTCTATTTTCCTTCAGATTTTAATATATTAACAAAACACCTGTTTGGATGGCACTGTGTCCTCTAACTATAAACTAAGCACTGTAACGCTGCAGCAAAGCATCAAAACCTAAGGGTATTTTATGCCTTTTCCCTGTCTGTATTCATGTACCCTCATTGACAAATAAAGGCTTCAGAGGTGAATTTCTGGAGGGACACAATACAAAGAAATTTAATTATTTTTAACCTAACACTTTGCTAGAACTACTGTGTAAGTGTATAACCTCTGCTGTTTTGTACTCACTTACTTGTACCGTTTCATTTTCTGACACACAAATGTTTATTTATCTGCTATTAATTTATTACAAAGCAAGCAAATGTTTCAATAAAAAGTAGTGTTCTTGTGACAGATCCTAAGCTCAAAATTACTTATACCTGTCCCTGTAAGACTTAACTGCACCTCTCTCTGGATGCACAGAAGTTTAGAGGCAGTACTACATTGTGCAAGGAGTACAAGTCTACAAGATGCAGCATCCATGAAGCACATGCATTTAGCATGCCCAATCCCACTGTGCTGGGTGGTCCACCCTGAGCCCATTCACAAAATCACAGGATCCATACTTTTTTAAGGTTAGTCAGGAACCCGAGGAGGTCACCTGGCCTACATCCCCTGCTCGAAGCAGGGTCAGCTACCGCAGCTTGCTCAGGGCTTCGTCCATTCGGCTTCTGAGCATCTGGCGAAGACGGAAATTGAACCCTCGACCTCCTCCCCGGCCTAACCCCACGCGGTCCCACCCCGGCTGCCTGCGATCTCTGCACAACGACGCGTGGAGGCCGCGTCTTTTCGGGCGCTGCCGTGTCCCGTCCTTCCCAGGCGGCGAGAAGAGGCGCTCCCCTCCCGGTAACTTACTACCCGGGGGAGCAGCAGATTCGCGCCCAACCCCGCAGGGGCGGCCTCTCCCACCGCGAGAGGCACGGCGGCGGGCACAGCCCGGGCCCCGCCGGGCGCCGCAGGCCTCCCCGCCCTCAGGCACCTGCGGCCGCCCTGTCAGCCGCGGCGCCAGGNGGGGGCCGCGGCGGCTCCCACCTGAAGTCCTTGTCGCTGGATGTCATTTTCTCCAGAAGGTTGGAGATGTGGTACGAGGCGCTCGCCATGTTGACGGACCCGGCCTGGGGGGGAGGGACAGGAGGAGTGAAGGAGGAGGCGGCGTCTTCCCGGCCTCGCCGGCTCCACTTCGCCCGCTGCTGGGGACGGCGCACGGCGAGGCGGGCCGGGCCGAGGGCGGCGGGGGAAGGCGGGCGGGCGCTCCGCCGCCTCCTGCGGTTGACACGGCGGGAGGGGCGGGGAGGCGGGCGGGCAGCCGCTCGCGCTCGGCGCAGGGTCAAAGGTCGGGTGGGGCCCCCTCGCGCTGCCGGCGCTCCTGATTGGCTCTGCGAGCGGGCGGGAGGTACCCGCAGGCGCGTGACGCCAGAGCGTACGTGGCGCAGAGCGTGCGCGGGAAGTTTAGGCCGCCGTTGGAGAGTGGCGGGAGGAAGGGGGCGGTGCGGCGGGAGGCGTTGGGGAGGCTGAAGGAGACTACAGTTCCCAGCGTGCCTCGCGCCCGCGTCGCGCCCGCAGCTATCGGCGGTGCACGCCGGGACGTGTAGTTTAGGGAGACGGCAGGGCCTCCGCGGCGCGGTGCTCGCTGGGTTGTGGAGCCTCGTTTTGGTGCCGGGCCAGAGCGCCAGTGAGCGGGACGTAGTGATTGGTGGTGTCCGTGAGGGAGGGAAGCGACCGGGTTTGGCTCATCTTGAGGCAGAGCCGGCTGAAAGGGAGTCACAGAATGTCAGGGATTGGAAGGGACCTCAAAAGATCATCCAGTCCGATCCCTCCGCCGGAGCAGGAACACCCAGATGAGGTTACACAGGAAGGTGTCCAGGTGGGTTTTCAATGTCTCCAGAGAAGGAGACTCCACAACCTCCCTGGGCAGCCTGTTCCAGTGCTCTGGCACCCTCACTGTGAAAAAGTTTCTTCTCATATTTAAGTGGAACCTCTTGTGTTCCAGTTTGTATCCATTACCCCTTGTCCTATCATTGATTGTCACCGAGAAGAGCCTGGCTCCATCCTCGTGACACTCACCCTTTACATATTTATAAACATTAATGAGGTCACCCCTCAGTCTCCTCCAAGCTAAACAGACACAATGGTTCACCAATGCTCCAAGTGTCTGTCCGTTCCCCATGTGGGGCACCAAATATGGTGCTTTTCTTTTTAGCACCGTGGCCATTACAAACCCATGACCTACCTTGGTGTTACTGGGGCTGCAGCTTCTGTTCCAGGCTCTGTCATGTGTGTGCAGTGGATCCCATCATCGCTGAGTGTGCTCTGAAAATGTCTGACAGAGGCCAAAAGTGGTGATGTGAAAGTTAACTTTCTTGGTAAATAAAGGCATGTTTGTATGGGTTGTGGTTGCATGAAGGAGCTTGAAAATGTGATGTGAGTGTTTTCAGAGGTCTTGGAAGCCGAAGAGCACATTTCAGAGATTTTTTTTTTTTCCTTAATTTCATGACTGTTAATGTCATTACATTTCTGAGATCAACCCATGATCTGTAGATGCATGGGCAGATGGTATGAAGTGGTAGGTGAACTGGGAAAATACTTCCAGATGTTATAACCTTCTTAAGGTTCATATTAAAACACAAAAACGTTAAGTAACCTTAATCCTTCTCAGTTACATGTGTGTACAGTAAAACTCCTAAAGAAATGCTTTTTGATCCATTTATGTATATATTAAAAAGATGTGAACTAAAAATAAACTTTCTTCATTTATTAGATGCAGCTTGCAGGCAGCCTTGCACAGCAGCTGGTGGAAAGCATGTGCACTTAACTCAGTTGGTAGAGAGAAATCATGTCTCGCTGCTGTGGCCTGTCACCCAGCTGCAGTGTACAAACAACTATTTTGGAAGATACCTGTGCTGTTAATTGTCTGGCTGCTGTGTTGAAAAGAGCTTAATATGCACTGATCTCATTCCCTAGAGCAGTTTGGTGGTGCAGCAAAATGATGGACAGCAACGTGGTGTTGGATTGGTGAGGCCTGATGTAGGGATGGAAAAAGGAAGATGAGAGTAGTCAGGAGGAGGGCGGCAGGTGTCTCAGGGAGAAATGGGGGAACATCAGTATGGGTAGAGAAAATGCTGTGAGAGGAAACACTCAGAGGAGAGTTGGCCCAATGCTGCCTGATTTTCAAATAGGCCATTCACTCCTTTGATTTGGGAATACTTAATTTGGAGGTTACCTTTAAAGGGAAATTCCTTCCTTCATTTTGCTTGTTGGATATTCAGGGAAGCCAGCTGGCGTAATACAGATGAAGACAGACTCAGTCTTGACTTGGTTGTGATAGCTGAATATGGTTTATGACATCTGAATTATGATATTATACCACACACAGAAAAATTGTGTAGCTCCCCTTTGAAGTACTGAGACATAAAAAGTTAAAGTACAAATGTTTGACATGGGGCACATTGATTCATATTTTGCCAGATGAAGTTTAGCACTATTCTAAATCATTTTGGTGACCGTGACTTTTGAGCATCCTACAGCTCCCAGGAACAATTTCTTTCTGAAATGTCAGTGTCACATTATCAATTCCCACATACTATGGGGAAACCTTGTCTTTATTTACATTAATTATTTTGGTACTAAATGGGGATCGGGTGGTTATGGGGTGGTAAAAAATCATCTGTTCCAAAAATATTCTGCCTACATGGTTACCATGACGCATTTGATTGGATAAGCATGTTAGACCAACCAGATGATAGAAAATTCTCTATGATATGTCAGGTCTTTATGTTGGTTGCTGTTGTGGAGGAAATTGTTGCCAGTGGTCCCTGTAAGCGGATCCACTCAAGCTGGGATTTAATTTTTTAAATCCTTGCTGTTTCCAGTTAGGCATGAAACCAAGCTATTTTCCACTTTGGGAATCCTATGTACATTCACTTATCATAAGAGGGTGTGCGAGAGGAAAAAAAAAACCAAAAAAAAGGTCAGTTATGTAGAACAATTCTGTTCTGGTCTGCTATACAACCTTGAACACTTTAAAAATTATTTTAAAATAATTTAGCATCATCCTTCCCATGCTGGTTCTGTACCTCAGCCAGCTTACCCTGCCACTGCTTAAACCTGGTTTCCTTTTGCTACCAGAAACAACAGCCATCATGGAGGAAGTCAAAGGATTTTTTGTTGGGGTACATTTATTACAATGGGGATTCAGCTCTAGTAGATGCAGCGTTCCAGAGGAAGTTAGACACAGAGAGAAGCTAATTGAGATGAGATTTTTTCCAGCTGATAGCAAAGAACTTCACAGATAGAGTGGTACTCCTCATCTGTCCCCTGTAGACACGCATATTAGATGCTCTCGGGTTCATTCACAAAGGTAGCTGAAAGTTTAATTAAATGCTGGAACCTGAAAGGATTTATCTTGCTTCACACTTGCCAATATATTTCCCAAATGCTGAAGATGAGAGAAGAGCTGAGTTAATTTAGAGATGTGTTCACAGCACTAGAACTTGAACACTCACCAATTTGCCCTTTCACTTTACACGGGGGCTGTGAGCCCACTGATCAACAGAGGACATAGGGAATGTGCTGCATCTTCATCTACCAGCATGGAAAGAGTTCTACCACGCAGCTTTACTCAGCTTAGAGGGAATCCTTTAGGATGACAAGTTTATAATATTTTACAGCTGGTTTTGGGCAAATAAAAGGAAAATTGCTGTTCTAAGTCAAAAGCTGCTCACTGCTGCAAGCAGATATTTGAGCCAGAGAACCTTACAGTCATGGTTTATCACTTTGATACATGACTGACTTTGTACATCTGAAGTTTGAATTTTTAAAAAGATGCCTTGAAAGGAAGTATTTACAAATTTATTGGCTGATTATATTATATTAACGAGCGACAGATGGTGTCAAAAAAGTGATCTAGATTTAAATATGAATGAAACAAAAAGGAATGGTATGGCAGTCTTAAAGCAAACAAATTGAAAAAGCAGCATAAATCTAGACTAGACCAGTCATACACGTAAATGTGTCTTTCAAGGCATTGAGGTTATCATTGTATTGCATTGTATAAAATATTATGTTCCAAGAGATGAAGGTGAATTAGCTGTAGAACTAAAAACTTGGCTTTGGCATCTTAATCATAGCAATGCTCTTAAGGATTTTTCCCTTTATTTTCTGTTTTCCTTATTTTAAAAGTTAGATGACATTTCATAGCAAATGATAGCAATTTTCAAAGCAGGGTACATTTGGAACAAAAAGAATCATCAGCTGCCTTTCACCTCGTAAGCCAAAGTTCTAGTTAAGTTTTTCTTCCTAAAGCTGAAAAAATTTTCACATGCAAGTTAAGTTGGAATCCCAAATCATCTTTTCAAAAGTAGTCAGTGCTGCTGTGCTGATTCTCACTTAAGATTGTTTCATTTCTGGACAACAGAAGACACTGTTGGTCTGTTTTAGGGGAGATTTCTACACTCTTACCAAGAAGAATAAATAATATTTACAGCTGTGAACTGCCAGGCCTTTCCTTCCTAACAGAGATAATCCGCTTCTGTAAAGCAAAGCAAACTCTTTGGGTGTCTGATTCCATTACCTTGAAAAAGAGAACGATCAAGAAAACAGTGCTGAGAATAATATATACATCTGGTTAAGTAATGGACTGAAGCAACTGTCAAATGGGCTGAAATTGCCTCTATAAAAGAACAGAGTTCAAACGGCACCCTCATCAGATTAAGTTTCACAAAACATAGTATCTTGAAGAAAAAAATACAACAATCTTCTGATTAAAAGAAAAAAAGTGCTAAAAGAAATCTCCCTTCTGGTTGCAAAACACTGTACAGCTTGTTGCAGTGTCTGTGGTTAAAACTTTTCAAATACATGCCACAACCACCCAAAAATAAAAAAAAATAAAATGAATGTTTCAAATAAAATCTGATTTGAAATATGAGCCAGAAATTCAGATTCAAATATTTTTATCATTGTATTATTCTCATGCCAAATGAACTCAGTATACAGGACAAGAGATTTATTTCTTCCTTACTACTTCTTCTGAAAATCAGTCCTGGTTGTTTTTCTTTTTGCTTGTCTGTTTGCATTTCCATTCCTTACTGCAGCTCTAAATTTGTAATTCCTTCAGAGCCAATTATGTTTCCCTTTATGTCAGTGCACCCAGCTTTCTTCATATAACGATCTCAGCAATGCTTGTACTAGACACACTTGTCTCCAGTAAACTTACACGCGATTGTTTAATTGGAACTTCTTATATTGAACGATACTGTTTCTGTTTTAGAAGTCCTAAAAGTACAAATTATTTCATGTGGTGGGACTATTTAGTCTCATTAGAACCAGAGGTATCTGTGCTATGGATTTTCTTTACTCTAGATCACACATTTCAGAAAAGCGTTGACCATACTGATAATTTTAAAATTTCAATGCTAGTACATTGGCTAATTACAACGTGAGTCAATGTTTGTCAAAGCGGGCATAGGGGCATATCTGTTTCACAGCATTTTAAAGCACTGCTGTTGTTTTGTTGATTCTTGCTTAAGCGTGCTTCATTTAAACCCAATAGAATGTGCTATCTCCCTCGTTTATGAGATTGTCAGTAACAGCAAAGATGAAAAAATACAAATATAATTATCCTTCCATTAATCAAGGTGAACCGAGAAGGCTAGAAGTGAGTTGGAATGAATGAATCTATGGAATAGAGTGTAACGTTGCAGAGTCTCATTTCTTGGAGCAAAACTGACTCATCCATAGGATCGTCCAAGGTGAAGTGACTCAGTGACTCTCCTCTTGGAGCAGATGATGCCCGTTGCCAGCCTACATCACTTGAGCAACGAACGTGGTCCATTGCCTGTCAAGATGCATCTCTCTTGACTGCTACAAACTGACTCATGTTTTGGGCTTTCTCATGCTCTGTGGGCATTTCACTGAGGGGCTGGATTACTCTTTAAATTGCATGCTGGAGCTGGATGGCTTCTTAATATATGATGCATTATTTTCTTTTAAATTTTTCTACTTGAGAAATAAAATTAATAGTAATGACTCATTCCATACTGTCACCCACATTTTTACAGCAGAAGAATCTAAAAACATCCCCTGACTGCCATATGCACTCTGCAGGTGAGGCTTCTCCTGGCATCTTTAAATAGCTGACTACAGTTCATAGACCTGGCATGTAATACCTGTACTGTTAGGTCCTCCTGAGCAGGAACACACACTTGCTGGTCTGTATTGGAGGCTCTTCTGAGACTGAGAAGCTTTACATATGAACAGCTCAAAAGTTCTTCAATATTTTTAGTGAACTGGAGTATATTTAACACATAGCAAGTGGTTATTATCCACAAAATCTTGTCAGAGGAGTACTAAGTTCAAGTTCTGATTAGAGCCTGTCTGCGTAGTATCCTCTTGTTACTTATTTCTGCAAAGAGGACAAGGCGTAGCATGGTAACAGACTGGAGAACTGCTGCAAGGTTGCTGTTGCTGTTTGCACCCACAGAACTGCTGCTTCTCCCTTCAAAATCTGAGTACTTAGAATTGAAACTTCTAAAAGTGCAGAAGTCAAGGTCCAACCCCCAGAACATATGAATCTGCTAACGTGTAAGAAAGCTACATACCTCCTCGTCCTCATTAGGATATTGCCCAAACTTTGTTAACTCAGCCAAGCTCATTTGCATCACAACCATTTCCACTTTCCCCTGGAGACGGGGCTGCTGAAGGGAATGGGGTCTCCAGGGTGTTGCTGTTTTCTGGCTGTCCTGCACACAGGTGGTGGTGCCAAAGAAGAGACACTGACTGATCTCTTCAGCTCCACACTGAAGGGCTTTGTGGGTGTCAACAACCACTTCAACAGAAACAAGAATTCATTTTAGTTGCAAATGCTCTGACCGTAACTTATTGAACCTTGGGGCCTAGTGTCTTTCAACGTGATTTTGCTCTTTGATGTAATTCATTAACTGCATGTTTTTGTGCTAAAATTAGTTAACACAGAGTCATAGGTGTGAAAGTTGTTTAAATACATATTATTAGGCTATTCATATCATTCTAGGAGTAGTATCCATGTATTATAATAGCAGGTTATAGTCTAATTTCAGGAGATACGCAGACAGTGTATGAACATGTCAGAGCCACCATTAGAATTTTTAAACCCTCCGGGTATGTATCATGTCTGTTCTCTTCATGATGAATATGTATAAAATTGAGTAAGACTGCCAAGTATTGGTGGCTCATTTGTGAATTTATGTATATGAATGGCAAATACAAAACAAAGTATCAAAAGAAGCAGGAATGCTGGCCAAGAATCTCATATATCTCATATGCATTATTCAAGCAGGAAGAGGCTCTTAAAAGAAAACATCTGCAATTAGTTATAATACTTCTGAATTCATTACATGCCAGTAAGAAAAACATGCATCAAAAAGAAAATGTTTAAATTTCAGAACAATCTTAAGAAATGCCTCCTGTTGTTTCATTATCTCTCGGAGGGTTAATGATGCCAGTAGCTCTCACTGAGAGTATTGGCATTTTTTAATAACTTCTATCACAAAAATCAACCCACGCTGCTACAGTCTGATACAGAGGAATGCCATTTCCAGAACAAAAATAGTTCTCCAAGACTTCTTAGTCTTTTCACGCATTGAAATGTTGAGTCCTATTTCTTATGTTAGAAACAACATCTCCTGCCTGTCACAGTCAAGGTCACCTATACAATTTTTAATTTTTTTACCACTTTTGTGGTACTGCCAGTTTAAGGGTGTAATTTTATCTCTGTATTCAGCTATAATGGTACCAGATCACGGCTTTGTTCTGTTATCATCTTGTAGAGGCCAAAATTAGTCATTTTTGTAAGATTTTGCATTACTAGCCCGTGTGTCAGAGAGCCTGGAACAAATACATTGTAGAAGCAATGTCATTTGGAAGGATAAGATACAGAGAGACAATTGTCTGCTCACATATCACAAGGTAAAGATGATTTTGTCTCTCAGTGATTGGTAAGAATATCCTCAAAGTCCATTCCTACAGTGTTTCTGGGGGCACTGCTTTCTCTAGCAACAGAAAGAAATAAGCTTGTTTCTTTGTTTCCTTGTACCTGATGTTGTCATTTATGCCAGTGCATGCTCAGTGTGAAAAAGCTGATCTGAGGACATTTTTCAGTGATTTTGTCCAGCTCTGAATAGTGGCTCTGTCTGCAGCTGCGATGGGCACGGGCAGAAGGAAGATGCAGTTCTGCAGCGTTATCCTCCATTGGGAGGTCATCGAAATGTGCTGCCCAGACAGAACTCTGTGAGAGCAGGAACCGGTGTCCATCCACTCTCCTTCAAAACCTGTGCTGCCAAGGAGCAGAAGAACAGATGGAGAAGCACCTACTGTAACCTGCCAACCGTGTGCACAGCTAAAGTTATTGTCCTTTTCAGATACAGGATGTTTTCCTTTTCACATTTGCCACTGTGAATAAACCACAGAGGCTCATTGCTCTCAGGTCCTTTTCTTGCGTTGCTGCCGTTCTTTGCTCTTTCGTCTGCTCTGCTTTTCTACGTGGTGTTAACAAGGTGATTTTATGAACCCAGCAAAGGCCAAGAACAGTGTGAGGTTTGTATTATGTTAAATTTACACAGCATCAGCAGCTGAGTCTGAAAGAGAATTTTGATTATCCCTTAGCACTGTATCATCTGAGGCATCTAGCTGAGATGCTGTGATACTATCATGGAGGAGTAGTTTGTACATGCTTCAAGGTCAGCTTGTAAATATAGCTATTTTATTGCAATGGAAATATCCAATTTTAGTCAACGTTCAGAACTAAGACATTACTAGAAGGGCAGGAATACCTATGGGAGTCATTTTTTCTGTTCAGAATTGTTTGTCCTCAAACTGATGCAAAGAGTTTTTGTTTCAAGAAGCTAACTCCAAAATTACATTTCCTTCAGGTGACTCAACCTGTAGTGCAGTACCTGCAGAGCAGGGAAAGGGACTTGGCAGTGGTCCATGGTATTTCAGACTTCTGGGAGAATGGTGAACTAGGGAACATGGTTGGGTTGTGTGAGCCACCTTGGTTGATTCAGGTCTGGCTTAGGTGCAACAAAGCACTTGAGCACATTGCTTAATTTTAAACCAGTCGGAGTATTCTTCTGGCTTCATGTTAAACATGTGCTTACATACTTTTCTGGAGAAAGACGTTATTGTGTATTGCAGGTGTATCTAGCAAGAAGAAAATCCGTGGCATTGTTTGCTACATAAGGTCTGAGGCTCAGATCTTTCTTTAATTAGTGTGTTTATTTTACATGCTTCAGAGGTCAGGGAAAAAAATAATTTTTCGGTTTCCTTAATGAGGGCCCAGTTCGTCAAAGTTCCTAGCTCAAGCTAGCACTATAGGACTTAAATGCCATTCTCAGCATCCAGCAGGGTAAGACTCTCACTGGCATATTTGCAAAACCAAGCAAAGCCTGGCATGGTGAATACAGTTCCAGAACCATGGGAACTGTTCGAATGCAGCATTAAATCCATTTGATTCTCTTTCATTAGCAACTACCTGGATGTCCAGATAGGTAATTCAGAACAAACGTGTTATTTGGGTGATTAGAAACTGAACAGAATGAAAATCCATTTTCACATCAATTGCTAAACACTGACCAAAGGAGCAAATATTATGCTAAGCCATGTTCTAATCTGGGCAAGGGGGATAGAGATCTATATCTATATCTATACATATATCTTCCAAGATAAAGCATTGGGTCATGTATGATCTGCTGCTGGAAGACAGAAGGAAAAAGAGCTGCATGTCACAATTTTTCCTACATTTCCCACCAAGTAAAATGTCTCCCATAAAATTGCTCTGTTTGTAGCTTCTGCCTCGAGATAACTTTTGCACCTGCTGCTCAAAGATTAAACTACATCTGTTGAAAAGAAACTGCCACTTGGGGTCACATATGTTATCAAATGACATTTTTTGTTTATTTGTGCAGCTAGGGCTACTCAATTAGGAATTCTTTCTCTTCATTTTGAGCTTTGCTGTGGATCTTCATCATAAAAGAATTTTTTGGGCCAAATGAAAATGCTGAGACTTTTAAGTTTTATAGGAGGAAAAAAGAGGGCATAATTTTCTCCTAGATTTTTCTACAATAATATATCTGTATTATTAGTACTTGAGTTACATAAGTAATTCTTTGTGCATCCAAAAACACCTTAGGTACCCCAAGAAGTCGTAGATTCTCATTGTTAAATACTTTATTCTTTCACTGTCATTTCTCTTAAGTACTTTACTCCCTGCCATCCTCACCCCTTTTAATGGTATTGTCGTTAAAGTAATCTTTATGTCAAGCACGAATTCAGCGTCCTTCTTGATGTCTGTAGAATATAGCATAAGAACAATAAGAAAGTAAGAACAGCAGCTACTCCTGAAAAATAAGGTTTATACATGGAGGTATTCCCCAACATATGTATTTTAGAATATTCGCAGAAAGTTTATAATGTGGATATTTTTAATGTAAAGAAATTTGATGACAGCTATGGCTCTTTAACTTTGTATCGGTCTTCTTCTAGAATAATTCCTTTATGGAAATAAGCTCAGTAATGTTCAACGTTAATAAACTACAGAATTATCTACATTCACAGTTTTTTTTAATATGAAAAAGCTGACTAATCAGAGCCCTTGACAAAAAGGCAAAGGAGAAATGGCTGAATATACACATCTGCTTTTAACAAACTGATATGAATCGCTCAGTCCCACAGTGTTGTCTGCTTAGTGATACTTTCTGTTTTGACAAGATCATTTACGCAAGCTGTCTCTCTTTTGGCACATAGAGTTGGTGGCATACAGAGTCAAGTAAGCCCCAGCTTTTCATCCTTTTTCCCGTCAGGGAGTAAAATTTCTGTGTAAACTGAATCAGGTGGTGATTCAAAATGGAAACTAGTAATTCAATTTTATATGTTGTTAGACCTCACAGTCAGGGTATACTTTCAGAGTTACTTCCAACTGAAATCCATCAAACTTGCTATCTCACTCGTGTATTTGCTTTGTTTTACCAACAGTTCCCAAGAAACTCTAATGCAAGAGGTTTAAAAATGTATTTTCCATAACTCATATCTTCTCTTAAGAGCCATCATGTTGGAGTGGAATCGGCCCGGAGTAATGATGAGATCTCAATATAAGTATGGTCATTCTCCTTTATTCACTGTTCTAGCAGAGTATATATAGGTTTGCAGCAGAAGTGTGCATAGCAACAATATTGTAATTGGTCAGCTTTTACTGATTACACACAATGCCCCCCTCACTTACTGGGTAAAGTCCTTTGTCGATGCGCTCTAACAAGTATTCTCTCATCCTCTGTTGTAGTTAAGCTCCTGAATTCTTTTGTGATTACGGAGCTCTCTTTCTTCCTCCTTTCTGATGTTCAAAGAAACTTCAAGGACAGAACTCACAGGCTTCTTCGCCTGCTTCAAATCCTGGGTTGCTCACCGTGATCAGATCATGCCCTTTATTCCTCAAAAATTCCTCCACACCATCATAATTTATGCTCAATATAAATGCCTAAAGAATAGAGTATGCTTCTAGGAA
The DNA here is from genome assembly GCA_013399365.1 of Pampusana beccarii. Taxonomy (NCBI): domain Eukaryota; kingdom Metazoa; phylum Chordata; class Aves; order Columbiformes; family Columbidae; genus Pampusana; species Pampusana beccarii. The sequence goes on from VWYH01005913.1 coordinate 393,619, forward strand.
TGGGAGCAAAATAGGGCTGCAGTGAAAAAAAAAAACAACTTTGGTTGGGTCATCAAATAGTATAAGATTTTCCAGGGTATTTCTAGTGATGAGGGAATGCAAACGAAGGGCAAAAGAAACAGATGTTGCCCTAAGTGCTGAATGGGTGTTGCCCTAAGTGCCTTTATTCCAAAGAGCCATCTTTTACAGTAGAAAATAAAAATGTAGCAGCCATAACCTATAATAGAATGATGGAAGATGCAGTGAGAGTCGTATTCCATTAAATTTCATATTTCACCAAAGATCAACAAGTTCAACAACAGCTGAAACCAGATTTTTATAGGCGGTTATTGTTTCAGCTGCCATTACTTTTTCATTATTTGCCATCAATTAATATTTTCAAGAAGCAGATCCAGTCTAACTTAGTTGTGCTCAACTGGTGCACTAAGACACACTTAGAAAGGAAATGCTGGAAGTTTATTTAATAAACAGTGATTTAAATGTGAGGAAGAGTTAAAGGAAATAATCAAACCAGTGTGTGCTGAATCGCAACAGGAAATAGTTTCTTTTTGCTAGTAGGGCTACATGAAAATAAAGACTCAAAGCAATGGATGCGCCTTATGTCCAGTTGATGCTGACAGAACCAAGATTCCCAATATGTAAGCTCGAGTCACACTGTGTGCCAGTTGTGGTAGTTTTTCTCTTATCCAGAAAAAAAATCTTGTGATTCCAATAATAAAAACAATTTCACTCAAATGCTGGAGCTTAATTATTATCGCTTCAAACCAAACCCAAGGAGCTGATGGCACAGAAGATACGGGAATTATATGTCGCATCAGTGCAGAATGATCTAATTTGCTCTGATGCACAAGTCTTGAAGAAATATGCAGCTAAGTCAATCCAATCAGCCAGGGTTTATTCTTTTCCTGTTCTAGTTTAGAAAGAAAAAAAAAAGAAAAAATCTGAAAACTAAAGCTATGCCCTCCAGAGAGTTACCTTATCACAAAATCAGTCACAAATGGAATGCAGAAATCTTTCAGGGAAAACAGACACTGAATCCATCCTGGTGGTGTTATCTTCATTTTAGAGCTTTAGTAATGATACTTCAGAGGAATTCATAATGAACCCACAAAAAGGGAGAAGTCTGGAAGTTTCACTTTAATTTCATACATGAGTTACAACAGCAGCTCCCAGACTGAGGCTATCTTCAGTAGTGAGCAAACTTATGCCTAAAGAACTGTGTCAAGAAAATCTTCCTAAGATAAATAGAGTGTACCAGAATGTCTTCAGAGTTCATTTGACCAAATGCAAAGGTACTGAAGTGTGTTGTCTCTTTCTGCTGCTAATAATACAACCAAGTTTGAAGATCTAGAAGGCTCAGTGTGCTCACGATTGTCCATGGCCTCTTTTGCGTCTAGAGCAGCAATTCAGATCCAAATTAAGTGAATACAAACAACAGTGATTGAATTCTGCTGCCACACCTGCTCTTGGTATATTGGTCTCAGAGTTCCTGGTAAACAGGTAATATATCACATCCAAAATGTCTTACCATAATTGTCACCCTCCTAGTTCTCAGAGAAAGAAATAATGTAACTGGAGCAGGAAAGAAGAACAAAATTCTCGTTAGTTCTCAAGGTTTCTCCCCTTTGAGCAACAGATTTACAGTGACAAGTTGGTCCAGGAATAGCAAAAGAAAGCTTCTAACACTTCCCGCCTACAGCCTTTAGTACCAGCCTATTGCTTAGCCAAACTTGGTCAATTTTCTTTCAATATTCTTCATGAGCATTAGAAAGGCATTTTCAGGTCTACATAGAACCACTAAATGACAGCCAAAAAATCAGCAACTAAGAAAATTAAAGCAAGAAATCAATTTTTTCCACTCAAGAAAATAAATTTGAGATTTGCATTCTATTCTTTCTCTCTCAGTAATAATTCATTCTTCAGTCTTGTGCAACAGGTCATTAACCTGCTTAACAACCCTAAATCTAGATATTTTCCCTTTAGAGAAATATAGTGAAAATCAAGTCAGTGAAATACCAAATCTTCCTTCCGCTTCATTTTCTTTGATAGCTTAAGGGAACACATGAACTAGGATTTTTCTCTCACAGTGGCAAACAGTAGTTTAGCTATTAACTACACAGGATCCAGATTAGGGACCCTTAATTTGTCTATGCACAGTCTTATTATCTGCTGAGTCTGATTATATTCTGATCAATATTATTTAATGACTGTGACCACAGGTGGGATGTTTCAAGTATATTTCAACTTCCGTTGCCACTTGACAGTAGCAGGCAGACAGTGTTGCTGCAAAGTTATTTGTCGGTGTTGGTCTTTTTTTCCTAATTAGAAACAAGAGAAAAATCCTTGAGAGGATAATTGTTTTTCTTCATCTCCCATCTCCCGTGTTTTACCTGCAGCATAAATCATGTGATTGTTTAAGAGACGGATCATGTAAAGAAAGCAAAAGCTAGAGCTACGCCTAAAAATGTAGTGCCAGTTCAAAATCTCTCCTACGTTTTGCCTGTCTCTCATTTGAATTGGTGCTTTATTAGAAGTTACTGTTCTTAAGATATGTTAAGATTTTCTATGTTTCCCTTGACGTGTTCAGTCTTGTTCTCACCTATATCAATGCTCTGTTCAAAGTCGTAACCTGGAGGCAAAGGGCAAAACCTTTCTAGCTGTCGAAGCAAATGTATTACTTGCTTTGCCTGAAGTATTATAGAAACCCATCTCTCTGCCAGAGATGTTCACTGAGAGAGACATCAGCCAATATGGTGTTCCAGCATTAATTAGAGTTTGTCTGCCAGACATTCTTTAAGTCTGTTTTTTCTCATTTTATTTTTACTTTTTGGCATGTAACAGTATTTCCATACTTATTAAATCCTCACTGATAATTACATGCGAAAGAGCAATTAGCAGCAGACAATTTAGTGGCAAGGAATTAATCATTTGAACTGTTTACCATTCAGAGATGACTGGAAGTGGTGGCAACTTGTTTCTAGCCCACTGGACTTCTCAGCTGTGAGAGTGATGAGGCCCTATAAATAGATTCAAAACTGCACCAAATGAAACTTCGTGCCAGTGATATTGTTCCAGTGGAGCTTCCAGCTGAGGTGGCCATTTTCAAGTCTCTGTTTCTCCAGTCTATCTATATATTAAACATAAAATCATACCTGTACAGTAGACAGCTACCTAAATGGCATGCAGTATATCAAATGCTTCTTAAAATCAAAATGTAGTTTCACTGCGCATCACTGTGTGTTGAGTGACCTCTCCATGTGCGGCATCCTGTTCTTACTAGAAAATAGCCCGTGTCCTGAGTCAGCATAAATGGTATTCCTTAGTGAGAGAAACCCAGTGGTGACTGAGATCTGTGGAGGTTTTCTGTGCTTGTTTTCTATACTTTCTTTAGTAGAAACTTTGTTAGCTGCCCGCGGGAGCGTATTTTCTGTGTTCCAAAAGTAATATTGCCATTTCAAGCACAGTCACTAGGCCAACAAAGGCAGAACTCTCATCCACCAGTTCATACCTGAAGAAGGAAAAGATTTGATAATTAATACAAAGAGCTCATCCTGAATAAGAATATTTGTTCAAATACTTGTTCAGGGCAAGTATTTGAACACCTCTCTGTTCATGGACTCAGCGGGAATCAGAATGTCTTACTTTTTGACAACCCTTCGGGCTTGAAATATTTCAGTCCATTTTCGTATGGACAAGAATAAACACAGGTGCTAGTGGTTTTATAAAAATAATTATCAACTTCCTTGGCCTTTTCTGATATGCGTCTGAGAAAAGATTTGAAAATGGTGCTGAATTACCAAAAAGAAGGAGTATGCATGGAAAAGAGAAGGCACCCCGCCCCCCCGGCTTTGAGCCTTGATTTCTTTCCAATATTTGAATACTTCAATCTGTTGCTTTTTTGCCTTGTTTACATTGCAATTAAGCAAGATCACTTCTCCTGTGTAAACCTTGCTACCAGTTGTCACTTTTTACGGTCAGCCATCCCACCAAAAGCTGCACAGAAAACTCAGTACATTTAAATCTAGTCATCTCAAAGACATTTGGTACCAGTTTGCATAGTAGCACTAGGAAAGAGAAGACTAAGATAAGGACCCAAGTTCATAGATCCCTTTAAGAAGGGCAGGTAGCAGAATATAGTCATGACAATATTAATCCTCTCACTCTTGTGAAAAGCCACATAGATCTTAGCTGTCTGTGTCAACCTGAAGACTTGCAGGGGCATAGTGCCCTTTCAGACACAGGTTTAAGGCTCATACGAAAGGGAGTCTGCTATCTACTGATGAATGTTTCCTTTCTGATGCACCTGCTATGTCTTTCCAACCAAGTATTGACCTAATCAAAAACCATTTAGCTTATGAGATCTAATGTGACTACAGCCTGGCAGGTATGGTTTGGAATACTTCAGAACTCGGCAGAATAAAACATGTCCCCTTTTTATTTTAAACGTCCAACCCTGAGCATGCATTTTGATTCACTGTGAATAAGTACGCTGATGTTTTTAACAGGAAAGCAGAGAGGATCAGGTTTGAGGCTGTGGTATTTTTTAGATTTATTTGCATATGTAAGTACTTTTTTGCTCTAACTGACATAACAGGAAACTCTTGTTTGCTTTACCGTTTAAGTGTAATGAGAAACATCCTCCAGCATTCGTCATGTGACTCTGTAATGAGCTTTCAAGGCAAAATCAGGGATCCTGGGAAATCTTTTTTATGGCTATACTTGTTGCATGGAAGCCCTATAGATCATTGCCTGCATTGTTCTTACCAGCAGTTTTATAGCAGCAGAAGAGGTTGTAGCATCCACACCTATGATCTATTGCAGAATTAGAAATGGGGACACTTGATTTAATTCCTCTGAAAAAAATGTTCACTTTTAATTTTCTAACCCAAAGCCAAAACAGATAAATCCAGCAAACCATTCAGATGAGTTTGTTTTAAAGAGACAGGGTGTGTTTCTTTAATAAAAAAATAAGAGACAGCCACGCAATAAGACAGATAAAACATTTCCACCTACACAGAGGCTAGCAATGCCTAGATGGGCAATACTGCTTCTTTACATTGTAATACAGCCTCCTGATCTGCTGGATGGAGAGTCCTTGCTGGAGTAGATCCCTACTGCCTCACCCCCCCAAAAAAATTCGATCAACGTATACAAAAAAGGCACAAAACTCCTCAAAATAACAGAGGATCATTCGGGCATTGAGATGTTATGACTTCTCTGTCTTAGTCTGGGAAAAAAAAATAGTCTTTATGATAGATTGCAGGAGTCCAGCTGGTGGGGGGGGGGAGGAAGCTAACAATCCTTTCCCCCTTTAGTGGGGAGATGTCTGTCGTTCCACGCAGCTCATTCTTCCCTGCCCGGCTGCCTGCGCATTAATAACAAGGAACAGAAACCATTCAGTGATTGATACCAGCTTATGCTAAACAATGTCCCCTCCTGTTTCCAATAAACATGGCTGTTCAAATAGATTATAGTGTCTCAGAGCATTCACTTCCCCCCCCAGCCTGCCTTAGATGTCCTTTAGCAGCTCCTTTGTGATGGTAATGAAACTAAACAGCATTTCAAAGCGGGCTTTGATTAGCATGATAACCGTGTAGTGGCTTGATGGCCAGCATGGAATGATTATCTAGCCTTCCAGCACCAACAGCTTTGAGGAAAAATTATACAACCTGTTAAAATGTGTGTATGTATATATACATATATGCATATATACCTATGTCTGTGTATGTCTTTGCATTCACATAGTACATACAGGTATATCTCAGGTATCAATAAAATCTGACAGGGTCCATGTATTGATATTCCTAGTTAGAGCAGTGTTTTCTTGATGCACAGGCTAATTGCACCAATTTGCCACAATTTGCCTGGGTGGTGCATATGCATTTAAATAGGGGACAGGAGGTGGGATTGCAGCAGGGCTCAGTAATTACTCATCATGCAGATCATCACCACATGCTGCTAGTCAAGCCACTGGGCATGGCTGGAGATGGGACATCTGGAAATGGCGTACAGCAGGAAGACTGCAGAAAACTCAGTGTAACAGTGTCAGCATGCACACCCAGGGCTGAAACTAAAATGCCGTGGCACCGCTAATATAGTCTTCCAAATCAGATCATGTAGGGCGAGACCTTCACTGCAGCAAAGAGTCGCATCTCCATCCAAATCAACAAACATGCCTGAGTTTACGCTAAGAGCATGCCCCTTTCTCCCTTGTAGCATTTATTCCTTCCTTCTGAAAAATAACTGTAAGACAAAAGTTTATTTCTGGACTGTATTTATTTGACATGGGTCATGCTTTTATAATAAGAGGTTATAACCACACAATGTGATGGGATGAGCAGTAGCCCATTGGCTATTTCACAATAGTTAGACTTTATGATACGTGACTGACTCCTCTGATTTCATTTCTTTTTTTAGTTTCAACTTTCAGTTTCCCCGTTTTAAATATTTGGAGCACAAACATGAAAAATTGCCTTAATTGAAATAGTGTTTCCTCTGGATTTCTTTTTCATAATGTTTGTACATATTTTGGCAGCCCTTCAGGATACTGTGTGTTAAGCAAATGTACGACAAGTGACATCTTGGTAGTCTGCAAATACTTAAATGCCAGGACATGGAGAAGCCTCATCTCTATTACCAGTTTATGTATCTGCAATCCAAGCAGAAGTTAAGAAATGAGTAGGTACATTGCAGAGGCAACACCAGATGACTTCAGCGTCATGAAGCTGATCACTATGATAAAAAGCAGTGTGTCATCTCTGTAAATGTACTCAGCACTGGGGACTGTGGTTACTACAGAATATCAAAAAGCCTTACAAAGAGGTTTATCTACTTTATCGCTAGAAATAGAAACAGCATGAATCCAATACACACTTTGCAAATGTTTTTTGATTTATTTCTTGTGTGACTATTTTTACAAAATTCAGTAGCTGTGCATTAGAATAGCAGATTAAATTTTGTAGATAAGTGTAAGTCCGGGTGCTTGGGAAAAAACAGTCTTAATTTCACAAAGGAAACAGTGGGAGTTTCTAACTCAGGAGTTAAGCCTAGCAGCTGTAACATATGTGGTTTTAGGCAACTATTAGCTAAATACTCAGAAAAAGCCAAGAAAATATAAGGAGTTATTTGGAATAGAGAAGGAAACAGAGAGTAGCCTGATGCTGCTGTGTAAATGATGGATGCGGAGGGCCCTGGGTTAACAGCTGAACGGGTATAGGGGGACTGAGTGGCTGGGGACCAGCTCTGTGGGAAAGGCCTGGGGCTCCTGGCTGAGAGCGGACTTCAAACACAAGTCACCTACGTGCCATGTCAGTGGGGAAGGCCGAGAGCATGCTCGGCTGTGTCAGTAGGAGCACCATGGCCGAGAGATCATTCCCCTTCACTCGGCACTCATTGGAGCACATCTGGAATGCTGCATCCAGTTTTGGGCCCTACAGTACCAGAAAGACATTGATAAACTGGAGTGAGTTAGGCGGAGGACCACCATGATGGTCAGAGCTGGGGCACTTGCCCTTAAAGGACGTACTGAGGGACTGGGGTGTCTTCAGCCTGGGAAAGGGATAGCTCTGGGGGAACCTAGTAGCAGTACCTACTAACCATTATTAACTAACTAGTACCTACCAGCCAGTAGCAGTGCCTACAGTTTAAGTTACTGAGAAGCCAGAGCCAGGCTCATCCTGGCAGTGCATGGCAGGAGAACAAAGGACAATGGCCATGAAGTGATAGAGAGCTGAAGTGGCAGATCTGATTGGGTATAAAGGAAAATATTTTCCTCACGAGGCTAATGAAATATTGGAACAAGGAGGTTGTGCAGTCTCTGCCCATGGGGGTTTTCAAGACCCAATTGAATAAAGCCCTGAGCTACCTGGTCGGACCTCGTAGCTGACCCTGCTGTGAGCAGGAGGTTGGACTAGAGGCCTCCTGAGGTCCCTTCCAATTGGAATTACCCAGTGATCCCGTGTTCCACACAACACATAGCTAAGCTATACAGCTCCACTATAGGATGCTGCAGACACTGTAGGTTTCAGAAACTGGATGTGGTCACCAAAGGGAAATGCACTGATGCTTTGGGTCTGAACCCCAAACACTTGGAGGCTGAGAAGAATAAATATTACTGTAGATTTGCTGTGATCTCATATCCTGCTTTGGGCAGCAGCTTATGGCCACTGTCAGAGCTCGCTTACTGGGCTAGATGAACCAGGTGTTCATCTCCCAAACCATTGCAGCTCTTTTTGTGTTCTTATTTCTATAAAATATGCCACCAGTGTGAGCTACTGTTTCAAACCTAAAATTTTGCAGAGCTTTTAATTACAGGGAAATGCAGTTTTTAGAATGTCATCCCTACCCTTGGAAGGAATAGTAAAATAATGAGGCTTTTCAGAATATTTTTTTCAGTCAATTTTCATAATGACAGTATTTGGGGGGAAATGGAAGATCATAGCTTGTTACCAGAAATTTTGTAAAGAGATCTATTTTTATTTATTTTTTTTATTTTTCAAAAGTTCAACAAGTTCATTGCAATCTGCCTTTCAAGGTCATCCATCTGAATCAATGATCTTCTTAGCTCCACCAGTTCTGATTTTTTGAATAAAGTTGTAATTACCAGCCTTTTAAGCACCAGCTGTTCTATTGAAAGATGATACTGGTGGTGTACTCAGTCCTGGTGGAAAAATATGTGTGCGCTGCTCTTCACTGAAGCCTCCTAGCTGATTGCAAGAAGCATTATGGTCACAGAATTAAAGGGGCCACAAACAGTTCCTTAATTTGGAATCCTTTATGGACACAGTTGCCTCTCTCCTTTTTTGAATTGCCCTGTTCAAACGTGCATTTGACCCTCTGCTGTAGTCATCCCTCATAAAATAAGAAGAAAAATGAAAGTACAATATGATACAGTATAAGATGTAAAGAAATAATCTGTTAGCTCTTCCACATGATGAGCCACATGATATCAGCACAAAGAAACAGAAATACTTTGGGAAAATGTTTCTCTCTTGTTTAGCAGCACCCATCATTTAGCAGTGTTTACTGTCTTTTTCAACAGGAGACCAAGGTTGACGTTTAAGGTGAAGGTTACAATCTACGTAGGGTAGGATACAGTGCCAGAGAGGAAATCAGTGATGAAAAGAGATGTTGAAGAAGTTCATTTTGTTGCAGGATTTGCAGGAGAATTGAAAGGCTGATTGGCACAGGAAGCAGCATGGGAAAATAAAAGCAAGAGGTAGAATTTGTCTTGGCAGGAAAGTGGTGTTCTACTATTAGAAATGCCTGCAGGCCAAAAAGAAAAAAAAATCCTGTGCTGGGATTTAACATAGATTTTCCAACTGCTAATAAAGCTCAGACCCTACACTACATATCTTCCTAAAGCACATACAGTTTTAGCTGTACGGAACTTTTCTGTCATGTTCAGAGAAGGCAGAGACCAGTGCTTATTTAACCTCTCAAACTGGGATTGTGGCAGCATCTGGTGCAGATGGGTGGGATGAGAGGAACAGTCGAGCTCTGAGTGCGCCTGCCAACTGCTGCAGCCCTGCCTCCCCTTGCTTCCCCTGAAAGATTTTTTATTTATGTATTATGTTATAGTGTATTTTAATTTTTTTCTCTCTATTTTCATAAGACATGAGAACAGTGGTAGGTTAGCAACATGTCTGAACAGCAACTCCTGCCAGGTCAGCACTACCAGGGGGCACTCGGGCCTGAGGATGCAGGGGAGGGAACTTGCCGTGTCAGCCACAAAATCTGAAGCATTGCGGTAGTGCTGGCTGATTAGGCATTGCTATATTTTTCTCTATTAATTACACGGCTTTTTCTCTCTCCAAAGCCAGGAAAATGTCCACGCTGTCAGAAGTCTTTACGTGGAAGGACACTCTTCCCTCTGCAGTGTGCTATCAGGAATCGCAGTGTCTGGCAAGTCCCTGCTCTCTGTAAATCTTCCCCTTACACAACAGACCTTAAGCGATATTCCTGTATTCAGTGCTCCTGCCAGTCAGACATTAACTCGTAGGGTCCCAGTTCAAGACGGCCTTTATGCACATAATGGCATATCTCTTTCGCTGGTCATTGCACTTAACCTGCAATCACGGAATCAGAGTAATTATCCCTGAACTTGGCCTGAAGAAGTATTTCTTCCTGAGTCAGAGACAAGTGAGTACCTGGAGTTAAAAGGCAATACACAAGGAACAGTGAAGGAACGAGGTACTACATTGTAATTTTTCTTCTTTCTTGCACAGAAATGAATGCAGGAGAAAAGCAATCTGTGTATGTTTTGCTGGGAAATGCTGGTGCAATTGAATGGAGCTAACGAGGTTATTTCTTTTGTGCCACTCCTGTCTATCCCTGATTGCAGGTATTTGCCATGGGAATTATATTTTGTTGCTTTTGTATACAGCGCCTTTTGCCACAGTAGTTCTTGATCTTATGCAGGATCTCTGAGCACTCCTACAGGACAGGTAATAGCAACTGGTAACAAGTACGGAGGATTCCTGTTAGTCATCATTAAGGTATTTCTGAAAAGCACTGAGGGGAAATTCAGAATGACCACATCAATTAATAAAAAAGCCATACAAGCTAGAGACCTCAAAGTATTTAATTTAAGATAATATAAAAGACTGAGACTACATCTCTCTTTTCAGATATACTAATTTTGTCACTTATTTGTTAGTTCTCCTTGCTTTAGACTGTATCATTGGGGCCTGTATCATGATAACTGAGGTTGAATGGAGAGTGTCTTGTTTTGAGATATGTAACTAGGGCCTCACATCTCCAGAAAGAGCTGCTACTAATAGTCTGAGCGCTTTCAGTTCCTATTTCTGCTCTGTGCATGGCTTCTGCTAGCCAACATGAGGTAAATTCATCTTAATATTTCATTGAATTGGGGTGCTACTAATGCATCAAAGATGATGGCTTAATGAAATGCAACAGTGAGAAACGGTCATGGCATTTGAAGGCTATGAAAGAAAAAAATGAATGTTTACATGGAAAAGGAAGGCTGATATTTGTTCTTCTGAAAGTTGGAGGCTGCATCTCTGGAGTAGGCGAAATGCACAATATACATTTGGTGTTACATGAATTTTAGAGCTGGTGACAGACATGCAATCCCAGTCAGTTGGCAGGGACTCACAGAGCAGGCAGAGGCTGCTTCAACCAACTAAGCTTCCATATGCTGCCTTGCCTCAAAACCAGTCTGGAAGCAGGCAGAAAATACCATGGCAAATTCTTGACTTCACAGCCAAAAATGTTGGTGGGGTTAGTGGCTAGCATAAAATATGGAATACTGGCATTTTTGTATGGACTCTGGGCTGACACCGCCCGACTCATCCCATATAGGTCACGATGTGGTCTTTCAGGACTAGCAGTGCCTGGACATTAGTGACGAGCACCTGGCACTGGAATCAGGGGGAGCTCAAGGTGAACGATCTCCATATGCCACTATGTATGCTCTAGGCTATTCATTTTTTGTCAGAACACAAAGGTACAGAAAAATAAAGACCCCAAATTGACAATGGATGTTCCACTAATTCCTGATAACAATGCCATATTTTTTCCATATTAAGTTATGATTTGTTTGTAGGAGTTATTTGGTTTTTATTTTTTGGTGGGCTTGTTTTGTTTTGTTTTGTTTTGTTTTGTTTTCCCTGTAGCATTTTAATCTTAGAGAAACAAAAACTGTTCTGCTGCCTTTTATGACAAAAGGTGATTACAGGAGTACTAGATTTTAATTATTTTTCCTTGGACAGATTTCATACTTTTTTCCCCTCTGTTCCTGTTGGTCATTTGATATCCGAGTGCATTTATCTCTGGAGGTAGCTCTCCCAGAGATCCTGAAGAACTCTTTTCCGCCGGGGTCTTATTTTATATATTACTTACAGATGCAATACACAAAGCCCGTTCTTAAATGCAATCTCTTAATCCTGCAGAACGACTGATCAAGCTGTTGGCTCAATTTGCTATCTGATCATTTAGTTGATAAGGTGAATCTTGATTCAGTCAGATTTTCCATGGTGGATCGATCGTGATGGAAGCTGAATACTGTATTTTCTCACCCTGAGATAACCAGGGAAAGGATCAGCATCACTAGGCATCTATTTTGTTAAGGATTTTAAGCTCTGAAGCTGGATTTTTATCAGCTATTAATATCCATGAAAAATAACTGCATATGAGAATGACAGCATTTATACTCACTCTGCCATTGTGTAAATAGCTTTGTGAAGTGCACAGGAGCTATGAGTTAACTCCAGTGTGTCTCATACCAGTGACCCGCTAAGTCAGTGTGTTTTACTGGTAAATGATTTTTCATGAGATGATTGCCTACAAATGACTAACAAGTGAAACACTCTGAACTAATAATAGAAATGTGCAGTAGAACTGCAGAATCACATTTTGACTTTTTCCTTTTAAAATGAACTTGATTTCATCTGGACCGATTCATTCCTCATTAGTAAGAAGACAATAGGAAAATTACTTTTAGGGGAACGTAAAGGCAAAGCCAAAAAAAAAGGCAAAAGGGAGCTAAATATAAACTATATCCTTGGATAAGGTTATAGCTGATCTCTTAATAGTAAGGACGTGAGACAATTTCTAAGTTCCCTTCAACTCATCAGAACTGAATGGTAATCAAATGAAAAATGGCTTCCATATTAATATACCATTATTCTCCCTTAATATAGAATGTACCATCAATTACTGAAAATGCTATTGAAATTGTGCATTAAATTCACTAAATACACTACATGGCATGACTTTTGAAGAATATTTTTTATCACACTTGCCTAGTTTATACATTATTCTTTCCCTTCTTCAAGAAGTTTACAAATGACCAAGAATTCTAGAGAACACACACTCTTTGCTTAATTTTTCATATTTTATTAGAAAACATCAGGAAACATATGGATCATTGTGGATCCAAGTCCCTTTTCAAAACAAAAATATTGTCCTTTTTAAAAAAAATTAAAAATACAACTTTCCGGAAGGTTTTTATTAATTGTAATAATTGAAAAATGAGTTCCTTTACTGCTGTGAAGAGAATTGTTTAATGGTAAAAGAAATGATTAATTTTAAATGTTCTCACTGAAAATGAAAGAACCTAAGCAAATGCAGTATTCAATCCATTGGCGATGTGGATCCTGATAAAGTTTAGATGTAATCACCTTCTGCCATTTCCTCTTCTCCTACCTTCTAGAACTATGGCATTATAAAAACAAAAAACAAACAAACAAAAACCAAACCAAACAAAACAATAACGACAACAAAAAAACACACAAAAAAACCCAGCTTGCCTTTCCATACAGGCATCAACTTCAGGAAATCAAAGATGTGTTGATGCAGTCTGTATTTCTGGAAACTACTGACCACTCTAAATACCTCTGACCTTCCTCCTTAGTAGATTTGGCATCCTCATTCTCTGCGACTTCTAATCTGAATAACTGCTATGTGCTATTAAATCTATCAAAGTTGGAATTGTTGCCCATAGCTTTCCCGCATTGCATCTCTAAGCTACCTAAAATGATACTCCTGCCAACCTCATGCGTATTTGTTTTTGTTTACCTAGGTGGCCAGTTTTCTTTGATGCATCTTTATTAAGAAATTCTTATTAATTTAAAGGAAGCCATGAAATGGCAATACTCAGTTAAAGAGCTGTACTACTGCTTCAATGCGAAAGACATTATTCTGCCTTTCTTATATCCAGTCTTCTGGTGTGACTGTGTTCCAGCAAAACCTCACCCAAATCTACACAGGACTAGCAGTTTATATTATGAGCATTTTACTGCTGGAAATGTAAGAAAAATTATCCACTGTTATCATTTTTAGACCTTTGTGGAGTTCTCTGTACCAAATGGAAGGGAACTCTCTTATCTGCTCAGAGACTGATGTGAGAAAAAGCAATACTGCCTGTGAATATATTATCTGGATAAAATACCTGCCTTCCAATAACGTGAGAAAAGGATGATAGTAGCCATGATATCCACATGCCTGTAAAGCTCTGCATGTTGCTGATATCTTTATTTACATACCAAGCAGAAAGATGAATCTTCCAGTTTCTAACAAAAATGTTGCTCTGAGGTGGTTGAGAACTGGGTTTGGCACATTTTTTTCCACCACTCTCTTAAATTAGTCCCCAAGCCTTATGCGTGCTGGTTAGACTTACAAATACAGACTGCTTCATTTTCTGCTCTGGCTGCTTTCCACAATATTGGCTGGCTTCAAAGGATGGGGAAGAGGAAGGAGGATGCTGACAATGCCTGTATTTTCTGTGAATCTCTTTTACTTATTGTAGCCTTTAGTTCATATGAATTTCAGCTCTGAGGCATTTGATTGTACAGCCGTCACATCACCGACAGCTTCTCCATCTGCCCCAAATCCTTTCCAGCTCCAACTCTATTTTAAGGTCTTGGTTGCACCACATCTTCTGAGTGGAAACAAAAATAAGTGTTTATTCACCAATGTTTTCTGAATTTAAACCAACTTAGCAGCTAAACCCTGCAGTTATCTGCTGGGGAAATAGTTGCCACGTTCATTTAGTTCAGAAACGTCAAGCACCTCTCCTGTAATGGGGGCTTTAAGTGTTTCGTAAATACGTGATTCAGGATTTGCGCACTTAATCCTTTTTATGCAGAAACCATTGAGGCTATTATTCACTTCAGAAAGAAGAAAACTAAGTGTACATGCCTATATACGGATGTGAACATGTGAGTACTTGCTACAGGCAGTGGAGATGTAGTCAATGTAGGCAGGCACCGCGGGATCCTAGAGACCATTTCAGGTGGACCACGCAGGGAGGCTTGAGTGAGTTGCCCACACAGAATTACCTGGTTCTACCAGAGGTGTGACTGAGGCATCCACACCATGATGGCAAACAGAAGGCAGGACCAACAGGAGGCCCATGTCTTCCCACAGCAGCAGTGGAAGGCCAGAAGAAATGTGCTAGTGCACCTCAGATAGCACCTATATGTAGCAGCTTCCTCACGTTCTGCTCTGGAAGGAGCTGAATTTCCCTTTTGCAGGTCTCTGACTCCGTGACTATCATGAGCTTAGGCACAAGGCTTACCTGTGGACACTTACATGTAGGCATCTACCTTAAGGTTTCATAATCTGGAGCTGAATTTCTCCGTGAGATTCATCATTGGGCTGCCACTTTTACCACTCTGTACCACACCAGCATTGCACCACCAGGCTCTGGAGAACTTCCAGAATAGCTATCATAATAGGACACTACATTCAATAGGAAAACTAGAAATATGCAGTCAAGGAGTTTGGTTCTGAAATGTGCAGATTTAGAGCGTCCCGAGCACACCTGTTTGAATACAGTTGGGCCTTAAGGCAGCTGAGTATACACAGGACATGGGCAAATGTACACAGACAGGGCACTGGTTGATATAAGTTAGAGCCTCTCTAAGGCAAGTTGGTCCTAAATATCTGGTGGGACTGATTAACCACTTTTGACTGTTGCAGGTCTGGATTCCATATCACTCCTCAGACCTTGCACAAAGTGCATATTGCATGATCCAAGGACTGGACCAATGTTCTTGAGTGAACATTATCTAGATAACGGGCACACCGCTACCTAACTTGTCCAATGGTTAGGAAAACCATGAATACAAAAATAAACTCTGTCACCCAATATATTTAAAAGTAGATATCCTAAATTGAAAAGCATTTGAAAGTATACCTTCAATAATATTTAAAAATGTATTTACATTTCCCTTTCACACAACTCAGTGTTAGAGAAGTTGGTAAGAAATACTCGCAAGGCTCATCTTGTGATAAGATTAAGATGTCTGGCCATATTTGCACCATCACTCATAGACATCCAGACTGGCTTTTCTGGAGTTAACCTGATGAAGAAATACAGAAGTCCATTGTGTGGAAACACATGGAAGCCGTTCAGATCTGGAAATGTGTAGCTGCATTGGCATGGAATTGCTCTGAGGTAATTTGCACTACAAACACATCTGAACTGGCCTGAGAAATTCGGTCTTCATGTCTAAGCATAAAGAGATAGAGGCATTTCAGATGTGAGGCATCCCTCTTTTCTTCAGCTCATCTGAGTCAGACTCTATTTAATAATACATATATTCAAGACAGACTTCATTGCTCTAGTGCCAAACTGTACAAACTTTAACATGTTCTCTAGTTGCTAAGGTCATTTTTAGACACAGATGTTTGCCACTGCTCTAATGTCTGGATACACAAAAGACTCATGAAATGACACTCACTCAACTATAAAATATATTTCATTAGTGTTTTAAATAAAATTTCTTTGCTACATCCAGGTTTTAAATAAAATTTCTTTGCTACATCCAGATTTCTTCTCCTATTGTTAAGTGATACAGTGCTGTATTCAGGAGGGCTTTATCTCTCGGCAAAGACGTGCGGTTTTTAAAATTCCTTACGTTGTGTAGCAGACTTAACTGATGTGGTCCATTTATTCCCCCTCCAGCACATTATCTCCAGTATGTAAAATGAATTATTACCTCTTCTCCAGTGTAAGAGCACATTATGCTTAACAGAAGACCCAAGACTTCTAGTCTATGTTCCCACAAAATGTTCTTCCATGATGTCTAGGTGTCTCTAATTATACTTACTTCACTAACTGGTCATTCATATTGTTCTAACAGTATTAAAATTATATATTAACATAAAAACTTTATTGAATGGGTTCCCAAAGGGCGTTACAATCTGAGGGTGAAACTCATTCCCATGCAGCTCATTTGCCAGCCAAGAGAATACAGATATTACGTGTGATTTATTGATGCATGCCCAGCTGTTCAGTGTCTGCTGAGGAGATTTTCATCCTGATTGCATAAACTCTGGGTAAAACCTTGCTGCTCTCCCACAGGAGTCCCATCAAATTTAAAAAGCACTATTTAAGTCTGTTAAGCGTGTAAAGCTCATAGCATTTATGTGAGAATCACTTTGCCCAGCCCTAAAGTTGCAACCACTTCTGACATAAAATACAGCTGCTATTTAATATCTCAAAAATTCTATCAGAAGTTAAAGATAAGGTGTGAAAAATACCACATTCCTATGAAACTGAAGCAGTGTAGTAGACAGGAAGCATATAAATATCTGTTCTGAAATTAAGACTCTATTTTGCTAATTTGTAGCAAATCTATATAAGTCTCTTCTAAACCCTCGCTGTGATCTGTTTCCCTAAGTGAGTCAGAAGAGAGACTCACACCTACTGAATCATCAGCTGTGTTTCCAGTAGCATATGGGATTTCCCCCTTAAGTACCAGTGCAGCCCAATCCTACTTAGGTTGTGATAGCTGATTATATCACAGCTTGAGGCTCACAAAATAATTGCTATCAACTTAATTATTTTACCCTATATTAAACACGCTACCACCTTTCCACTATCTCCCACTATTCAGTTCTTATCTTTCCAGTTAGATGTCAGCCTTCCTAAAGCTACCCAGCACTGGAAAAAAAGGCTATGAATCTCCCACTCTTGCCTGTTCTTTCAGTTTTCTGTTTTTGAAGGAGACAAAGCAGTGTTGGTAAACATACGGCTACTGTTAGGTTAATACTCTTGTTTTGATGGTATTGCTAAAGTGGCTTAGAAGCAGTTTTTCCAGTGTTTCCACTTAGTGCAGCTATCGCCATAGCTATTGCTTAAGCTTCTCTGTAAACAAGTGTATAAATTTTATATTAATCACATAATTGCACCTATTCAATTAGCAGATTCATACATGTGTTTTGCAGAAGTCACTAAGCATTTGGAAAGGCTGGACCTTACCTGAACCACTCATAGCTGTCCTTCTCTCTGCTTCATCTGCCTACCTGTCTGCTGTGTAGTCCTTGATTTGGCTTTTTCTCCCATGCTCCTTTTTCCTTTCCCCCCCCACGATGTTGTCCCAAATGGCAGGTCTTTTAGTGGCTTCTCTCTTTTAAACTGAAAAAAACTCAAGGAAGAAAAGGTCAGAACAGGTTTCTGGTTTTGGAGATACGTGGTAAATTGGAAACCATTAACGGTGCAAGGCATATTAAGCCTAAATTGCATGTTGAGACCCTTATTTTTGGTGGTGAGGCACTGGTACAGGCTGCCCAGAGAAACTGTGGATGCCCCATCCCTGGAAGCGCTCAAGATCAGGTTTGATCAGCTCTGCCCAGGGTAAGACCATCCCCTTTTCCAGTTGCGCTTATCCCACAGGCGTGGGGCTGAACGGCAAACAAAGGCAGATAATGGCCAGGGTAGGAGTATAGACAGTGGAGAATCATTTTACTCCTGTTGAAGACTTTTGCCACAAGAGAAACTCCAGCTCTGGGCATATCTGCAGTCCCTATGAGCTAACATCCCACCTGGGTAAGTAATGGAGACCACACAGCAATTTTGATCTGGTTATCTTTTAAAGGCAGGGGATCATGGCGAGGTGGCCATTCTGAGTATTTGGGATCTATCTTGAGACTTTTCTATTATTCGCCACTGAACGTTCCCTGTTTGCAGGACAGCGCGGCCCTGTGCCCTGAGAGTCTGTCCAGTTCCTCTCAGTGATTACATCTGAAAATGTCAAGCGTTCTTCTGAATACTTTCATCAGCAAAATTACTCAGGCTAAAAGTCACTTCATCTTTTGAATTATATGCATGTATGTGTATATATGAAATCAGGAGGAAGACAGTCTGCATTCAGTTATTAATTTCTTCTATGTCTCCTTTTTATGGAATCCATTTTGCTAACCATGATCTACCCTTTTAAATCCATGCAGACTCTCATGAGTCACTTTGTACTTGTCAACATGTTCTAGCTTGTTGCTGGCCAGTGATACCAAATCTTCCTCCATATCAATGTCAGATAGAGAAAAAAATGCTCGTTTTCTTCCCTCGGATATCTGCATTTTTGAGAAGGATTTTATTAGCCCGTTTTGTGTTCTTCTTTTTACTCCTCTTTTAGACCATCATTTTGAACAATCTTGCCTTTTTAATGCTCATTCCAATGGAGTTGTATAAATATTTTATCTTAAATGTATTCCAGCAGAAGCAGAGTGAACATTAACTGTCTATAAGGGTTAACCCATTAGTGAAAAGGATGCCTGATAAATTGAAAGTGTGGCTCTTAGCCAAGAGGGATCAGTATATTCTGAGCATTCATTTTCTGCCTTAGGAGTGGCAAATCATGTTGCCTGTATCAGATGTGATACAGCTCCTGAAAGGAGCAACCTCAGAGGCAAATTCATACTTTGCTATTCAGAGAACTATCCACTGACTGTATATGTGAATTAAGGGCATGCCTTACTTACAAAGTTATCTTGTATCTGAAATTGTAAATTGTAACTGGGAAACAAAAAGAAACCATAAACAACTTAAAACCAAGTCAGATTCCATTTTCAAAATATTATGTGGTATGCATATTAATTTAAAATTTTTAGGAGGTATTTATTCAGCTAACATATTAAGCACCCTTTGTCATATTTTAAACATTTTCAGCCATATTTTTGTTCTGAGTACTATTAATAGAATCAGTAATGAAGACAGTAGTCAGATGCCTTGATGGAGTTGTTAATCCAAAAGCATCTCCATAGCCTCAGCACGCCTAAAAAAAGAACTGCAAATCAAGATATCTGGAAGTGAACCTGTCATAGAACAATATATATTTTAAGAACAACTAAACAGCAGTTAACCTTCCTGTTTTAAAAGAAATATTCTACACTTCTTGCTTTACAAACACATTTTTATTTATAATCTCTCTTGCATAATTCTCTATGTGCGAACTTTAGTATAATTCAGCAACACTGTATTTAATTTCTATTATGTTTAATTTCTGTTGTGTTTGATTTACATCGGTGTAAACACCTGCAAGGAAGAGAGAGCTGGGCTTTGACAAATCCAGGCTATACTGACTGAGCCTATCATAAAATTATTTCCAAAGAAAAAATATGCAGAGCCCCAGTGCTAGTATTGCTTTGATGTACAGGAGTCCATGACAGATCATGCTGCTTGTGAGCTACAGCCACAGAGGGCTACAGAGAAGGTTTTGGGGGGTCTTCATTTCCTTCTGGTGGATTATGCAGAAAGCAAAACACACCTCCTGGGCATGGTGGACACCTGTGCACTTGCTGCCCACTTCACCCAGTCACGTTGAATAAAACCTTCACTGAGTCCTGCACAATGTGGGGACCCATCACCTGTGCCTCCCATCCACCAGCAGTGGTCGTAGCATCAGAGCTGAACATATGGGAAGGGAAGGTTTTGTGCAGTAGGATTGGGAAGATTACAGTAGCCTTCCTCAACTTTCTCTGCCTCCTCCTCCTCCTCCTCCTCCTCCATTCTCAGCTCATGAAGTGCCTTTTGCCAGCACCCAGGCAGCCAAGGGCTGTTAGCAACAAGGGGAAGGACACCGGTCCCTCCCTGAGGCAGGCGAGGCTGAAGGGGGCAGACATGGCCAGAGGTGGGGAAGTGCATCCTTGGAGAGAAGGGTGGATGGAAAAGGGAGGACGAGAGGAAGGAAAAGGCAGAAGTAGAACATTATACTCCCAAATACTCTTTGACGCTTTAGCACTCCACAACAAGCCCCTTTTCACTTACTTTCTAAAGGTATATTCCATAGTGATCAAGAGGTGATTCTTATTAACCACATGACTTTGTCTTTCATGATAAAAGACACCAAATTTGTTTTGCATGTCGAATTGCTTGAATTTTCTCTATAAAATTACTTTATGTATTCAGGTATTGCAGGACAAGCTCACACATGAATCTAGCAGGCTCTGAAATATCTAAACTCTGCATTCCAGAAATGCAGCCTATTGTTCATTAAGGAAAAGCACAATGTATTTTAAAGAACATGGAAAATTCATGTGTGCATACTTACAGGGGATGTATTCATTTATATGTCTTTCATATATTTAAATTATATTTGTAGAATAGGCCTAACGTAGAAAGTATTTGTTTTGAAAGACACGACAGGAATACTGTCAGTATTAATTTTCAAGATTTTCTAGTGGGCATTTCCTATTGTTTAAGAAATGCAGGAGGAACACATTTGTTGCCATTTTGCAAAACACAATATAATTTCCCAGTGAATGTTCTTTATTTGCTTTGTTTTCCTTAAATTTTCTGGCATGGAGAGAAGCGTGTCAACAGCTTATGCAGAGCATTCTAGTAAAATTTATTTTCCCCAGTGTGATTATTTGCTCTTGGCATTTCAGCAATCTATGAAGAAACATCCTGTATGACTGTCTTAGGAAAATTATCATTCTTATTGGCTTCCAGCTGTTCAATGACATTATATACCTATCCACAAACAAATTGTAACCACTTTGGGCTTATAATTCATTCATTCATTAGAACTTTAATAAAAACTTCTTGTTTTTCTTTCTCAGAGACTAGACAAGTCTTGCAAATTCGGTAAATAGGAAGAAAATAGCATGAAAGAAACTGTACCACAGTATGGAAATCAAACCTCCAGAACTAAAATCCCAGCAGCAACAATTTTTCAAGATGTTTTATATATAGATCTTATTTTCTAATTTGTCTTATTTTGTTGTGTATTCCAGGAGTTGAAGCATTTTCTGCAGAATTTCTGGGTGCTTGTGTTTCCTTTGCTATTTAAAACAGGACCCCAAAGTGGCCAGAAGTCCAAGGTGAATCGACCTTCATCTCTTCTTGAAAGAGAACATCCAAATCCACCAAAATGGCCTTCAGCTTTTAAATGAAGCATTTTGTTTGAACAGAAGCTGCAGCTGTAAACTCTTTTTCAAATATCAAGCTGTTGGCTAAGACAAAATGTTGGTGCAAGGTTTTGTAAACAGTTTCCCTGTTTCGCTTGCCAAGTGCGTTTTTGCAATGTGAGATTTTTCCTTCAGGCCAGCTCTCTGTCCAGCAGAGGCTTCCTGGGCTGTAAGAAATCCCACAAAACCCCCTCTGGACCCTAGAAGTCTTTCCCTTTTTAACCTGTAAGGCCTGAATCCCCCAGGGCTTCCTGATCTCACAAAGTTTTGGCGGGACTGCAAGCTCTGTCCTTGCTGGCTGCCCTGTACCAACTCACCCTTGAAGTTCCCCCTCCTATGAGCACTTTGTTGTCTTTAGGAAAGGGGAAACTCTTCTCCCTGCAAAAGGAGCAGCACACCCCGAAACCAGTGCGCTGCTGGCAGGACACAGCAAGCAGAAGCCTTCCTTGCCACCCAGCCACACCATGTTAAAAGGAGACGCTGTCACTGTGAGAAAAGTAAAACAAGTGCCATCCATCACACCTTGAAACAAGCACAGTCGTATGTTCATGGCATTAGAACAATCTGAATTGCAAACATACTAAACAGGCAATTACTTTTTCCAGCTGTCTTTTATTCAAAACCAGAATTTGCAACCAGTATAAACTGCCACAAAGAAAATACTATGCACTTAGCAAAGAAAAAGGTGGAGTAAGATGTAGTCTGAACCCTTACCATACTGAATGTGCTTTATCATGGTAGACTGTTTACTTATTTTCCTTTTGTGCAGTTACAGTTCCTGTGTGAATTAGCAACTGCAACCAGTGCTTTTACAGCAGGACCCTAAAGTTTCATTGTTTCAGTCAGGGTAAAGCAAATACAAGAGCTTCAGCTTGGCAAACCTCTGAAAATTTATAGTGAGCTTGTGTGCTCTGTTTTAAAACATGGGCAGCAATACCCTTTGGTAACCTTCTATATTTAAATGCAGACAGTGGTTATTTACTCACTGACCACAAATGCTCCATAAATGTCTAGGTACAGTAGCTGGTATGCAGGAATTGGACTGAGATGCTCGTGTTTGAAAACTCATGTCCAAATATCCCTGGGAGAGGTCCAGTGGGAGAGAGGCAGTGGAAACAGTAATTCCTTGATGTGCAGTGCATGCTTTTCTGTAGGTTTTGATGCTGTGTGGAACAAATCTGTTCTACAAATCGCTGTCAGATGGTCCTGGTGCTAGCTGCCACTGCAAGGGACGGTCACTTCCCTTGCACACTTGGGCTGGGTTTGGTATCCTCAGCACTTGCCCAGTTCAGTGGGTCTAGACACAGCCAGCAAGCGCAGGGAAGTGCTTGACCTCCTACAGTGGCAGCGTTGCTGTTATCTCACTCTTTTAACAATCACTTCCACTGATCCCCTCTTTTTTTCTCTCAGGAGTGTGAGGGAGCTCTAGGTCTTCTCTTTTCAGACCCTGAAAAAGCATCTCAGAGTCTCAGCGGGCTGGGAGGAACAAGAAGGTGACAGTGACACATAAGCACAGCAGGATCCTCTGCTTGGTGGCTGCTTCTCGCTTCTCCTGTGAAATTTCCTATTTTAAAGCTAAGATCATGGCAGCGGCAGAGCTTACGTGAGTGCTCACATGAGTACAAGCACAGGTCTGAGACACCTGTATTTGTGCCGTAGCAAACACCCTGACAGTATTATCGGCAATTCTACTCAATATAATTTGAATTAAAAGACTGCCGTGCAAGTGAGGAGCGTGCACTACCTATGTGCATTGGGAGGTGTCTTAGAACGTATTACAGACCTTGTCAGGCCAGTTTTAGCCAATAGTTGTGTGTGAAAGCAATGACCTTACCAGCTACAGGCTGCGGCAGCCCTGGGAGATGTGTCAGCCGTGGCAGCGCCGTGGCCCGTCCTGGACCCGGGCCTGCTGGGGCCTGCCTGCTGGAGGCATGGCCCTTGGACAGAGGGTCAGAAGGAAGCCAGCAGCGGTGAAGGGCTGCCAGAAACGCTCCCCCAGGTGATCCTCTCCCTCAGAAGCCTTGTATGGTGAAGCGTAACATCGGGTTTCTTTCAGAGGCCTCAGAAGCTATTGTTTTGGTAAATCAGAACTGAGGTGTTTGGGCCCAGAAAACATCCAATGTAAACATCCGTTACATGCCATTGGAGAAGATTAAAACATTGCATTTGAGTTGCTTATAATAGCTAATTTGTTGATCTACACAAAGAGCTGCAGTTTCTGAGCTGGTTCTATTAGACTTTATTTAATGAGACACTTTATTGTATTATAAAACTGCAGACCTCCTTGTTTGTGTGGTTTCAATTTCTTCACTTCGTTACTGAGACATTACCATCACAGTTTTGGTGTCTGTAATCTGTTCTGTGGGTCACAAACAGGCATCAAACATTTGGGTTTTTTTTTTTTTTGAGTCAGTCTTTGTTGTTATAAAAGCTTTGAGAGAGTTTATAGTATTTTTGTACAGGAGCCTTATAGGAGAGAAAGCAATGAATAGGCTGGAAAATAAAAAGCTCTTTCCCAAGTATCATAATATTGTGCTACCCTCAAGTTGTATCACAGTGAAAATTACTAGCTAGCGAGTTTTATTAAAATATTATTTGATATCAATCTGCTTATTATATGAGAGAAAATTCAAAGCAATGTGATTGTACTGGCTGCCATAGAGGTACCATTATCTCTGACAGGTGCATATTACTTGATTATCATTATCCTGCATTTCTTCATTTTCTAGACCAACCCTTAAAGTTTCCAGCACTGAAGGCTCTATTCAGCACCAGGATGGATTTACCTTCTCCTGCCATTTCTCCAAGGGAACTGGGACCACCTGAGTCCTTCCAGAACTCAATTTCCATTGAGAAACAATCAAGTAGTTCCCCAACAGTTCAAGTTTCTCAAAAATATGCTGCTGTTTTAATGTCAGTGGTATTTTCCCCCCTAAATATTTAGACTCTGTCATGGTAACAGCTACTTTTAGTTCTAAACTTGTTTTCCAATCTTTCATTTCAAAAAAATGACAACGTTTAAATTTATTCCCTTTAAATATGAAATTCACTATTTTTAACTTTTAGTAACTATAAACAGTTATACTACTAGTTTGCGAACTGCCTTGCATTTCCTACACAAATGTAAATTATTATATTGATTGCTAAAAAGATGATTGTGATAACAACTGATAGTATTAATTATAAAATAAGGAATGAAGAAGCATGTGACTGTTCAAAATAAAAGCAAACGTACAGTAAGTACAACATGTGTTGTAAGCTTTTTAGCAGAGGGATGACATTAAGAGGGGAAGCCACGAAATTAACTTTCTCAGTACATATTTGGAAATCAAGAGGTAAGCAAAAAATAATAATATAAATGTGTAACGTTCTGTCCAGTTAACTTCAGTAGGTTTGTGTGGGCACAAACCTGATTAAATAACTGAATGTACAAATTCTTTCTATTAACAATTGAACATTAGATTATCCAAGCCAGGGCTAAAGGACATTTAAGACCCTTAAATATAACCCTGAACTAATGTACAGCAATTAATTGTTACTATTATTATTATTATTATTACTACTAAATCTGAATAGTGCTGGAAGTAAAATGCAGTGGATTCAAAAACAGGTACTTCCCAAGTGCAATTGGATGATGACTTAGTTTGGCCAAGTTAAGAAAAGACTTAATTTTGCCATAGGAATACAATTTCCCTTTTTGAGTGGTCTGATCAGCAAATAAATTACAGTTAAACAAATTTAAGGAAAACAGTATGTACAAGTGTTTTGCCTATATGAGCAAAATGCAGTATCTTCATGTTTTTTATTCAAGGTGCTGTTCTATTCAAGTTCTAATTACCAATTCATTTTTATAAATCTTTATTCAACTTGCATGTATTTGTAAAGAAACAGGGCAATCAATGTACCTATACAAAATGTTGTGATTATTTTATTTCATAAAGGAAAGAAATAGTCTTGTGACCTTTTTTTGCACTTTCTAGGTCTGAAGAAAACCAGCAGTAATACCTAGTAATATTGAGACTTCACAGTAAACTTGAAACATGCTGCTAGTTTTAGCCCTCCAGTGGTGCTGCTTTATGCAGGACTGTTAAGACAAAATATATACTGATATTACAAATGGATTGTGTTTACTATCAAGAAAATACACCTTGCTATGGTCCAAAGTAGAAGCACACATAATAGACACAGAAGACATAGATAATTCATATCCATTTATTCCACACCACACTTTTCCCTTTTATTTATTTATTTTTTTTTTAAGTAAGAGTATGGATCTCTAAATGTCACTGTGAGTATTGCTTTACACAGAACCTGCTGGATTGCCTGATCCAGGAAGCTCTTTTCACTCTATTGGTGGAACTAACCATATCATTCAAGTTACGGTTTGGTGTACATCCTTGTCTGGATTGGAGCTGTTAGCTTTGGATGATAGTGGTAATTAATACTAAATAGTATGTCTTCTTTGTAGAAAACTCATTATAAAATACTTACTATACCTCTGTAGTCTTAATGTTCTTTGGATGTTTTGAACAATTTATGTAACAGTCTTTGCTGATGTAAAATGTAATTGTGGGGTGACTTCCTTGTCTGGTGCAAGGGTTACAAACATTCTGTAAGATCATTACATTATCTCAAATACCTTAAGAAAAGCTTCTCTCTGATCAGCTCAATGTTCTGTATATTGTAGGAGATGCGGAGAATAGTATAATTCACATAAATTTGCATTAATGATACTGAATTTCCTTGAGAGACGAATCTACATTTTAAAGATCAAAAAAGTGTGACCAACATTTTTCTGGTAGGCTTCCTAGCTGAGCATCAGCTTTATGGCTGTTTCTCAGAGTAGGTAGAAAATAAAAACCTTTTATTTAAGATTAGGAGTAAAACTTAAACATTGTAAATGCATCTTAACAGTTGAGGTCCACTTCTTGAAAGGCGCTTGGAGCACCCCTACATTGCTACCTGCATTCACATTCCAGCTGGCCTGCTTCTGCTGGCACAATGTCAGGTCTTTCACACACCTCGTGCAGAGCCTGCTCATAGTTTTTGAAGGCTATTGCTCCCCCATGCTACAGTCCGAAGATTTGGCCTTAGAGGTGCTGGGACATGTAGTATCTCAAAACTCGAATCCATTTTAGGAAATATTTATTGGATTATTGTCTAAAACCAAGCCCATCTTTTCTGTTCCTGTCAAGCGTCAATGGCTTTATCTCAGTTCTAGCCTTACTTGAGGCACCCACTCCTGAGACTGAACACTGGTTGTTTCCCTTCCCTCCCTCCTGGTGCGGTTCATTCCAGCTGCCCTCTGTGCTGACCAGGAGCTCGCACCACAGGCAGATGTTGTGTGAGATGCTGGATCCTGCACAGATTAGCTCTTTGGGTGTAAGGTGTATTCAGGAGGGGCAGGTTCACATCAGCATGGAGACCTGAGGTGACAAACAGTGGCTCCAGATCTTCCATTCCAGGAGGCAGATGCATTTTGTGAGCTTGTCCTAAGCTTCCAGGAATGAGACACTTATGCCCTGCAGCAGAAACAGTTGCCCTGTAGAGCTGGTTACCCTGAATTGCTGTAAGCCCATGACTGGTTCGGTACTGGCAAGTCATTATTTCTGGGCAAGTGAGGGTGTGTGAGACAATCGGTTGTGTGGCTTGTGTGTGGATAATGGGTGTAACTGATGTGCCTGAAATAGCAGCTGGCTTCCCAATAATGGGCTTCCTAAACTATGTTGAGTGTCATTAATACTATTCATGTCTGCAGGTTGCTTGCCAGAAAAAGTAAGTAAATATGATTATCAGAATTCAACACAGACAAGCATCAAAATGAAATCTGCAGGAAAGGCACATGAAGGAAGCGTATCCGCCCTGGGAATTTCAGAGGCCAAATTTATTTTGCATGGGCTGTTCTCTAGTACTATGTCTTCTGAAGACACCAGAACAAACGCTGACAGGCTGCTGAACAAGGAGTACAGGAGACCCAAAACCACAACTGGCACCCTCTAAACCTCTGTGCCCCCACCCACGCAGCCTGCCAAGAACAGGCAAGACAAGTGCCCCAGGAAAAAAACCTTTGTGAAGTTCACAACTCAGGGTACCTGTAATTCTTATTTTTTTCAAGGAAGGATTCTCACTTAATGTCTGGTCTCCCTCTCTCTTGTTTTCCCTGTCCCTCCATGGAATCTGCCTTGGATCATGGAAGACCAAGGGAGAAAAACGAAATACGTGACTTGTCCCCAAAACTGAAGCAAAATCCCATTTCACTATATGCAGTATCATTGACAATAACAATGTCATTGATCACAGTGAAATCAGAAATTGTTCTATATAATGCCTGCATCAGTAACCACAATGAATGGCAGTTACCAGTGTCTGGATTTGATTCCTCCAGGTCCAGGTCTTCTTCAGTCTTTTCGCTAAGCCATCCTCATCCTGGGGTGTGCCGCAGCCCATTCTTATCCCCAGGCTTATCCTGAGCTTTTAGCTCCCTGTATTGTTCCCAAAACTGTGTTCCTTTTCTGCTACAGGCTTTATCTCCTCCCTGTAAAACTCGGCTTGACTGTGTTGACAGTGATGCCTTAAACTGAAAGCCTTTCCTATGCTGACCACAGAAATTAAGTAGAATTCTGGTGCCTTCCTTCAGGCAGGTGGCAGAGTGCTGAGTGGTGGGTATCACCCAGTTTGGTGCACCTGAGCTGGACTGTACAAGAGGGCTGTGACCACCAGCACCAAGTCCACCTGAAGACCAGTCACTAGTAGTGTAACTCAGGGTTTGATTCTGGGACTGATAGTATTTGACATATATAATGACCTGGATGATGGGACAAAGTGCACCCTCAGTGCATTTGTTGATGACACAAAACTGGGAGGAGTGGTGGATACACCAGATGGTTGTGCTCCATTCAGAGGGACCTCAACAGGCTGAAGAAATGGGCCAACAGGAATCTCCTGAAATTCAGCAGAGGGAAATGCAAAGTCCTGCAGGTGGGGAAGAGTATGGTTGGACTCAATGATCCTGAGGGTCTCTTCCAACCCAAATGATTCTATGATTCTATATGCTGCAGGCTGACCAGCTGGAAAGCGGCTTGGTAGAAAAGGACCTCGGAGTCCTCATAGGTTTCAAGTTGACCACGAGTCAGCAATGTG
>VWYH01005913.1:436546-448991 GCA_013399365.1 Pampusana beccarii
CACCCCAGGATGCCATTGGCCTTCTTGGCCACAAGGGCACAGTGCTGGCTCATGGTCATCCTGCTGTCCACCAGGACCCCCAGGTCCCTTTCCCCTACACTGCTTTCTAACAGGTCTCTCCCCAACTTATACTGGAACTTGGGGTTGTTCCTGCCCAGATGTAGGACCCTACACTTTCCCTTCTCTTAAAATCAGTAACGAGCTGGTGCTCAGGGGTGCTGCCTCTCACCCGAGAAGTTTTTTTGGCATTTGAGCAAAGCCAGGATGGTTCCAACAAGTGAGTTGTGTCAATCTCCCTGCTGTACTCAGCATTCTCAAAAGCTCTTCAAAGCATTGGTTGCTGGCAGGATTTTGTCCTCGCTTGTGCCCACGCTCCTCATAACAGGGTTGGGACCTGAGACTGAGATGAGGTTGTTGTGGAGTAAACGCACCGTTTTACTACTCTGACACAAATTTAATTTCAGGGGCATTTTCAGTGAAGTATTTGGGTTGTTTTTGTGTTAGGGACGGATTATTTACACAACAGCTGGGCAGAAAGTAGAGCTGTAGTCACACAGAAAATACTCTGGGGAGTGAAATTCACTGCCTGGTAAATGAATGCAACTCTGCTGGATTCTGGAGGTTAATTCACTTGTGCCAGCAAATTTACTGAGCCCTTGTAGCTGTTATTGGAGGCCGTTTCTTAGTCTTAAGGTCTGAAAAGTCAGAGAAAACTATTGCCCCAAAAATACGTTGCCTCCTTCACATGTATCTGCTGGTTTTATTCCTTTGTATTTTTACATTTTCTAGTGGTTTTGTAACTATCACAATGCTTTGAATGCAGTGAGAAGATTTGAGCCTGAGCCTTTTCAGAATACCTGATTTATTTGATAAAACTTACGATTTTGTGAGGAATATACATGTAAATTACTTGACTCTTTTTTGTAATATTAACCTTTCCCAAACCAAATAGATAGTATATAAGACGTAGACTTCGAGTAAACTGTGTTGTAGAAGGTTCTCTGTACATCATGATTCGTCAGGACCCAAGGACATGTGTCTCCTCTCTTACAGAAACGTATTTTGAAATTATAATTTGTGGTGCTTTTAACTTCATCTCTTACTAGGACTGTTTGCAAAATGTGCAGGAGCCAGATAAACTTGCAGGATTTGCATGTCAAAAGTGAAGCAGTTGATTAAATGCGTTCAGGTGGGGTGTGGGCATCTGTATGGAGAGGGGAGAGAAAGAATGAAGCGGATAATGTGTAAGATAATTCGGTAGCTTTATACTCGTAGCTCTTGTGAGTCAATAACTTAATTCAAGAATGTTATTAGTAAGCAAAAAACCCCAACACCCCTCTCACGCCTCAAGCACCAAGTGTTAAAACACGACCGGTGTTTTTTCTGTGCTCACATTTACTTATTGGACAGACACAGCTTGTAACTTAAATTTCACGTTGTCTTGATGTGCATATTTCAAGGCTTTAGTGTTCCCAAACTTTCCTGTCATTACTCCATCTGACAAAAACAATGCACTAGCTTGGGCTTTTGGTATGGTCTCTTATTTCATGTGTCTGTCCTGAATCTACCCGCCCTAAAGTTTTTGAAATTTCCTGTCTGCCTAAGATGTTACTTTCACATGTCCACAGATGCAGGCGTGCACTGGTACCTATATTTATGTGTTTGTTATTAAAAAGAGAAATCACAAATGCTGTGTATTGTATTAGTGCGTAGTTCTGCTTAGACACATTTTAGTCATATTCATTGCTATTTGTTTAAATATTTACTGTGAACTGATTCTTGCTTTTCAGAACACCTTAATATGAAAAGAGCCCTAATTTTCAGATGACTTGCCCTCTGTCATTAAATATAAATTTTTCAAACCAAAGAAAAAGAGGAAGGTTCAGCTGCTGGCTCTATATTTTGTGCTTTCATCAAAGATCAGGGTAGTAGGTATGTAGTGCCTGAAGCCATATTGCTACACATATGTTTCTTTGCTGTAAAGTAATTCAAGTAATTTTAGAAAACACAACTTCTGAGAATTTTATGATGACCTCCTCAGGTAAGTGGCTTAAATATTAGAAACATCCTTGTAGTTGAGTTACTGAGTTTGAACCGGCAAACTGTCCTGCATGGAGTCCCTAATCCAGCAAAGCACTTAAAAATATACACACTTTTTTTTTTTGATCAGACCATGACACTCAGTAGACTGTTAGGCTCTAACCATATGAATGGATAATGCACATAGTCCCAGTTAATTTGATGCTTATCTTAAAAAGATCCCTAAGTCCAGACCACTGAAACCCATGCTGCCTAAGTGCGTGGATATTTGAGAATGAAAAATCCTTTTGAAGTCTGTATGCTTAAATTTAGGCTTATAACTTATATGCTTAAGTGGATCAAAGCGTAATTCTAAAAATAAACTGTTTATTTTCTTTAATTAAAGATAATTCTTGTAATATCTGCGCTGATAACTGTTTTGTGGGGGGGGAAAGAGCCAGTAAAAGTAGTTTAAAATATCATAAATTTTCTCCCTCTCTTTTTATTAAAAATCCTTTTTTCCCAGATAGCATGTAAAATATATTTTTATTTGGTGGTGTTATTTTGCTTATTCCTCACATTCTTTGTTGGAAGATAAGTTAAATGTATTTAGCTGAAAGATGCTTTATATTCTTTTTTTCTGGTGGAAAAACATTTTCATTTCCGCTTATTGAAAAATGTCGTATTGTGAATGAAAGTATTGCGCAAAAAATGTTTACTGGGAGCTGGCAGTTTTATCACCAAAAGTGACACATACCATTTACCCAAACAGGTCTGAGATCCCAGTGTGTTTTCAGAGTTGCCTGATTCATTATCACAAAAAGGCTGTTATGTATCATAGCAGGAGGAAAAGTGTTTGCCAGAGTGAAGACATTGAGAGTTATTTTTTTCCAAACTTATCTTTCATGTGGATCCTAAAAAAACACAAGCTTTCCCTACTGCATATTTAAGTATAATAGCCCTAGAAGTAGAAGTTATCACTGTACAAAATATGGCAGCATCTTGTTTGAAATCAAGGAGAATTTTCTGTTGAGTTTGTTGAAAGCAGGATTTCATGTGGTTATCTGTGCTGTTGTCATTTGCGGCAGCTGAAATGTTGGCATCATTCTTTTGGAAAGTGGAATACTGCACTGGATGCAATGAGAGGATCACCTGTTGAGAAAGAGGGATTTAAACACTGCGGGGCTGTTGCTGTGAGTTGGCTCTGAAAGGTGTCTGGAGGAGAAATAGCAGTAATGCTATTTTTCTGCTTTGTACTTTTAATTCCCAGGCAGTTTAAAATACGTATACTTCTGGATAACCCTTACTACTTTGATTTTGTATTCCAGTCTCTCTCTTCTTGTGAACTTCTGATGCATCTGTGCTTTGAAAATGCTTTGCCACCTGGCAGGTATTACTGAAATCTATGCAATAGTAGAAATATTAACATTTCCAAACAAAGTCATAAAATGCTCCCAGACAAATTTTAATGTTTTCTGCTTTGTCCAGCAGAAGAGAGAACTTCGATTTCATTAGTGCTTTTCATCTTCAGCAGTGGTTTATAAGCCTTAGCCTGCCTTCTTTGCTCTGAAGTACATATTATTTTGTGAAGAAGTTGGGACGGAGGTGTGGCTGGTGCAAGGTCTCAGTACGTGTTTGCTTTGCAGTTTGAACTGTTTCATGTCTGGTTTTTCAGTCAGTGGAACACTGTGCTCTGTAGTCTTCCCTGTGCGCAGGAACTGTACAAGATTTCTCTTCAATATTTGGTTAGGAAATATGACGAGAAGAAAAAGAATCACTTTTTTTTTTTTCTGGGGGAAAAAGCTGTGGTTGTTTGAATAAAGTGCATCGGAAGAATTGCAAGTCTGCTTTCTTATCCTTAGAAGCAGGAAGCCAATGTCAAATGGAAGCTCTGTTTCTATGCTGTCATACATGGAGTAAGCCGAATAATAATTTTTAAAAAGCTGAATAAAAACGGTATTATTCTGCAACATGACACTGCTATTAATCTCTTCTAGTGCTCTGCTGCTTTCCAGTCTGTTAAAAAAATAAAAGTCCGTTAACAGAAAATACTCATGTGTTTGCCTCTAAACAGATTTCAGTATTGCAATGGTAAGGAACACTGGTGTGTAAGTCATTAAAGTATGTGAATATTAATTTGCGTGTGCTAGTTTCCTGCTCTACTGGTGCATCTCAATGTGTTTATTGAAGGTTTCCCTGAAAGAGAACCTTATTGAAGGTTTCCCTGAAAAAAAAGTCCACAAGGAACATCTTTTGAACATTAATGTCCCGTCAGGAGAGAGAAGCATTATTTTCATAATGAAAATATCGTTTTTCCCCTTCAAGTGAGGTGCTGCATAAAAGGTAGACAAGAAGAAAAGCACTTTTGCTTATTTGATCTTCCAGGAGCGAGTTTATGATCTGCCGTTGCAGAGTTTGGGGGCTGGATAGTTTATGAGCCCAGTTGCACAGAAGAGAGAAGACAATTTTTTCCTTTGCATGTAAAAACAAGAATTTACGTTTGATCTTGTAAAAAATCTACTCAGCTAACACTAAGATGTGAATGCCAAGGTAAGCAAGCATGTACAGAAGAACAGGACCAAGTTAGACTTGGCAGTGTTAGGTTTACAGTTGGACTCAATGATCTTAAGGGTTTTAGAATCATAGAATTGTTTGGGTTGGAAAGGACTTTAGAGATTACCTAGTCCCAATCCCCCTGCCATGGGCAGGGACACCTTCCACTAGACCAGGTTGCTCAAAACCCCATCCAACCTGGTCTTGAGCGCTGCCCAGGGATGGGACATCCGCAGCTTCTCTGGGCAGCCTGTTCCAGTGCCTCACCCTCATAGTGAAGAATTTCTTCCTTCTATCTAATATAAATCTACCCTCTTCCAGTTTAAAGCCATCACCCCTTATCATATCACTACATACCCTTGTAAAAAGTCCCTTTCCAGCTTTCTTGTAGGTTCCCTTTAGGTAGTGGAAGGCTGCTATAAGGTCTCCCTGGAGCCTTCTCCTCTCTAGGCTGAAGAACCCCAACTCTCTCAGCCTGTCCTCGTAGGGGAGGTCTACAAGTGCACATTGCTGGGTCATTTTGAGCTTTTCCAACCTAAATGATTCTGTGATTCCAGGTTCATCTGTACAAG
This sequence comes from Pampusana beccarii, assembly GCA_013399365.1. Classification (NCBI taxonomy): domain Eukaryota; kingdom Metazoa; phylum Chordata; class Aves; order Columbiformes; family Columbidae; genus Pampusana; species Pampusana beccarii. The sequence goes on from VWYH01005913.1 coordinate 441,691, forward strand.
ACCGATTTAACTGGTAATCTTCACCAGAGATAGTTTCTGAGATTAGTCTCTGGCACATTTGGGTTTTACGGTTGATTTTTTTTTTTTTTTGGGTCTTTTTCCCCCAGTAAGACTCATGCTTTACTGAGCTTCTAGGGTTGTCTTTTCGATGGTGATGGACTTAAATACCGTGGCTGCTTCCCCAGTACTGTATAACACAGAGCATTTACCATTGGTTTTCTGTCTGAGCTGAGCAGGTACTGCTCACTTTCCACATGACCACCTTTCCTTAAGCTATGGGCATCATCTGGGATAGTAAAGAGAATAGTTTTTACATTAGGTTCTGCATTCAGCTATCAGCATCATGTTCTGCTTCTTCCTAAACCTGAGTTTGGAATGTAGTTTTAGTATGAGTGATCCTTTTTGTCGTATTTCAAGGTTGCAAGGAATTAGGGAAGTTATGGGAAGAATTCGGATCTTCAAGGCAAAGTACAGACCCAGTGAAAAACACAGATAGGCAAACAGGTAGAATGTCTTTCCATGGAAGCCTTATTGAATTAGCAATGGCGAGAACTTTGGACTGATTAATGTTTCTTTGTAAGACGTTTTAATATACAAAAAAAAAAAAAAAAAGATTAAAAATTCCAAGATGTTATACAGTAAAGCTGGATTGTGCTATGGTGTTCTGACATCTGAGCCAATGTTTGCCCATTGAAGGAAATACTAACAAAATGTCACTTGACTAAAGGAAAGAACAACTGAAAGGTCTAGTGGTTCCTTCATCTGCTTCTTTACATACAGTACAGGCTGTGTAAGCATCATTTGAAGTTCAAAACATGATTTGTTTTGAAAAAGTTTCTAATTTTTATTCATTAAAAGTCAAATTAGGATGTTTAAACTTACAAATAAGCAAAACTTCATGGAGTGAAATTGTTTGAAACTGCTTTAATTATGTTTCCTGTCATTCTGCAAATGTTTTAATGTCTTTTATGGTGAAGTGTTTAATAAACGTAATCAAAATGTGTTCCTATATTTTATTATTTCTGGTTATAATAACATTAAGTATTTCTTAAAAGGAAATACAACAACAAAAATTGTTTTTTTTTCCAGTAACCTGAGTAACATTGACTAAACCTCTAGTATATCTAATATTTTGCATTTCCATTTGTTATATTAACCTTGATGTCTTCATGTTATTCGTCTTTTTTGAATAATTTCATAACATTTCATTGTTGGTTTTCTTTAACAGTTAATCATCAACTATTTCAATGCTTTTTAAAATTTGTGATTGACTTTTTTTAACAGGAAAAAAGAGAGTGAGAAAACAGTGTTCAAACAGGAACACTCTGTCTTCCATGTTCATTGGGGCAGAGGTCCTTCTCATCTGCTTTGTCTATGACCACATCTATTGTTTCCTGATTTCACTGGATTTCACTGTACCAGTGAAATGCAGGGTAACCTTCCTATTGGGGATATTGGTTAGAAATTTATTATTGTCCTGAAATTTGAGAATTCGTACTACATTTGAAGCTTCTGTTTTATTGCTTACTATTATAAAGTGAGTGTGCTTGTCATCTCTATAAATGCCTGATTTAATCCTGTAATCTGTTGTCTGAGTAGTATTGCATGGAAATGAAATTCACAGTCTAATTTTGCATTGTGTGAAGAAAGCCTTTATGTTATTGCTTGGTAATTCTGATGAATGTTCTGGTTTTCTCAAACGGGAAAACAGAAGTTATCCACTGGGCTATGTCCTCAGCTTTGTCTTTGTCCCTGCTGTCCATGTTCTTTGTTGGAGAGGCCTGCTCTACTTAGGCTGCGTGTTTAGCCTGGAGAAAAGGAGGCTGAGGGGAGACCTTATTGCTGTCTACAACTACCTGAAAGGAGGTTGTAGCACAGAGGGTGTTGGTGTCTTCTCCCAAGTAGCAAGTGATAGGATGAGAGGAAATGGCCTCAAGTTGTGCCAGACAAGGTTTAGATTGGATATAAAGGAAAAAATTCTTCATAGAAAAGGTTGTCAGGCATTGGAACAGGCTGCCCAGGGAAGTGGTGGAGTCCCCATCCCTGGAGGTGTTTAAAAGGCATTTAGACAAGGTTCTTTGGGACATGGTTTAGTGCTAGAGTTAGATTAGATTATGGTTGGACTCGGTGATCCTGAGAGTCTCTTCCAACTGAAATGGTTCTATGATTCTATGCTTGTCTCTCCTTCACACCTGCCTAGATGGTCGGTGTCTCTTCTGAAGTCAGAAGACTGGAGCCCAAGACTGGGGTCCAGGTCCAGGTGTACGTTTGCTGTGTACTTTCAGTTCTTGCTCCCTCTGTTCACAAATCCATCCTCCTTGCTTTTGGAGCCACTGTTGTTCCTTGAGGAAAGCTCCTCAATGGATTGTCCATTGGTCTTCCAGCATTCTATTGCCCTTCTCTTCATTTTCCCCAGATACCCTGACGTTGCTCATGGTCTGCCCTTCTTTTAATTATCTTTTAATATTTCTTACGTGATCAGCAGACATTTTAAATCTCATCAGTCATCCCTCTTTCATGTTGGTCTTCGATGTTTTTCTGCATTTTTCTTTTTTTGGAAGATCACTTTTTCCTAGTTTAAGCACATTTCTAGTCCTTCCTGGTTCGTATGAACTGGTGAAAACTGGACATGGACTTAAGGAAAGTCAGATCTTGTCCATGCACTTTTTTTTAAATTCCATTAAGCACTGATAAGGCTGATCATCTCTTTTTCTTTACCTCCCTATTGAGTTGCATATGTGTGAACCTTGTATAATAACTTATCTTCAAGATGAACGCTGTATTTTGGTCACTTAAGATTTTGCTTACTGTTTGGGCTAAATGTTTGATTTTGCTTTCTGTAGGATAAAAACAAAATGTATTAAAATTTATTAATCACAGTCAGTTAACTTGACTTTTGAAAAGATAGTTTAGAGGAGGTAAGAGAAGAGGGAAGTATTTCTGCCCATGTATCGGAGAGCCTGGAAAACCTGGGGACCTCTGACTGAGACCGAGGGCTCTCTACTTCCAGATTCTTTGCTGTTGAGTTGAAAGTTATTCCAGATAGAGCTACAATTCTAGCTGCAGGTTTCTAAGCTCTGAGACTGGGAATAGGGAAGCCTTGAAGCCCAAATAATTTCAAAATCTAAAGCAGGAGCTCTGTGGCCCCCTTTCTGTGTCCATTCTGCATGGTGGAACATCCTAAAACCATGGATCCAGTCACTCAACATGGGAATGACCAGATCCATTTATAGGTTTTTCTGTAGTGCTTTCTATATGTTGAAGTTTTATGGGTTTTTGTTTGTTTTTCTTGAAACATATCATTTTTGACTAATCAGTAATTTGTTGGAAAAATTTAAACTATGATTTTAAGGATCAATAATGAATAAAGTTAATATAACTGGCAAGATGTGGGCTCACTGTTTGAACCCAGAAATGTAAGTTCAGCAGCACTGTAGAGAGACTGTAATGAAAAATACCATGCGATCGTATCAGAAAAGTATACATCATTAATGAAAAGACAGGTAACTTCTAGGAAGAAGACCAAGTATGAAAGGCCATTACTACTGTAGAAATTGGAAGAGTTGGAATTCTTGCCTTGGTATTGTCTGTGGTCATCTCACTGGAGCTGATAGGTGATTTGACGTGCCTTGGAGTGACTTCTGGAGGAAGAGTGAACTGCTCTGGTCATCATGCTGTAAGCCAATCTGCATGTGTTGTGAGTGATGGCAGCAAAAGTGTGCGCAGCTTTGGCAAGGCCAGTTTTTGTCTTTAAGGGGAGGTTAACTGCTATGAAGAAGGCATGCGTTCAGTAGTGGGCAGAACTGAGCTGCTCTGGCAGGGTTCCTGGTCTGTGCGTTGCTTTGGAGCAGCAGTGTTGGGAGTATTGTGACAGCCATGGTATTAAAAGTTTTAAAAAAAATTGTGAGTAATTATTTATGAAAATGAATAATAAATCGATATAGTGGCTTGTATGTATTTTGATTGTACTCTGCAGCTGGCTTTCTCTCTGCCCTGGTTTGTGGCATGAAGGAGCATGCTGGGCAGCACTAGGCAGTGAGTTCTCTGTTTCAGCAACTTAATGGGCACCGATTGTTGTAGTTAGCACCCAGCAACAGGAGTAGTTTCCAGCAATAGCTACAAAGCTTCCTGAACTATTTCAGCTGTTGATTTGCTTGAGATGTCAGAAAGGTTTTTCCACTTGAGATTCTGGGCATGTGATTTGTTATCCCAGGGCTTTCCGCTGCTTTCTCTATCCTGCTTCCTAACAGCAAAGGGACTTTGAATTGCTCCTGCTTTTCCACCTCACCTATTCTTTTTTTTTTTTTCCCTTTCCCTGTCCCTCTTATATTTTTTCTGTTTTATGCTTTTATCCCTGTTTCTACAAGTCTTCTTTCTTATTGAATTACCTCTTAAGACATGCATTATAAGTAAGTTGGACTGTAATGATGGTGAAGACAAGCTAAATAAGATGTACATTTGGTGTTATCTGGGCATAACTTGCTGTGTTTTCCCTCATCAGTACAACATTAACTGAGTGTATGGGCAAACTCTTGCATCTACTTAAACAGAGCAAAAATGCTGAAGAGGGACTGAAAAGGTCAGTTTGTCTAGTGTTATTCAGCCTGTAGTTCATGAATCACTGCTGGTCCATAAATTGCGATGAAATGGTCCTTGAAACAATTATAGAATGCCCCAGGCGTACACAGATGCTCCCACATGCTCAGCAGGATTGTGTCCTCGTAAGTGGGCAGGCGTAGTCGGCAGTTGGCTCCCAGCTGCTCTCCAAGCCTCATTAAAATGTTTGTTGCTGTCCAGTTCCGAAATTAACAAAATTCTGTTGTTATAACCAAATATTAGGTAACCTTGTTCTCAACTTCCTATGATGTCGGTACAGTAGTTAAATCTTGAGCTTTCTTGCTCTAGGAAGACACTGTCTCTGGCTTGCAGTCCAGATCTCCTCCTGCACTGAGTTAGAGGCAGCTTATTGTGGCTAACACCCTGTCTGCTTGTAGAATAGTTTCGGATTCCCTAGTCCCATAATCTCAAATTTTACAAGTTTCCATTGTAGCCTTATGCTTCGTGTCAATCCATGCCTGGCTAATCATTTTTTCCTTACCCTGGTCTGACAATTGTTCTATATTTGTTTGCTGTCCAGCCGCTGTTGGTGGTCGTAATGATCACAGTATTGTGTGTGTTCTAACACCTACCTTCCCTATCTGAGTGTAAAGCTTTTGGCAGTAATCCTTACAGGAAAAGTCCAGTTATGTCCTTCTAGCCTTGGAATATGGCATGCTTAATGAGATCAGGGCTAATACGTTCTTAGTAATGTGCATTAGAAATCTGAGAAGTTAACATGCTAAATTCTTTCTGAGCATGTCCAAATACCTTGGTTTGTGATTGATTTTTGTACTGTGGTTAAATTCGGGTAATTTTGTGTGACACATTTGTGATGCAGATTTGAAGTCCTTACCCTGAAGAACATGAATGGAAGGATGCATTAGAGAAAAGGCATTGGATATTTTGGAAAATATTATTAATACTTCAGGTATATTCACTTGTATTTCAAGTATCATAAAATCTTTCCAACTGTCTGACCCATTTGGTTGAAACAAGAACAGTAGGAGCAACAGTCACCCAGAGGCAAATAATTAGCACATATTTCAGTCCAGCTAAGATCTGGCAAAGAAACAGATACCTACAGAAGGTCTATGCTGTAAGTAGCAACTGTAATAATAGGTAGTACTAGTAATGAAAGAGTTGCAGGAGAAAGTAGTTCCTGCAGAGTGGCTAGAAGCTGATTTTCGTTGTACTGAAGGAATATCATGCAGAATGAGGTCAACTGGTACAAATCGGCTTTTTTTTTTTTTTCCTACGTGATAAGGAATAGAAGTCAACCCCCCTCTTCCAAGAAGAGGAGGAATTCAACAGTATTAAGAAAGAAAACTGCCATGAACAAATCCAGGTATTCTTGCTGTTATCCTTTTGAGGAGGAGGACTTACCTAATGCAAAAAAATACTTTCTGATAAAGGCCAAAAATGTATTTAAGATTTTTGATATCCAAAATGAGCAGGAGCTGGTAAAGAGCTGTTTTAGTAAATATTTCCCCTTAGGACCCACAAAGGAACCTGGCATTACTCTCCACTCTGCTTTGGGAGGACATAATTAAAGCAGAATCACAGAATCGCAGAATGGAGCTTCTGAATAAAACAGGCAATGCGTGAAACATTACAGGTTTGAAGGAGAAAATCCATTGCATATTCATTTCCCCAAAGTACATGGAGCAGAGGCTTTGCTCACAAAAGACACTGTTACATCAACTGCATGAACAGGGAAATTTGTTCTAGGAAATAAATAGATAAATAGTAGATCTCAGGAGACATCACGTGGTATCAGCTACGATCCAGGCATACTTAGATTCTGCGTGTTTTTTTTCAGGGCTCTGAGCCTGAAAAGCACAGCCACAATGTACCAGAATTAATTTGTCTCAGCAGTACAGGTATCATTCGACTGGGTTTTACAAACCGGTGCTTTGTAAACGTCTGTGCTTTTGGAGTTGTGTTTTCATGAGTGCTCTTGGACGTGTCAAGGTGATGTGTCACAGAAGGACTGGGGTTTATGTCTTGGCCCCAGCAAGTAGCACTGTCCACTGGCAGTGAACTCGTGTCACCACGGGGATTGAATCTTGGTATTGGGTTAACTGGGAAGTAAAACTTTTAACACCTTCAGCCTATATTCTACAATGATTTGGGAGAGAGGTGGCAATGTAGTAGAGAAGTTCCAACAGGTTTCATACGTATGGGAGGCTGAGTAGAGCAGAAAGGCACAAATTAATACATCTTTAAGGTAGTCATTAAAATAATGTATTTTATTTGAGGGGCTGACACCTGGCATGTGTGGGCTAGCAGTCAGCACGTACATAGCTCTGAACTGGCCTCAGCACGCACTGTCTTGCCCCGTGGGGATGTTAAAAGGGACATGGAGGTGAGCTTTAAGTGTAACAGGGCAGAAATGTGTCAGCAGTTGGGCAATGGGCAGAGGGGAGTGTGTGAGATGTGAGGAAGGGATGAATTCATCACTGGGGTAGCGAACTCCTCTGGTTCTGCTGCTCCTGGAACAGCTCGTGCTGTTACGTCCTATAGCTGCTGTCCTGCTGCTTCAGTTGTACGTTCTGCCTTTATCGCTCTTACAAAGGCAGAATCTGCATTTATCACAGGTCTCTGGGAGGAAAATGTCCTTCCTGTTTCAATTTTGGTCTCTTTTCTTTAAATGTTTTATTTTATTTTATTTTATTTTACTTTATTTTATTTTATTTTATTTT
>VWYH01005913.1:449062-660610 GCA_013399365.1 Pampusana beccarii
TTTTTAATTTTAGCTGCTATTAAGAAACAAGGTGTGAATTCAGACCATTGTGGTGGTGGTGTGTATGCGAAATTTTACAAAGGGCGTAAAGTCAAACTTGCCTTAGAAAAAGGCAGTAGTCAGACTGCACAGAGTGCATGTGTTACAAACATTCCTTAATTACTGTGTATATGTGGGCTATATGTTACTGTTTATAGACCCCTCCCTGCCCTGGTAGTCAGTGCAAAGATCAGTAGTGATTACGTCCTGAGCAGTTAGTTAATGTCTTTTCTTCCAGTTGTTCAGGATGTGGCCAGTGCCTCTTTATTTAAATATTCTTCTCCAAATTCAGAATTACTAATTTTCTAATAGATTCTGTGGCCCTCAGTGCTGTGTTACTGACTGCCTAGCAATGTTTTATGAGGCTAAGTAAAACTCTGATCATCTCTGTTGTATTTGTGGCAAACCGAGGAACCGACAGCTTAAAATCAAAATTATCTGCTAATGTTTGCGGCCATTGCTAAGGCAATCTTCCACGCTGCTTATCAGATGGCAGCATTAGGAAGAAGTTTGATTCACTGCTCCCCTTGGCCTCAGTTCCAGCTGCTTTCAGGCTTTGGCAGAGTGCGGGGAGTCCCTGCACGTCACTGGTTTCAGGCTTTGGGAAAAAGATGGAGATTTGATAGGACAGGGTCAGTCTTGCTTGAAACTGGGGTGCAGGGATTTTTTGGGGGGAAAATGAAGTGTTAGCGTTAAGGTTGTGGTGCAGGATGACAGGAGGACCAGCATGTGGATACTCACTCTGGAGTCCTGCCTCCTGTAGCCTTCAGTCCTCTCCTTATGGATGTTCGTGGTTTATACTGGCTCCTCTTCCAGCAGTTCCCATTCTGTGTGACAAGCACATGCTCTTCATTTTCTATCTTCTCACTGTAGCTCCTAACTAGCTCTCTTGGTTTTTTGTGTTTGTGTTGCGTGCCTTTTTTTTTTTTTCTTTCTCCACATTTCTCACCTGATTTGTTTGGCAGTTGGTTCCCAGTTTTCTGAGCTTCTGCTGCTACAGCACTCTTGGGCATCTTGCTCCAATCTGTGTGTTTGGGTTTTGTTACAGCACCTCTTGTCACAGGGACAGAACAGGATCACCATGACACTTTTTAGCTCCTCATCTGTTACCCCCTGCTGAAGAACATGTTTTCTGTCTTTATCCCTATAGTCCCAGCCTGACAGGAATGGGTGGCCCATGCCAGGCTTGGTTTCCCTCACTAGGTTTGTCTGTGGTTGGTGGGTCCATGGACAAGCTTCCCAAAAGCATCAACAGAATGGATGGACCCTGCAAAAATACTAGTTTTTAAACTCCATTAGAACTTTAATGGATCTGTGCAAATCAAGACCTGTGAGAGGTCTGTTTGATCTGTCAGTCATTGCTGTGTAGGGTTTCTGAGCTTTCTGGAAAGTCTACCCAATCTGTAGTTCAGAGCTCTATCTGCTGGGCTTTAGGTCCCTGAACTAAAAAAGAAGCACCTAAAACTTTCAAAAGAAAAGGTTGAAAAGAAATTTAAGGTCATATAAAGCGTTCAGTTCCTTCAGAATGTCTATAAACAAATAAGAATACAACGGATTTGTCATTTAAGTCTGAGTATGATATCATGAAAAATTTCAGCTCACCAGTTCAAGTCCAGCAAAGCAAGAGGCACATAAAGGCAGTGTCAGTTTTAATCATTGTCACTGATATCAACTAGAATGAATACAAATATAAATGTTCCAAGTGGAAAAGTTTTAGTGCCTAGCTAACAGTTGGCTTCTCCTGCCACCCGAGGAGCTGATACTCATGACATCAGTTCTGGTACCCAGAGGGAGAAATGAGGTTAAGAGTTGGTGTGTCATTCCTCAGAATATAAATGAGCAAGTAGGGTATTTCTTTTTAATGGAACTTGCTGAATGCTGGTTGCATAGGTCTTAGTGCACTTGACAATATTTAGTGTGAATTAAGTTCAAAGCTAGTGTACTTTGCTCTGATGCATTTGTTTTAAATAGTGCTTTTTTGGAAAATGATCCTTCAGGTTCTCTAGAAACTTATGGGTCTGCTGGGAAGTTGAAATAAAGAGCTTGGAAACTGATGAAACTTGGGGTAATGAAAATATTCATGTGTTTTTTGCTGTAGTAGTCTTTTTCATCCTCCCTATTATTTGAGCAAGTGAAAGTATTTGAGAATATTGCAGAGAAAAACTTTACAGGGTGCTCTTTACATACACTGCTCTGATGTAGGGTGCTTAGGCAGTCTGATCTCATGGAGGAAAAAATACACTGTGTGTAAGATTCTTCAGAAAAACTTGTTCTTTGTATTTATGTTTGGGATTCTAAACTCTGTATGAGGTGGCACATTTATTTTTCTTGGTTGTTGCTTATTTTGTGCAACACATCATTTGATGAATAGATTTCTTTCAAAACTAGCATTCAGAAATTGGAGGAGTTGCAAAAAGAAAAAAGCTTCATGTATAACTCTAACCTGTTTTTTGAAAAGCTTCAATTTTACCAAATTATTAGATGAACGAAACTAACAAATACAAAAAGACCATGCTGCTGTAAAAATCTGGCTTACTGTTTCTGAAAAGTGTAGTTATAAATATTTAGAAAACCAAGCACTTTGAAAAACAGGGGTGCCTGATGTCAGCCGTGCGCTGCATTTAAAACATTGAAAATTAACAGGTATAGTCAGTCAAAGGCTCAGCACAGGTTGTCTTAATTTCCTAATGATTTTAAAGCAATTTAAGCAATTTAATTTTAAGCGTGTACTATGTGCTTAAATAAGAAACACCGTAAGCCTTGTCTGTCTGAAATTTTCTCTGAGTATTTTAAATGCGTTGTTCCACCTGCCGATACTGAGCACTGTTAGAATCCTGGGGGAGGGCGCTGCTCTGGAATACAGCTGATTTAGACCACTCACAGGTATTTTTATGTGAGAGCTGGCTGCTGGCTTTAGCGTTTTGGCTGCCATCCTTGCTTACTGCTGGTAGTTTGAGACTAGACAAGCTGCAAACTCAGCTGGACTTGGGTTCGCATGTATAGGCTGCAACTGGATTGTCATAGTTTTGGACTGGCAGCCAACTATTCAGCTTCTGCAGAGTTTACAGAGCAGGTTACTTGGCTGTATTAGGTTTTATTTTTGTAGTGGCTAAACGACAGATTCTGTTTCTAGTATTTAGATCTCTCCTTTGGGCAGGCTTTTTTCTGTCGTCCTCTTCCAAATCCTATCTATGCTTCTGCTGGGCTTGCCTGTCAGTCTCTGCTTCTGCTAGGATCTACTTCTGAAATCAAAATTTTAATTCTTCACTTTTCATGCAGGAAAAATAGCTTTAATGAAATTAATATTTTTAACCAACTTTAAGTTTTGTAATTTCTGTTGTACTGTTGAAGACAATGCAATAATATCTTCCTAATTCTTCCCTGTCTATTGTAGTTTTTCTCTTGCAATAAGGGAAAGACTAATAAAGTTGCTTCTCTGGTGGCTTTCATTTTAAGCAATTAAAGATAATCTGTATGTCGCTTAAAAAGAAAAATACAGATCTCAAGCTTCTAAACACAATTGTGCTCAGGTGGGTTTACTTCCAGTCATGCTTCTTTGTGACTGGTTTCAACTGCTAGCATGTGGCAAAAGTTTATTCAAAATATTTTGTAGAAATGAGAGGCAGAAACATCTAATTAATAGACGGTACCTTTATATTTTAATCTGTGTATTGCTTGGGTATGTTGAATTGGTTTTAGTTGTGGCCATGTAAATCACATTGTTGCTTTTGCATTCTCTTTATGTGAGAGAGCAACATATATCTTCAGGTGACCTGGAAATAAGAGGTTTGGGTGGTATCTGCAAGAAGTGATGCCATTCTCCTGCTTTGCACATAGAGTTCATCAGGAGCCCCATCTGAGAGTAAGATCTTATTAAAACACTTGCTAGTGCTGTGCGCTGATAAGACTTATTCTTACATATTCTGAAATCAACTGCTTACCGTTTATGGAGACTTAACCTAATCTCAGGGATAGAATGGTTCGTTAATTCCTAGTTATTCCTATCATCACACTTAATGCTGGAGACTGCAAAGGAAATATTTTAGTCTTTTAGCACCAGGGGTAGATTTCCCACTTCTGGACAATACTCGGTCATTTTGTGTGTATGGTTTGTATTGGTCGTTTATTTTTATTAAACTCATAATTCTGTTATTAAGTAAACTGTCAAGAATACAGCTGGTTGAAGTTTCTATGCCAAAACTGCAAAATGGGATTTTGCCTATGTAGACACACATGTACACACACAAGTATGTGTGTGTGCATGTAAAAATTATTAGCAAAAAAAAGCTGCTTCCCAGTTGCATTTTTTAGGTTGTTTTTTTAAATGGAAACAAAATTCAATTGGAAATTCAGTCTCAGCAAGCTGTATCTGCATTTTAGGATGATGTGAACATGCTGTGTCCTGAAGGAATAACACTGTGCCAAGGCTTTCAGTGAGGTGTAGTAGCTGAGTCTCAGAGCTATTTCCAGGGCTTCCTGTGCTCTGCTTTGGGCTACCACATGGCCTTGTGTTTCCCACTTCTCCCCTGGCCCAACATGTATGTTGTAAAGCAATGAGTATCTTCTCTGCTCGTTTGGATTAAGTACACGCTTGGTTGCCCACAACCATCTGCAAAAAATTTGCTGTTTCTCTAGCATCTCTTAATTGAACTTCTGCAGATGACCTACTGTTTTTAACCATCTGAGAAGAAAATGCAAGCCTAGACAAGGGTAGGGTAAAGAGTGCCTGTTGTTAAGATCCTTATGTGCTGCTTTGTCATGCTGAAAGCCTGATCTGTCCCTGCAGAAGAGTTACAGATTACTGGATCTTTGGTTTCTGTATGTCTGCAGTAGTGCACAGTAATTCTGTTTCTCTGTTATCTGTGTTTATATTGGAGAGCTTTGGAAGATGGTTTGTCCCAGGGGTAGACTCAAGGTTTATACACATCGAGAATCTCACTTCTGTGGAGCTCCGGAAGATCCAGGCCTGTTCTGCAAGGTAATTTCTTACAGTTGTTCATCAGATCCTAAGCATGGTGAGCTTCAGTTGGGATTTAGACAGAGCGTTTTGTTCTGCTTTTCTTTAAAAATAAACAAATAAATAAATCAGATTTGGTTGGAATTTTATGCGGAGTATCCTTGTTTATCTTTTGTATTTTAGGTATATCTTAATGCTATTTTGCCTTTAACTTTTGGAAGTGGGAACGGGTTACATTTATTGAGGTCTCTTATTCCGTATGCTTATTGTCTTCTCATGCACTAGAGCTCTTACTTGACCAGACTTGATGTCTTTTCATTGACAGCTGTTGTCAATCAGTAGCCATTGTCTTGCAGGTTTGTTCTTTGAAATACTATCATTACTGGCAGTGAGTTTGTGAGTGCGTGTTTACTGATAATTTTTTTTTTTCCTTTATTGCTTATTTACTTCCAGGCATTTGAATTGTCTGACTTCATTGAACTTGAATTTGGGGTTGCTGATTCTGTGCCTTTGGTCTAGACTCTGTCCTTTTAAATAACAATAACAAAGTGCTGTTGGTGATGAGTGGGTTTCTGTCTCCAGTATGGGTGAACAGTCTCTGCTGCTTCTGAAAGCTTTGCCTGAAGTATAATTGTAAAATTTTAGGCAATTGTTTGTAGTTTATACTTTGTTTTTTCCCTACACTGAGAACTGTTTAAAAATTAGCTGAATGAAAGTCCATCTCTGCCTTCTCTGACATTGTGGTACATGATTGGGGTTTTAGGTGGTTCTTGGAACAGATAGTTTGTGTCATCATGCTTGACTAAGGTGGATGCGTTGTGTGGGAAAAAGGAGTTGTGTCTCCCCTAAGTGTGTGTATGGTAGGAGGTGCAGACTGGATTTCTGCTGTCACATAGGAGGTGGGGTTCAGGCGAGGCAGGTGTTTTGGTGGAATTAATCGATCATGATTTTTGGTTTCGCTGCCAGAGTCAGCTGCTATTCATTGAGCCATTTATAGAGTTAATTTTTATCTTGCTGTCCGGTAGAAGTTGCACTGCAAGGACTACAGGCGACACTGAGGTTGCAAATCTGTCACTGGAGAACTCTAAGCTATTATATGTGTGATTGCTACTAAAGGGCTATAGGAGGACTCTCTGCTATGGGTAGGTGCAGGAGGGTTCCCATACATCCTTTCTTTGCCCTTCTTTATCAGCTAAATACGTATAGCTAGACAAGGGGTGCTTTGGCTCCATGCTGCTGTTCTGTCAACAGCAGCTCTATTTAAGCTGGAGTCCGTTTCCCATTTCTCGTTTCTCCAGCTGCCTCTTTCCATTTCCCCAGAAAAGGATGTTGGTTTCTCCTTGGTGTGGCAGTGCATGGGTTGGCCCTTCCTCTAACCTTGGTCTCTGAAATGATCCCGGCAAAAAAAGGAACTGCTGCAGACCGAAAAAAGGGAAGAAGCTTCAAACGGATCTGTCTACAGATTAAGAAAAGTATCGGCGCTATGTGGATCTGTCCTCTATATTATTAGTGGGTTTTATTTAAAAAAAAAAAAAAAAAAAAGAACAATGTAGGAATTACCCGTATTGGGTCAGACACCATGTCTCTCTAACCCTACATCCTTTCTGACAGTGGTCAAAAGTGATGGGCTGAAGACTGCAGCAGTAAGGTAATGAACCCCCATCTCTCCTTTCACACCCTTCAGTGGTACGTGACTCAGGATATATTCCCAAGACAGGGGCGATCTCTATGTGGTTCTTAACCCGTACTGCATTTCGCTTCCATAAATCTGTTGGGCCTTTCCCTTCAAGGCTGTAGGGTTTTAGTGTCTGCAGTATCTTGTGGCAGAGTCCCACCACTGAAATGCAAGTTGTGTGGAGAGGACTTCGATGTGCTTGTTTGGAACACGCTACTGCTTGCTCCCTAGCTCTTTGGCTACAGGAGGTACAACTGATTTCTCTTCGTCCTGGGCATGCCAAATGTGAATTTTATTGGCTACTGTCAGATCTTAGCTCCTTCATCCCCTTTCCAGACAGTGGGGTTTGACCTGTTTAGTTGTTTTTTATGTGGGGAAAGGAGCAGAACTGTAGGCACTATTGAAGGTGCAGGCCCACAGTGGGTTTATTGTCAGCGTTAAGCTTGTCTCTATTTTGTTCTCTCCTCTGCATAGCTCCTAATAACCTGCTGGTTTGTTTTGACTGCTAAGCGTTTAGCTGATGGTTGCCTGAAAACATGTGTTTTATTTTGGAGGAAAATAAATCATGCCAGGTCCAACAGGCCGAGAGAGGCGAGGCAGCTGCCGCTCCACGCCCCCAGCTCCAACTGGTGGTAGGGCCGAAATGGATCCCCAGCAGGCGTGCGTACGCACCACTTCTGTACACGGCCAGCACGGATAACGCAGGCAGGTACAGCACTCAGCCACAGACACGGCTGCCTGAGCAGCAGGGAGGTCTGTGGGTGAGAATAAGTGTATACAGATGTATGAGGAGGATCGTTCCAGCAGTTCAGCTTGGACACTCAGTCTGCCCAGTAGCCGCCTCTGGATCCCAGTCTCCTCAGTTACCGGCACCTGGGCACATGAGCCCACCGGTCTGACAGCGAAAGGTGGTGAGGAGAGCTGCTCCCCACCACTCCTTTTGCCGGGCTCCACGCTGGACGTTGGGGCTGAGGCTCTCCTGGGGCAGATGGAGTGTTCCTCAGCAGGAGCCCTTACTTTGGGGTCCCTCCTGCTGTGCCTCTGCTCTGGTGGGTGTGTAGATGTGGGCTTTTGGTGGGCTGATGGGCCTAGAAGTAAACTGGAGTCTTGTTTGTGCAGACGAAACAGGATTATAATTCTGAAATTATATGCCAAGTGGTAGTGGTCAGATCAGAGCCTATAACTTCACCTATGACAGTAGGATTTATTTTTTTCCCATATGCATGACCTTTCATAAATGTAACCTTAACTTTTTTCTTTTTGCAATCTGCCCATAGTTTTACTTTCCTGACTAATTTAAATGTTGTCAACGAATCTTGCACCTCACTATTCACCTTTTTTTTTCCTAGTTCTATTAAGAATATATTGAGTATCATAGGTCCTAGGACAAATCCGCAGAATTGCTGATGACTTTCCTCTCAGAGCTGATCACTGCCCATCATTTCATATTTTTAAAAATTATGGTAAATTAGGTACTGTTTCAATTTATGAAGCACAGAAGTTGTATGTCTTTATTTTCAGGATTTTTGTCTGGCATAATTTTAGGCTTGTCATTGGCAATGATACTGCTCTCATTTTCTTTTGGAAATTGTTTCATACTCTCATACCTTTTTTGTCAGAATTTATGTACTTGACAGTTTTATTCCATCATTCAGCATAATTTTGCGAACTCTTGTAATTTCCTGAGTTAGTCCTGTCTTTCCCTCAGTGTAAGGAGGTTCATATGCACCTCTGTTAAGCAGCTGAAATATACTCAGCTTTTCTGACCTTTTTAAATAAATTTGATCGTTCTTTCACTTTTCGTGTCTTTTAAGACTCCTCTATAGGATCCAGCAGGATTACGTGTTTTGTTCCATCTCTGTTCTTTTTTCATTTGCAAGAAATACATCTCAGGTCAGTATCACCCAATTCTCCACTCTTTGTTTTTGGCAAGTCTGAGGCTCCTCATTTAGTAAACTTTGAGTGTTGTTGATATTTTCTTTGTTTTACTTAGGGACAAAACGCACAGGTGTGGTACACTAATTGCAAGAAGGCATTGCTTTCTTTATTAGAAAGTTTTTATAGTAAGCTTCATAGCCATATGAACAAGTAAGTAATGTATTTTTCCTTATTTTCCTTAACCATAGTAATTTTTACCAAGTTTTTTTCCTTTCTGACAGTTTCTACAAGTATCTTTCTTGAGAAATGCAAATGTAAAATGATTTTCAGTGCATTTTCATTTTCTCCTTTATAAGCATATCTGATTCTGACCTTTTTCCTGAATTATTTTTGCAAAACTTGTTTTCTATTAAAGGTCTAATAAACTGTGCCTCCCTTGATCATTCCATATCACATCCATATCTCCAGTCACTCCATTCCAACTGTTCCATCTAATTTTTCTTCACGGTTTAAGAATATTCATTGACATTCAATATGTCAATGTTTTGTATTTCTGTGTCTCTATCTGCAGCTTCTGGTCATTTCTTCCTGAAGTCCTGCAAACTCCGCTTTGGGAACAGCAGCAGGGCCGTGAATCGCCTCCTGGGCTGATGCGCTGCTGCAGGGGCTGGCACCAGACGCTTCGCTGGGTTCAAGTCCCTTGGACAAATAAACATTCCAATAGGAGATTTTTCTTTTTTCCTAACCCTGGGCTACTAGTGATCAGTTCCTGCCCGGAGTTTTTGTTGTTGGAGATGGTGCTAGCATTGAGCTGGGGAGTTCACGTGTTCTGGTATAGGGATCCTATAAAATTGTGCCCAGGGCTTTGGAAATAATTGCTGATTAAATTTAGTTTAGTGGTTCTGTGAGAGTGGCTGAGTATCTGTCATTTTGTTCTGCTGACAAAACTTTGTAGCCCTCCTAATTTGGGTACTGGAGTTGCAGCCTGTGTCACTGAGGTGCTGCAGCCGCATGCTGGTTCACTTACTTCTAGCTGAGAGAGAAAAGTATGTGCCCTGATGTGCTGTGCCTTTTTTTTTTCGTTAAGTCAAAATGTTTTTCAGAAGTGGATTGATTCGGATGAGCTCCTGCAGAACTGGAAGTACATTTTCTACAGGCTCTCACAGGTGGCTTCATGGGCCTGGGCACCTTTTTCCACCTTGCAGCTCATTCTGTAGGTGGTGTAGATCTGTGAGTGAGTGTGGGGCTAAAGGGTCCTGATCTTCTGTCTCCTTGTGTATTTAGTGAAGAACATGTGCTAGCATGACAGTTATTGCTTGGAAGCTTTAAGCAAGACCAGGCTCTTGCTGTGCTGAGCAGTGTCATATGTGCAAAAAGAGCCTGTTCTTACAGAAGAAGGTCAAGAGCGAGACAGAAGATGCCCTACTCTTCCAATTTTAAAGATAGATGACTGAAGCCAAGGGTGACTTCACACTATATAACTTTAGACTGGGAGCCTGTGGAAGGGGAGAGAATTAAGCTCAAGGATTCAATATAGTAGAACAGGACCTAATTGTAAGCCCAAATGTACTTATTACTCCGTTATTGGAAAAAAAAATGTAAATAGAATAAGCTTTAAATGAAAGTCGAAGGTGTTAGTGGAATGTAAAAAGCAATGAAATACTAGATTTCATGCATCTCGTTTGAGACGTATCTTGAGTAGAATTAGCTGCAGCAGTACTAAACATGTTTACCAACCACAAACTCTTGTTACAGGCCAGCTTAGAGCTTGAGGTGGTGTTTTCCGTCTCCAGGCTTGGTAGAGGAGCTGTGCTTTATTCACAGAGCAGTAAGACTGCAGCCATGCAGGATGCGGTATGATCTGTCTCAGGAAATTAGTCCACTCATCTCATCAGGAATTGATTCTGGCAAGTGGCTGGTAAATGTTATGACACGTTATTGTCTTTCTAATATATTCTTTCTCTCTCACTGTCTCTTTATATGTATGCATATAAAATATGCATGGTGATTTGTGTTTCTAAACATTCTGCAAGCTATTGGTGTAATTCACAAAAAACAAATGAGCATCAGTTATCAAATTGAACTGATCCTTGCAGCAGTATTTAAGGAAGCAGCAACAATATGAATCACTTAACTGGAACAGAAGAAAATATCTAGATGCAAAAGGCATCTGGCAAATGAGTGGAAGTATAGCGATCTGAGTGCAGTATAGATGAAGACCAAGCTCTTGTATTATTTTTAAAGTGTCTTGAGTTGTTCAGCTGCCACTCTCTTCTAGGATTTCGGAACATCATAAACACTTAAATTTGTATTCACTGGTTTAGGATGTTGCCAAAAGCATCACAAAAAATTGCTGTCCTAAATTAATTAACTTTTGTTTGTTGAATCTGTAGTGTGGAACACAAATGTCAGTTTTATTCAGACAGAAGGGAAAATTCATCTCCAGGCCATAACTGATTTTTACCCTGGCTTAACGAGTCATATATTTCCACTTGACCTGAAAGAGAATCTTTTTTTAAATGATTGCTTTGGGCCACATGTAACCTCATCATTTGCAGCTGTGCAATTTAATGGATTTAATGTAAACTACTTGAAGCTGTTTGATATGTTTGACCTAACCACGGGGTGGGGGGGGAAATTTGCCTGGCCTTCAGTTAAAGTAAAATACGCAATAGAAGTCTGCAGATATGACATAGTTTTAAATGGCAAAATCTGCCTGCCTTGCTACATGGCTGCCCCTTCTCTTGCTTTGAGCCCATCCTTGCCCACCCTCCTGCCTGGTGGCATCTTCCCTAAGGCAGAGTGGGGGAGCTGTGGGGCTGGTCCCGTGCCCCCCAGCCCTGCGGGGCTCAGCGCTCGCATCCCATCCTCCCAGGAACTCGTCATCAGGAGCACGCACGCTGACGCTGAATAGCTGTCTTGGCTTTGCGTTGTTTTTTTGAAGCATTGTGTAATCTTTAGCCATAGGGACAAAGCATGTCAAAAGTGAGAAGGCTGGGATTTGCTGTTGTTCTTGCCATTTTATTTCTTCCCTAGCGGCATCTCTGTTCAGTCTGCTGTCCTTGCTGGGTTTCCTTACGCCAGGTGGGGCTGCTTTGTAGGAGCTAGTGGAAGCCAGCGCTGCTCTTGCCTGCCCTCATACCTGTGTTTTCTAACACTGTTATTCTCAAATTAACTCAACATACACACATAATTGGGTCACGTAAGAGATGTAGACTATTAGTAGAGGCTTTGTGAACACGGAAGGCTTCAGGCATACCCCAGATATCTAATTGTTGTTACCTACTGTCATTCAAAAACGTAATAGTGACCTCAGCATTGTGAAAGCAGACTAATTCTCAAAATAAATGGGTTATGAACAATGAAATGTTTCGTTGAGATAAGGAAATATAAAGTCTTCGTTAAGGTTTTGTAAATGGAGGCAGTGGATTGATGAGGAGTGTGCTGGGGATTGATTGCCTTTGGGGCACTGTAGCTTCAGTACTTTTGAGTGTGTCCGATAAAACGTCACCACCATCCCTTCAAATCATTGTGTACACGCTTTATAGGATATAGAGGGAGTGCCATAATGGAACTTAATGGCAGTGAGATGGAGATGGGAACAGAAGAAGAGGTGGAGAGAGATCTGTGTATTTGACCTGAAGAATCACGCGATGAGTGGTGGACTTGTATGCTTATTCGTCATGCAGCTTTGAATGTCTCATATACCCTGCTCGTTATTCTGTCTCTCTGTCTTCATCCCTCTCTAGTATCTTTGGATTATCAATCTGGAAGTGAAATGTTCTCCCCCACTGCTTGTGAAATTTATCTCCAAAATCAATTCCTCTGCTAGGTTTGGTTTTTTCTTTGTGGTTTTTTTTTTCCTGGATAGGTTTTTTGCCTGTTGTTGTTGTTTTTTGTTTTGTGGATCTGGTGTCTTGTGATATTAAATGCAAAAAATTATCATTTTATATCTTAGGAAAGGCTGTACTCAGAAGATTCCAAATCCTGGATTTAAAATACTGTAGCTTTTGTTTTCAGAAAAGCTGTTTTAGTCTCTTCTTAGAGGCTTAAAAAAAGGTACTAGTTGCAATTTTTCTTTTCTTGTGAATCCTGTAGTGTTGAACATATAGTAGAATGAAATGCTGTACTTTACAGGTGGAAAGAGAAAATAAATGGTCCCAATAAAATATTGAGAGCTCTCTAACCCATTGCTCAAGTAGTTTTTCAGGAGAAGTATGTGATGTCTGTAGAATATGTGGCCTACTGGAGTCCAAAGATTTCCCCCCCACACCTCTAATCAGGACTCAGGTGAGATGAACTGCATATCTCATGTGAGCATTGAGGTCACACCATCTCAGAAAAGTCTATGCTCGGTACCTCAGCACTTCAGCATTCATTCTCTGTGCTTTCCGAATCTGTAATTTTATAAAGTATTTTCATTTTGTCCTGTAAGGATGATTCATTCTGCAGCAGTGAGTTGTACATATATATTATTCATTACTTTAAAGTGTTTGTTTAAATATTTTATTTTGTTAATAGTGCAACATGCTGAACTTGGAATTCTGCGCTTATCTGCTGTCCTTCCTGGGCTGAGCACCAGCAGTGGAAGTTGTGGTACTCGCTGCTGCGGGTTGGTTTTGATGAACTTTCAAGACTTTTGTGCGTTGCTTGGTTCCTTCTGAGCTGGCAAGATTTCTAACATTTTAAGCTACTTCAGGAGAAGTCTGGATGATTTACATCTTGGAGCACTTGGGTTTTGATATTGCTATTGGAGCAACAAAACCCTAAACTGCTGAGTCAATATACCCTGCCAGAAAGGAGTATGGGTTGTGTAACATAGAAATGTCATACATTTCTTCGTATCTTATGATGTGAAGGAATGGAATAATGTACTAACACATGTTATTTTTCTTGCTTTATTTAGTACGGATTTTTGAAGATTTTAAAATCCTGTTGTTTTTTATTATTAAGAAATATACTTTAAAAATGGCAGCAACGATGCAGCAAAATATCCAGAGAAGGTGTATCTTGTGTCATGATTCTCCTGCTTTCTTTCCTGTGCTTGCTTTCTCATTAATGAATTCGCTGTAACTCAGTTTATTTGGATGAACTGTACACTACCTGGTGTGACTTGAGACCCCTTTTTACTTGTATGTAATTAACATAAAACCTCAAACTGGAAGTCTGCAATACAGTGTCTCATCACAAAAGCCAACTAACTGTAAAAGCTGATAATGTTTGGAAAGCACGTTAAGCTCCCTGGGTGAAAGGTACCACAGAAATGCAAAGTATTAAGCCAGTAGTTTAATTATAAGATAAGAAATAATTGAAATTTGCCAACACGGTTGCATGTAGAAGGCAGTCTGGTGATTTGCTTTGTAATATTTAGGTCAGTGAATTGAGATGTTTTTTCTAAATCTTTTATGAATATTCTGTCATTTACGTGCATTGCTCGAAGGTGTCTACATTTATTTGGCTGGCTGATACTGCAGTTTAAAAATACCACATTTCAAGTAGGCAGAGAAGTACTGTATAGAAACCTTTGAAATAATCAACCTTCATCCTTCAAAATGACAGTTACTGTGCTATAATAATTACAGAAGTACTGACTTTGCTTCAATTGATTTTTTTTTAATAGTATACTGCTTATTTAATACACAATGCCTCCAGAATTTTAGTCTCCGTTTTCCTTTTGTGATTTACAATTTGTTGCAGATTTCTCTTGAGATATTTTTCCTTGCCTTATGTATGTCTATATAAAACCCAAACATTTTATCGGGAGCAATAAATCCCACTTTATGGTACTTACTCCGCTGTCAGAACGACTCCTAATTTGAAATCAGTACTTTTATGTGACGTTAGATTCTGAAAACTTCTGTACTACTTCCATTTACCAAAAAAACCCCAGAGAGTAACCTGTAACAATTGTGTGATATTTTGCACTTTGAAATGTCCGAGACAGATGGCAATTTAATATTGTGGTAGTTCCCTCCCTGATGCACCAGTTGTGTCTACAGGAACATGTATCTGGGCAGGAACAATCCCAGGTTCCAGTGTAAGTTGGGGAGCGACCTGTTAGAGAGCAGTGTAGGGGAAAGGGACCTGGGGGTCCTGGTGGACAGCAGGATGACCATGAGCCAGCACTGGGCCCTTGTGGCCAGGAAGGCCAATGGTATCCTGAGGTGTATTAGAAGGGGGGTGGTTAGTAGATCGAGAGAGGTCCTCCTTCCCCTCTACTCTGCCCTGGTGAGACCANAGCCAGGCTCTTCTCAGTGATGACCAATGATAGGACAAGAGGCAATGGGTTCAAGCTGGAACACAAGAGGTTCCATTTAAATTTGAGAAGAAACTTCTTCTCAGTGAGGGTGACAGAGCACTGGAACAGGCTGCCCAGGGAGGTTGTGGAGTCTCCTTCTCTGCAGACATTCACAACCCACCTGGACACCTTCCTGTGTAACCTCATCTGGGTGTTCCTGCTCCGGCGGGGGGATTGGACTGGGTGAGCTTTTGAGGTCCCTTCCAATCCCTGACATTCTGTGATTCTGTGATGTCAGCTGGGTGCAGCTGGAGCATCCCGGCGTTTGCTCCCAAGCCGCTTCCGTGGTCAGTAGCGCTGTGAGGTGGAGATGGTGGGGGACAGAAGGGGCTGGAGGCTGCAGTGCGTGCTCAGACACGCAGAGGGAATTCCCTTCCTGGCCCCCTGCAGCTTTTCTCCTCTTGCAGTCATGGCAACACCGCGGGACCAGCAAGCAGCCGTGTTTCCAGCCCGGAACTGTCTTCTGTGACTCTATTGATGGGAGTTAAAAACTAAATGGAGGCTCTGCCGCATTCTGCATGCAGTGGGTCAGCATTTTAGTTGTGTTTTAGTCCTTGCTAGAAAAAAGTGATAAAAGCTTTGAAATATTATTACCTTTTTTCTTTTTTCTTCCACACAATAATATATATATATATTTTTTTTTTTCTGAAGAGGGAAATATCTTCCTTCTTTGCCTTCTCGTGTGATTTTTCTTTTATTCCCCTGAGCTGTTGTGGAGGAAGAGCCTTGTCCTGTGGGACACAGCTGTGTCTCTTGCTGCAGCACTCAGTGTTTGCAAAGGCGTGCTGCATAAGCATGGCTTGAAAAGGTGCCTTTGCCAGAAAGCTGCCAAGTCAAGAAGAAATACTGTTTTCGGGCAGTATTTCCTCCTGTGATAAAAGCTCATCTCTAAAATGTTACAACCTTGAGCTCATAGGACGCAAAATTTTAGGGGTACCTGAATTTGGCAAAAAGGCTTCCTAGAAGTAAAAGACTCTTGTAATTAGTGACAGTAAGAGTTCCCTTGTTTAAAATTATGACCTGGACAGGAGATATATAATCCTAAAATTTCAATTTGAGAACCTGGCAGAGTTTTACTGTTTGAAAGATTTGTCTGTACAGCTGCAAGGATTGAAAGATAAATTTAATTTTGAAAAGGAGTATCCTTAAGTCTTTGGAATTTTGAGGAATTAAACAGATTTGCTGTGTTTTTCAGAATGTGAAAGCCTAGGACTGAATGTGGCAATCTTGTTTGGTATCTTTGTAGCAAAGGGCTGTGGCTCCATTTTCTGCAGTCGTACTCTCATGTGGTTGTGCTGGGGACCATATGCTGCAAGCCTTGCAGACCTGTTGCAGTTCAGCGCCTCTCTTTTGGAGTAGAAAGGCTAAAAGGACCATTAATTTTCTAAATTATGGTCTGCAGCGCAGGGCATCCTCTGAGGGATGTGGAACAATTTGCCTCTGGCATCACACAACTTGTCCTGAGCTCTGGCTCTGAGCACTGATCACAGGTGTGCAATCCTGTCACTTCTTAATGAAATTTCTGCTGTGAAGTTAGGGGAAAGTCTGGGTGTCCTTGGAAGGAGAGTCTTCCTGAGGAGAGCCAGCTCAGTTGGCTCCTGGCATCCCAGGAAGCCCCCGTAGCAGCACTGTTTCTTCTTCTCTTTGTTTCCCATCACTCTGGCTTGATCATTTTTTCTCAGCATCCCTTCCCCGTCCCCTTGCCCCGTATTTCATCCTGAATCCCAGAGGAAAAAAGAACACTGCAGCCACCCTGCTTCTGTCGCTGCAAGCCCGTTGTGTTTATCATCCCCATCCCCTGCCATTCATTTCCACGGCCTTCTGTCCCGTTCCTGCTGTCCTGCAAACCCCCTCCCCAGGGCAGAGCTGGTGCTTCGAGGTGATGGTTCATGCCGGCAGCCAGGTTTTCCGGCAGGGATGCACAGGGATGTGGCAACGCCATGGGAATTAAAACCTGTGACTCTTTAGCAAACTGCATGAGAGCTGTGCCTGTGGCCAGGCAGCACAGGAGGTAATGAGGACACGCTACGTGTAATTCCTGAGTACGGTGTCTATCAGCGGTTTGGTTTTTGCCTTATGTAATGGGTTGAAAGTTTATCACAACCTAATCCTACAAATCATTTCACTTTTCAGGTAGACTCAAGTGTAAGGATGTGGCTGAGGCCTATACTTCCAAGAGGAAATATATCAAACCTTCAAGTTCAAGATTTAGTCATGGTCGAAGTAGGAGTTGACACTGAAGGGTTTTTTTTTTAAGTTAACACAGTAACATTGCTTTGACTATCTTCTGATTTCATTGTCACTCTCATGTTTTGCTTTGAATGACAAATCTTCTGGTTTTGTCTATGCATTTGAATTATCTGCTTAAATACTCTTTTTTAAAAAAATTTTGAGGTGGCCCTGTGTCGGTTGGAATTCAGGTAGGAGCTGAGATTTTATTGCCTGCATATACAAATGAAAACTATCATGCTTCATGGACCATGAAGTTTGGATTGTATCTAGTAAATGAGCAAATGGTTTTTATAAATAATTAGTCCTCTGCTTAATTACAGGACTAGGTTTTCCAGCACATTTGTCATGTGGTCTATGTATATGGTGATTCTGTTTTTAATTGAATGTGGGAAATAATCAGCTTGCTTAAAAACTTTTTGAGTCGATACTGCTGTATCAAACTGTAGCTGATGGATTTAATTTGCTCTTTACTGAATTATTGATTAAATGACTGAGAATTCCTTGAGAGAGAGGTAGTTACCTGGAAACTTACACTGCTGCTCCTCTTGAATGCACTGGTGAAAACAGATTTCTTAATGTTACTGTTGTTTAATAGTTCACTTAGACCTAATAAACTCAGTTTAAATTTAATGTAAAATGGTATTTCACTGTTTGTAATAGACAGACTCTCTTTTGACTTTATGTTCAATTTACTTGCAAAGTAGTTTCTGCTTTTTTTCAGAGAAGTGGAAAGCTAAAATGTAATGTGTTTGCTTATAGATGTTTCATCTCAAGTTTTTCGCATATTAAAAAAGGACTTCTTTTCACAAGATTTCATTAGCAGTTTTTGCTGAAAGACCTGTAGACTAGCAAATGGCTCAGTCTCTTAAATACATTAGCATTTGTATAGATTTGAAGTGCAGAATTCAAGACCTTTATTCCTCGAGAAAAGTTGCTGGTGCTGCCTGTGGCATCTGCTGTGTATAAAACCTGCCAAAAGTCCCCTTGCATCCCTCCTGAGGGAACCTGCAGGAATTGCTTCTTCACACCTTTCCCATCCTTCTCTTAGTGCCACTTACCACTACCACTCACTTTCTCCTGCCTTTTCTAAGTGATTAATTGTTACATCCCTTGTATGTATTTCACACTCTCTTATTGTAGTTTTTTTGTCTTTTGGATGATGGAGTATTTGTCTTCTGGTTATCTGTTCACATAAACCGGCTAAATCAAACGTTTAAAATTAGAATTAATAACTACACCCCCGCCTTTTGTAATAAACACTAAGATAGAGCTTTGTTTTTCTTACACGGCTATGATCTCACTTAAAAGTGTGTTTTAAAAAGAAAAGATTTTTTGCATGTCTTACTAGAATAAAAAAATTAAAATGTAGTGCTGTTTTGTGAGCTGGTATTTCAGGTTTGGGTTTTTGCCCCCTACTGGTATTTTTGAAATTTGCTTTAGTAAAATTTGCCTGTCTTCAGAATAATAAGCCTATATATATACTGTGGATTGGAACCCTAGTACAGAAAAATGAAAATAACATAAATTAATATTTTGCAAATTCATTGTTTGGATGAACTTGTGTTCCAATACTGATCTGGATATGTCCCCCCACCCTTTTTTTTTCCTTTTATGAAAAATGATTATTAAAAGTACCTCCTTATATTTTTCCTCGTTGCAGTTCTACTGGGGGAAGGTGTGTATATATATTTGTTTGGCGGATGTGTTACTGGTCTAATGTGCATTTGATCACAAGCCTTGGCTTAAAAGGAAAAGAAAACCAGTTTTCCTGGAGGTGCTTTTCCCAGCAGTGATTTTACAGTTCACTTTCAACAGCCCCTGGAGTTCTTTAGTCCTGAGTCTGCAATTAGGTTGAAGTGTTGATTTTGTGGGGACTGTTACCTAAACCTCAGAAATGGCCACTTGAGGAGAGTGAGTTACAGCTCCTGTGGCTCTGGCCTGCGCTTGGAGGGAAGGGAAGGCCGCAGTCACTCTCCCCTGAATCACACAGAATCACAGAATGTCAGGGATTGGAAGGGACCTCGAAAGCNGAGAAGAGCCTGGCTCCATCCTCGTGACACTCACCCTTTATATATTTATAAACATTAATGAGGTCACCCCTCAGTCTCCTCCAAACTAAAGAGCCCCAGCTCCCTCAGCCTTTCCTCATAAGGGAGATGCTCCACTCCCTTAATCTTTGTTGCCCTGCGCTGGACTCTCTCCAGCAGTTCCCTGTCCTTCTTGAACTGAGGGGGCCCCCCTGCTGCTGTGTCAGCCTCCTCTGTGCAAAACCTAATTGTTGTCACCACCCTTTTGGTAGATCCATGTGGTTCTAGCAGATATGAGAAGGTACTGCCAGTTTGGCTCTGCGAAGATGCCTACTGTAGTTTCTTCCTCCTTTTTTTAAACTTTCTTTTTTTTTTACTTTCTCCAGTTCTTGGCTTCTGATAAATCCCTCTATTTCTGCGACAAAGTCTGGCAGCTCTTTGACTGATTGCTTTCATCCTCAGTTTGTATCTCCAAGGAATGAATTTTGCTGGTCCATGCAGAGCTGGGGACAGTTCTCCAGGTGCTGGGATGCCTTTGTTGCCTTGCAGAGCCTTCCTGCTGTTTGGGCTGTAACTTATCTTTCTTTGTCTCCTTCACAGCATTTTCCTTTTGGCATAAATTTTTGGAGTTGGGAAGAATAAAAATAAACTGAAGTGCATATGGCATTTGTAAAAACAACAGATTTGACCTCTTTTATTTTCTTGAAGCCTGGTGCAGTGTATGCTTTGAGGCAGCTAATCCTTGGAGAGTGTCAAAAATACACCTTTAAGAATCAGACTTTTCCTTCATCTGTTTAGATATTGTATTAAATCAAAGAAAGAAATCCCTCAGCAAATTTAGATTTTTTTCTTTTTAATTTAAATTTTACAGGCGTTCATTTTCTTCTTATCCATCCATGACCTTTTTCAGAAACTATATGATGAGCTATCATCACCCTGTTATTAAAATGCTGCATTAATGAAAATATGTGCAACAAAATAAAATAAAAAATGTGCAAGACAGCCTTCTGTTTTGTGGAATGTCTTGCAGCATGGGGTTGCTTGAGGACACTAGGTTAGCGGTGTCCTGGCAGAGGTGCGGGTGGCCTCTTTTGTGCTCTGTAACATGATGGCACTGGTGAAAAGCAGCCTGTTTTCTCTTGGCAAATCTGGGTAAGATGAGAATTAGGCTGCAGTACTCAGCCGTGGCTGGAAGAGTTCTTCTGGTTCAGATTACGTGGAATGTTTTTTTCTTTCTTTGGAGCCATCCTTAGTACAAAGCTTTTCGCTATTACTTCCTGAGTACTGTCCATGTGCCACAGGCCCCTCTCCAGGACCAGTGGTGGATCTTGACATTTCTGTGTGTGATTTTCAAAAGCTTCAAGCATGTGAGTCCTTAGACTTAATTTTTACCTGGTAGGTAAAGCTGATAAATACATAGAAGCTGTTTCTGGCCTTACGTATTATTCACTTTGTGAAAAAAATGTACTATTTCCAGTAAAAGGAATATGGTGTCTTTACAGCTTTTATTCTGTTTTTCTATGTGTCAGGTTTCTTAGAACTCCAGATCAAATTTCTTCTTTGCCTTCAAATTTAATGTGGCTTTTCTGTATTAAGTGTGCTTTCCTCTCTACTCCACTGCCCAAGATTCATCTCTCTGTCTTCTTCACATCTTTTGTACATGTGCATCTTAACACCGTCAAGCGAATCCTGGCTTTGCTTCTGAGGGATTTCCAGTGCACTCTATTTTGCCAGCTGCTGGAAACATTGGGGAAAAAATCTTGTCTCAATCTCATCACCCCATTATTCAGTGCAGGATGAGGTTTTTAAGCATGTCAAAATCTGTATGATAGGACTTACTGACTACCTCTTTCAATGATGCTGTCTATTAATGGCTAAATGGCTCCTTAGTGAAAAAGCAAATGCACAAGAGGTAAATGCAGTACCAATCATAAGGTATAACAGTTGAGTTTCTGAGCATCAGAATTAATGAAGCTTGACTTCATTAATTGTCTGCTGGCCTCTGTGTTCCCCCTTGCTGGCATCCTGTCTGGAGCAGAGCAGGAACTCCTCCCAGCCACATCCTTAAAGCCTGTCCCTTGTACCAGAGGTGGCAGCAGCACCTGGTGACGCTGCCTTGTAGCTGGCAGCTGCCAAGCAGTGCTTAACGAGAGGTGCTGCAGGTCCTCCTTTGATATGTGGAGGCATTAGTGAGTGATGCTTCCCAGCAGCTGATTTTTGTTAAATCTGTAGGAGCATAATGATTTTGAAGGGTTTTCATCCCTCTTAAAATTTGGCTAGAATCAGCCAAGAGACTTAGAGAGTGAGCGGGCAGATAATGGGATAAAATAAGCTGAGTTTCCTTAGGAAACCATATGGATATTTTTAAAAGTTTTTTACATGAAGTTCTTAAATTGAGTAATTCAACTTATGCCACAGTGACAGGAAAAGGTTGTAGTACTTGAAGATCCTAATTGTGGCTGTGGTAAAAAATTGTCCCTGACATGAAAGTTTTACCTCCTAAGCAGGTATGATTTCATCCTTCTTGGTGGTTTTGTGGCTGGTCTAGAATAGCCAGTTACATGACTACTAGTGGGAATGCCCTACAATAGGAGGGTAAAAAATTAGGTAACCTTTAATGGATGATGTATCGTAAAAAAGTCTGTATCCAGCCAAATATCATCTATCCTGTCAGTAAGAGGACATTGCTCATTTGTAGCATATCCCCGTGGCTAGTGTGTATTTGAGAGTTTTATCTGTACTGCATCATTAGATGGAAAACTTAATGTTGGATGCAGACATCAAATCTGATCAGCAGAGCTTTGGAAAGCTTCAGAAACAGGCTGGAGTGGAAACCTTGAAGATTTGTGCAACTCAAGCTTCAGAGGGAGAGAAAGTCTTCCTGTAACATTTCCGTACTCTGATAGTCTGATAGAAAATGACATAACCTTCCTTTCATCAGCTAAAAGAAGTCAGCCACAATGAAAATGTTTCCCTAGTGGAAGTTGTTTTGTGAAAACAGACTGACAATAAAAAAAATTGCTTTCATGTATATTTATCCTCTACAATATCCTTGGTGTCCTGATTTGTGCAGTTCAGTGATCACAAGAATTATTCTTTCTACTTTGGTACTCAGGGTCAAGATTCTTTACAAATATAAATTGATTAGTTTCCATACATCTATCTTCTTACCTATCTGCTAGGACATAAACCCACACCCCCTGAAAAATCCCCCAAACCAACCAACAAACCCAACCTTTGTATTAAGTAGCTGCATATAATTTAAAAGTTGTGACATACAGATTTATGTTGGTCATTTTGCTCGTTGAGGGCTTTTGTTCATGATTACATTTCCAAGCCCACAATTTCATTTCCAAGCTCGTGCTAATTCACTCTTTTCAGCTAAAAGTATGGCTAAACAAGTAACTTCCCTTGGTGGATGCTACCCATAGCTTTATGGTATGTTAGCTATACCTGTGTGAATAGATTTGTCCCATCTGGTAAATGCAGGGTAACTACCGTACTTCCCAGTGTAGTCTGTTAATGTATATCATAGGTTGCAAATCATGCCCTAGTTTGTTCATACCAAGTTGTTTTCATAGCTGTAGCATCCGTATATTTTGGAGTGCCCGTGCCCCGAGATGTGCATGGTCTATAGGTGCTCTGACAGTGTGGACAGGCTGCCATGTGAAGCCTGGCTTTTTTGCTGAAGACTGCAGCTAGTATATGACACTTCATTCTGACCTTATATGCCTGTTGGGCAAGTCAGCCTCATTTGTTATTGCTTTCTTCCTTGAGGGTAAAGCAGTTTTCATCTCTTGGGACATGAAGTCAGCTTCTGGAGGCTTATGTTAACAGCCAAATCTGAATTACAGTTGAACAAAATAATGTGTTTATGAACTACAGAGAACAAATATAAAGGAAAAGCATTTTAAACTCAAAGCGCTCCTGTGTTCTGGTTGGATAAAGTCACCGTAGCAGTATTGAGGTACCAAGCTTAGCATTCGTTGACCAATAAGAATACTAGTTCACATAGGATATGGTGTAAACGTAAGGTGTGTTAGCTATGTTAGCTTTTTTGGGTGTCCATCATTGTACTGTGAGCGAAGACTATGAATACTTACTCAGGGCAACAGTGTTTGAGAGACAGAGCTGGAACGGTTACCGGCTGCACACAGGTATTTGGACCATGACTTTTCAAACATCAGAAACAACGAGGCTGCTTATTGAAAGGATAGTGCTTGACAGGGAACATGAGAAAATTGCTCCTCGTTTGGCTAAGGGTAATGTCCTGTGTTACTTGGGAACTATTCCTGGCTTTGTCAAGTGGTCAGCTGTGCAGCAGTTAAGCTGCTTGTGTCCGTGCCACAGCAGCTTGCTTGTCCCTGTTCCAGAGGGGAGGAATCTGCTTTGCCACTGAGCAGGTCTGCCCACACTGGTCTGAATTAGCAGCTGCTTGAATATTTTTTTTTTGGT
The DNA here is from genome assembly GCA_013399365.1 of Pampusana beccarii. NCBI lineage: Eukaryota > Metazoa > Chordata > Aves > Columbiformes > Columbidae > Pampusana > Pampusana beccarii. Next base: position 472,624 of record VWYH01005913.1, read on the forward strand.
GGTGAGAAGGGCTTGATTTTGTTGTTGTTGTTTGGTTTAGGCTTGTGTTTTGTTTTGTTTTTTCTAGTATTGTTTAGCAGTCACACTGGATGACACTTCCCTTCCTGCACAGTATCTCAATTGTCATCTAGTTCATATATTTGTAGTTAGGGCATTTCAGAGAGGCCTGACTTGCTTTGAACTTTATTTTCCATTTGGGTTGGAGAAAGCTGTGTTTTATCATTCGGTTGGGCTTTAGGACACTGTGGAGCTTTGAGTTTGGCTGTCCCCTCAACCACAGGTGGAGTTCTGCAACATCTTGCCGGGGCCATACGCGCTTTGGCTTTTTGTGAAGCACACGGTGGTACCTGGAAGGCGTCTGTGGGCTCCTGCACCTCTCCTGGAAGGCATTTAGTGCCCCAAGGTGACGCTTGGGGAACTGCAAAAACAGACTGAGAAAATTAAGCTAAGTGTTTTGAGGAGTAGTTCACTTGCAGAATTCCTATTTTCATAGTTTTCTCCACCTGTGGTCTTACACTAAGCCATGTGTGATTTTGAAATTGTTAATCACATTAACTTTAAATAAATACAAGCATAAGAGACTGTTTTTAAAACTTTTTTTTTGTAGATTCGTGTATGTCAGAAATACAATTCTGATTGTTTTTGTAAAACTCTTAGCTACATTTGATAAAGCAATTTCTTTAGGTTTGGGAAATTTGAAGCAGTTTAAGGACAGTTAGTGATGAGCCAACAGCCCATCTCTGTGTTGCCTTTCAGGTCACTTGGGCTGGAGATACAGCCCATGGATGGATCTCAGTGTTTGGTCTGGTGGTCTGGTAGCAGAACCGCTTTTAGAAAGCTTTTACTAACTGGCATAATTATAAGGAGATGTGGAGCTCCTCTGTATTGCATTCAGATGAGAGCTGTTTGTTTGCCATATGCTGAAAGTAAACACCGCTCATTTTCTCACTGAGTAACATGTACCCAGAGAAGAGGGGTGGGGGAGCATGAGAGCAGACTGCGGGAAAGTATAAATTATCGTTCAGTTCTCCTTTGATGCTTTTTTATTAGTATTATTTCTGCATGTCATATATTAAGTATATGGTAATTACATATTTGGAGATGAAATGTGTTTTAATATCCTGTTTGATGTTCTCTCTGAAAAAAAGAAAGAAGGTAATAGTGTTTTGCTGATTTGGTTTCAGATCTAGGAGTTAGGGATATTGCTGTAGAATCAAAGGCAATAAATAGTGTAGACAACAATGAAACAAAATATTCAGGATTTTCATATAATCGCTTTCCTCTGGATGCTCCTTTTATTCAATAAAGCTGAACAGAAACGAAAAGGAGCCTAAAACTTGATTAGCTACCGCAACGCTGTGGAGTCTAAGTTCATTATGGTATTTAAGGCTGTATCTCTGTTCAAGCATGAGAATGCAATGACACCACTTGGTGTTCGTAGTAGAGACATAACATTTTGTTCAGTATTTTTGTTTCATTTTAAACAAGATTTAATTTTCTGTTAGATTATCTAATTTTCCCTTAGGCACCTTTAGGGTATGTTCAAAATTATTTTGAACTGAAAGAAACTCCGCTTTCCTGTGAGCTTCAGATGGATGACGGTAGGATAGCACGTCACGTTTCGCAAAGTCATTGCTTGTTTTATGACATCCAGGGACAACACATCTTCCCTGCTATTCCGTTTTGCTTTACTGTGGTGCACGCAGGCTCCCGCGTGGGGTCGGGTGTTTCTGCACAGCTCTGGCCATGGGCAGGCTGGTCGCTGCACAGCTGGGCATCCACCAGCCGTCCCTGGGGAACGTGAGGCTTCTTCCTACCAGCTGCAGTGCAGAACTGCAGCTCAGCAGCTTTCTTTAAATAAATAAATAGTATTTTCATGTTTCTAAATGCAGCCTTAGAAGTTTTGGGAAAACTAGACATATGGGAGATGTAGCTATGCCTTCTGCATCTGCAAAGGGAGCTGTAATTATTGCCAGCATCCCTGCATTGATGAGTGCCTAGGAACTTCTTACATTAAATAATCTTGCCTGAGCTTGCAAGTTCCCCCTCTGTCTTTTTGCTTTCCTCTTCAAGTCTAGTCAACGTAAACACTTTTTTAATCTAAACTGTGCTCTCTTGTCAGGTGTATGTATAAATGTAAGGAGTGGGAACTTGTAAAGGGTTACATATTTGTACCCCATGCAATGTTTTTCGGGATTCTTTCTCTGTTTTAAGACCTTTCGCTAGTCTTTCTCTCAAAACCTTGGTTCTTTTCCCCTTGTATGTGCTTGGATCCTTTTTAAACTCAGTAGTGCTCTTTTTGCCGTTTAACATGTTGAATTTTTGCGTATAGTAGTGTGGCCAGCTTCATTAGTCTTGTCTTTCTCCTGCAGTCTAGTACATCATTTTCAGTTTCACGGTCCCAGTTATCACCTAAACTTGTCAGGAAAATCCCCGCACTCCAGTGTTGTTGAGGCAGGCCTGTGCTGGCCTGTTAAGTCTTGCATTACTGAAGACTGCGTTCAGTTTTCTGTCTTAATGGTCAGAAAGCATCAGATGGCCTTACTGTAGTTCATTATTCCTTATAATACAGTAGCAAATATTTAGCTTCGCTGAGAGAGCAAATGCTCTCTATGCTTACAAATCTTAGTGAAGGTGAGATTTTTTTCTTACTTGTGATAAGGTGAGTGCAATTGTCAGATTTTTCACATTTAACTGTTTTGCTTTATTTGTGTAGGTTTAATTTATGACCATGATCAGAGATACTTTGTGTTAAGAAAACAGTTAATAGTAAGTAGGTAGAAGAACATATAATAATTTGGGGAAAAATCAGTATTTCAGTAGTATTGAGCCTTGCATATAATAATTTACTGAAGTGTACATATATACAAGAAGTAAATATGCATTTAAATTTGTATTGCCTTGGGTAGGCAGGCACTAGAGAGCCCTCTTCAGAGTTTGGAGGGGGAGAAATGCTGAATGCTGTTGATCAGAAATATCCATGCACCGTCCAAAATGGTCCTTTTGGTGACTGGCTCAATAGTTTAGTGTTACCAGTAGAGTATTTATCTGAAGGCCTTTAGGTGATGCACCAGAGCTGGTAGGTGCATATGCACCTCTTGCTTTCTCTCTGGAGTGGTAAAATATCAAAGACAAAAAAAACCCAACACCTTTCTGCTCAAACAAACAACCAAAATCCCCAAACCAACCAAAACCCCACAAAAACCAACCAAACAAAACCACCACCACCTCTACCACAACAAGATAAGTCCATAGGTTTAAATGTAAATACTGATTCTCAAAAAGTTAATTGACACTGTGTTTGCCTGCTGCTGAAATTATCTTCCACGGATAAATGTAGAGTTACCGGCATACACACAAAACCCTAAGTTAATCATTTTGGCAGACTTGCGTGTGCTGTGGTGTGTAAGAATAAAAAAGGTGGAGAAAACCAGAACTGAAATTGCCGCAGAAACTGCGTCTCCGGGTCTGGCCTGGGGCTGTTCTCACTCCTCACCGTCCCAGCCCAGTCTGTGATCCATGCCCTGTGTTACTGGGTCAGCTCGGGGGCAGATTTCCCTCCTGCTGCTTTCTGTGCTTTGCTGGAAGGGTTTTACTCTAGAAGAGGGAAGCTCAAAGGCTTCCTTTTTTCAAGGGGACCTGGTGACTGCTGTCAGTCCATGCTTGTGCTGCCTGAGAAGACGCACTGTCACACCTGCGCCACTGCCTGCGGCGGGTCCTCCTGCTCTGTCCACAGAGATTCTCCGCTGTTTGAAACCCCACCGCTGCTTGTGTTGCTTTGCCACCCCTACTTCATACTCCTCCATGATGAGGAGGAGGGAAGGGCCTGGGAAGTGACTCCCAGGTGGGCTGGTTGGAAGAAGGGACCTTCCTGAAAATCCTCACTGGGCATCTGAACAGCTGAGCCTGGGAGCTGCCCCTCTGTCTCCTGAGGCTCCCTGAAATATAGTAGGGGGCTGTGCTACCCCAAGGGCTGCTGACAGAGTTTGTTAGGCCAGCACAGGTCATCCAAGGGAGGAGGGAAAAGACTTTGCTGTCTGTGGTGCAGGTTACCAACTGGGCTCAAAAAAAGAAAGCCAGACGTGGCCAGTGTAGTTTTATATATCTTCAGTTTTTCGAAGCTGATACTAACTAAAGAAAATCCTTTTACCATTATTTACATATTTTAATATAGGAGTTTTGTTTATCTGTGTTATTCTCTCTCCCATGTTTTCCTCAAATAATTTTGAATGTGCTTTATGTGTAAGGTGAGGTGTTTGACCAAGAAATCTGTGCTGAGAACAAGGTCAGCATCTGTAAGACAGAGGGTATGTGAAAGTCTTGTGAGTCTCATCCAGCCCTGGATTACACCGTTTTGGTTTTGTAGATTGTTTTTTTGGCAATTTCTTATGAAGGGTCTTTTGTATTTGGTTTGTGCATAATTCTCATTAGTGGCAAAGCAAGTGAAACCAGGAGTGGACGGGAAACTGGATCTCTGAACAAAGGAAGTCTATATTCTATGCTTATGAGTACAGAAGGAAATTAACGTGCTCAACTTTGTAATAATATATGAAATGTATGTAGAGTATATGTAATTTTTTTTTTTACATTGGAGAATGGCATTCTGAATGAATAAAATACGCGTATTTGCCTCTGATAGTAAATTTCTTCAGATGACTTCTTTTTCTCTGAACTGAACTACAGTAGTTGATATCATTTGTTACCAAATAATATGTCCTCCCTTGGTAGAAATCATATAATAAAATCTCAGATTGGGATAATTTGATAGAAGTGAACCAGAAATAAATTAAATCTGACAAATCTGTCATAAACTGTAAGTTTTAATACAAGCTTAATCTAAGCTTTCATGACTTTGTCAAAACCAATAATGTATCAGTGGCTCACTCTGAAACTGGCTGTATCATGCTGCAGGACTGCAAAGGTTAACGGGTTTTTAAGATCCAGCTGTGAAGTTGGCGTAAGTCTTAAAATGTCTTTAGCAGAAGGCATATTTTTGAGTGATTAATGAAAACATGCTGTTTGTTTATTTTTGTTTGAAAATAATCCTCTTTTATCACTAATTTAATAATTCCTTTATTGAAATATGCTATTGAATATGTCAGTGATGAGTGGATAGAATCTGGGCATGAAGCAAGTAACAATTGTATTCTGTTTCTGTCCCTCAAATGTCTGTTGCACTCATTTCAATGTGTGGTTTGTTTTGTGCCTTGTGTTTGGGTGGTCTTGCTAAAGGGCAGTAATCATCATACAGGTTTGGGGAGCCCAAATGAATTCCCGAGATTTTCATCAATCTTCCTTGATCTTTTGTCCCTACACATGCTACTGTTAACTCTCTCCTCAGCGGAAGCACCATTGCTTTCTTCTCCCTTTGCACCTGTACAAATTATTTCTAATGAAATAAATTCAGTGTTGCTGCACCCTCCTAATACATAAGGCAGGAAAACATAATTTTTGCAGAATGAGACTTTCAACATTGCACCACAATTCTTGTTTCATAGATGGCATGCATACAGAATCGAAGGCATTTGTGACTTGACAGCATATAGAGACACTTGGGTTATCACAGCTTTGTAGTAACCAGATTAACAGAACTATTTCTGTTAGAATAATGTTGTAGAATTATAAAAGTGCTTCATAAGAACCTTTCTTCCTTAATACAATCTACTTGACTTCAGAGTGGATTAAGTTGAGTCTAAAGAATAAACTGACCCAGTAAACATTTTTCGGGGTTTTTTAAATGAATTAATTTATTCTTTTAACACTCTGAGCCACCTCAAAGCAGAAAAACATTTTCCAAAGAGACCAAACAAGAAAAACTCAGGTCTCTTCATTACACAAGAACAATTATTTGCAGGACTACATGGGGGTGGTGGGCTGGTGGTAGTAATGGAATTTTTGCACCAGTCTAAGTATATTTTATACAATCCTCTAATTACCGTGAGAATAGTGTTGGTACTTGGCTCTTTTACATGGGAGGAGTTTTTAAGGGAACTATGACTTAAACAAACGAATCATGAATTTATGAATGATGTCCAACTGCTAGCATGTTTGTATTATTTTAAAAAAAGGTTAAAAAAATGAAGCAGTAAAAATTAAACTTTTCTGCTGAAGTAGAAGGAAAAAACACTTCAGCTTTTCTTTTCATACTAAGAAAACTCTTGTGTGCCAGAGGCAGCGATGCTCATTCATTTCTTTAAACAGCTTAACTTTCCAAACATTGAAACAGCATGAAATTGGTAAATGTGCTTGTAGTACGCAGTTGTAATTATATCCTGTTGTCTTTGTGATGTAGCACGAACTATTGCCATCATAGTTCCAAAATGAGTCTGTTGTCCTTGGAAAGCAACTCATATTTTACTACTACGAGATTTATCCATGGATATCGACTAGATGCGTGTTTTATAAGAAGACCATAAGAGTTTTTCTCTGTCTCGCCCCCAATCGTTCCAAAAAGTTTCACTTGTTAACAGTGATCAATTTGCTTAAGGTAAATCAGTAGCAGATGTAGTTACCTCTCTTTCCAAAGGTCACTTCAGCTCTGAGTAAGGTTATTTTAAGAGAAGAGGTACTGCTGTAGGTATATTTTTTACCCCAGTTGATATTTGACCTGAATCCATAATGTTTACTTTTTAAAAAACAAACAAAATCTGAACATCCTCTTTCAAAATATTACTCCTAGCATATTAAAACAGTGACACACAATTATTTTCTGGAGGTAATCATGACTTTGAGGTAGTATCACAAAGTATAATTCCTGATTGATAATGATAAAAATAAGTCCTTAAGGTTTCTGGTTTTGTTTTAAATTAAATGTGTTTTCCTTTTTCCTCTCTTTAAAGAAAAAAATGCATATTAGAACCTTTGATTGTAATCTCTGTCCTCTTTGTCTTGCTACCTTCCACTTTGAGTGGACGAAGCCCAGCTGTAACTATCAAAACTCCATTAAACTAGAAAGGTAGAGATGCATCAGTTTTTAAAAGAATTTTTTTGTGTGTGTCTGTTCTGCAGGACCAGGGATAAATTCTGGACTGTCTAAGGGGAAATTAAATTCTGATGGCCTTAAACACCTTTGTGTGCTTCTGTTTTAGAATAAGGAGGATGTCAAGAGCAGTTGTGCCTGGGGTTTCAGTTCAAGTTTCCTGGGGTTGTCTATCACGCTGCTTGAAGACTGTGTGCTCTGGCCCTGGTTCAAGGATGCCTCCTAGCAGGTTTTTGAGCACCTTTTTGTAAGATAGCCAGCATATGGTTGTTGAGTACAATATCCATGCTGGTTCACTCCTTGTATAGTGGGTAAAGGGTCTGCTAGGATGTCATTACGTTGCATTGGGTCAGTTGCTGGTGGGAAGGCTGAAACCAGCATGAAGGTCGCTCCTGACAGGTAGTATTTGTTGACGTATCTTTTATGAAATCTTAAATGAGAATACTTCATCTTGATAAATCTGCATATTTCTGGGTTGTTTGGTAGCTCAAAAAATATGAATGGTTGTATTTAATGTATTGATATATTCCATATATGTTATATTTCATAACTGTTGCTAATAGGGCACTGAGCTGGGGGACCCTTGCTTATATGTGCTCTTATTGTGGATACTTCAATATTATATTATGTCATTTTGGTCATGTATTCCAGTCATGTGCCATGCAGGAGCTGCTGTAAAATATTTCTCCTGAATTTGACGCGCTGGTGGGGAATCAGGCAGGGGAGAGCTCTCTGGTCTGTGCGGCTTCGGCCACTTAAGGCTTATGGAGAAAGGAAGGGTCTGGAGGCAAAGACGAGCAAGAGCCTGAGGTTCTTTGGAGATGCTCTGCACTTCTTAAAATGTATTTCTTTGCTCAGCTGTGAAACAACAAGAGCTTAAAGGCTTTAGACTGGAATTTTTTTTGACCAAGACACTATCTTCTTGGGCAGATGGAATCGACCCATTACAGCTGTAGGTTGTATTTATTTATTGATTGATTGATTGATTGAATGAATGAATGAATGAATGCATGCATGCATGCCAACCGATAATTCTTGGATAACATGAAGTCTTAGAGAAGCTTGTTTCAGAGTTAACTTGTGTGATGTCCTTCGCACCTCCCAGGTCCCATCCTGTCTGCCTCCCAATTTCCCATCCCTCCCTGGCCATCTCTCCCCTACCTGCAGCCTGTCTTACCGTGGAAAGGTTGTCTCGGAGCTGGTTGGGAGCTCTACGTGTGCTATGTGGTAGGACAAAAGGAGAGGAGAAGAAAAAAAACCCAAGGACGGCTCCTTGAGCATTATGGGTATGCTCTCTGTTGACTAGGTGAACAAAGACCTTCATCAAAATTTATTTACTGTTTTTAAATGAGTGAAACTGATATATTAGCTGTTGACTTGACCGGCATCTTTTTCCTGAGGTGGAAAACACACTGTGACTGAAATCAAGAAACAGTGATGGAGGCAACAAGGCTGTAGCAGTGAGGTTATGCAGAGTCTAAGACACGGTTTTGAGATTCATGAGGATAACGTGATAGCTAGTAACATTTCAATGGTGTTTGGCTTTTTTATCATGAAACATGAAGTGAAACGTGCCCTCCCTGCGTGTTGAAGAGGAAAGGATGATATGGTGTGTACCTGTTTTGGTTATTTTGCTGCAGCCAGTGGAAAAAGTCCACCACTGAGAGATTTTAGAGGTAAGCTGCGTCTTTCTATGTACAAAAGGGCAGTGTGACACCTACTTGCTTTAAAAATGCAGACGCCAGTCCCGGTGTCAGTTTAAGAATAAAAAGCAGGACAGATGTTGCTTTTGTAATAAATTCTTAAGAATTTTTTTCTTAAGCACATAAACTTAGTAAAATTATTTGTGAAACAAACTGTAAAATTGATGTTTGTCAGACATCTGGCTTATGTTTAACTTTCAGTTTGCAGTTGGTATTTTATGCATGACAGAAAATAGGTGATCGTGATTGAGAGTCTTTCAAAAACATCAGCAAAAATTACAGGTTTCTGAAACTCTAATGGTAAGGGGATGACTTATTTATCGTAATTGATGTCTTCTCCAACTCTTTAATTATCATCATTTCTAACACTTATTTTATGTTTTATTTCAGGCTTGTAAATTTGGTAATTCTGACGTAGAAAGTTAAAATACTGAAGTGGAAGGAGATGCGAGTAGCAGTAGACTGCTTAATATTTGTCTTGTTTTCCTGTCTGAGAGCTTGTGAAATTCAGTGAAAATGTTGCAGAAATTCATTTTATTTGTCACCTGCTTTGATTACAGAAGGTTTAATCAAATTCTTTCCAGTATCTGTGTGCTTGCCGGCTGGCCTTGTGCTGGCCTCTTGAGGGGCTTGAGGTGATGGGCTCACTCTCGGTATTTAACACTGTCAGCATGAATCGTGGCAGCCGCAGCCCGTTCCATTTCCTTATCTGATTGTAGGGCCTTTTTTTAATATAGATGAGGTTATACAGGTTACTTATATAGTGTAGTGATTGAAATGTTTGTTCTGAAAGAAGGACCTCTCCTTCTTTCAGAACAAGTATTCAAATTGCTACAACTTTCATCCAGCTCTGGACCACTCAGCACAGGAAAGACATGGGCCTGTTGGAGAGGGTCCAGAGGAGGCCACCAAGATGATCAGAGGGCTGGAACAGCTCTGCTATGAGTACAGGCTGAGAGGGTTGGGGTTGTTCAGCCTGGAGAAGAGAAGGCTTCAGAGAGACCTTATTGTGGCCTTTCAGTACTTGAAAGGGGCCTGTAAGAAAGATGGGGACAGACTTTTTAGCAGGGCCTGTTGCGACAGGACAAGAGGTGATGGTTTTAAACTAAAAGAAGGGAGATTCAGGGTAAACATGAGGGATACATTTTTTGTGGTGAGGGTGGTAAATACTGGCCCAGGTTGCCCAGAGAGGTGGTAGATGCCCCATCCCTGGAAACATTCAAGGCCAGGCTGGATGGAGCTCTGAGCAACCTGATCTAGTTGAAGATGTCCCTGCTCATTGCAGGGGGTTGGACTAGATGACCTTTGAAAGTCCCTTCCAACCCAAATTATTCTGTATTTTATGGACTTTGATTCAGTGCCTTTGTCAACCCAAGAGGCTCACAGAAGAGTTTTTACCCTAAAGCGAGGCGCTTGGTGGTAGCAGGGTCATTCTTATCTCCTGATAGTAAAGCTGAGCAGGAAAAACTTACTCAAGATTCGCAGAGCCGTAGAAAACGTGTGGAAGAGTGGAACTGGTCTAGTCTAGTGTTTTAGAGAATTCTACTGGAGGAGAAAAGTCTGCAATTCTTGTCTTCAGGACTTCATTTATTCGATTTTAAGTGGCATTTGGGTGAATTGTATAAAGAGTTTTGGGAATTGTGCCTCAGCCCCTCTTTCATCACAGTGCTCCTACCACCGGTCACACCCTTTGTATTGTATCTTTGTGGCTCCATAAATCCTGTGTTATTCAAAGTGGATCTGAAAGCGTGACACATGCCTCATCCTTGGTCGTCTTCTTGAGGTTTTTCTCCTTCCTGCCTGCTGCCTGCCCTCCTTCCCTCCCTCTGTAACTTGGTGGGCTCTGTTCTAGAACACTGCTTTGCTGCATAGGGGATTGACCTATGACTTAGAAAGTGCTCTAATCCTTACACTGTTAATAAAATGTATTTAAAAAGAAAAAAAAAATCAGGGGAAAAAAAAAGGAGGAAAAAAGAGGGAAGAAAAAAAAAAAGCAGTGTAAGCCCCCAGAAGAGATTTGAGCACTTGAAATCAGGAAGTATGTGGATTCCTGAGTCCCAGGTGTGTGTGGATGTCAGACTGAAGGCTGCAGAGAGACCCTGACCTCAGGGATGAGTGCAGTTTCAGATGTTTCGCTGTCCTGGGACCGGGCAGGGTACCCAGGTCACCTGGCACTTGCTGGATCCCGTCTGTGATGCTCGTGCCAGGGCACCCAGCTCCACTTGTATGCTGCTTGGGGAGCCTCAGCACGCACTGCAAGGCCGCAGGTTTGCTGCTCCTGGAGCCAGGTTCTCAAATGTTTTAGACCATCACAGTGTGTGGATCCGGTCCTCTGTTTAAGTCCTCTCTCATTAAATGGGAGCAGTCCTATTTCTTTCATTAGGTTTTTAAACAGGCTTGAGAGAGTCAGGTCTGATGGATGCCTTGACTTACCACAGCACGGCTGCACGTGTATCTTTCCGGAAAGCTCACTCTGGAGAGTGAAGCAATCAATGCTCTTTAGAAGTTAATTATGGTGTGTCTTTATTCTGGTAAACGAGGGTGTGAGGGTGGTTGGCAGTTGGTTTTAATATTTTAGTAGAACCAACCCCTCAATTGTCAAAGTTGACCACTGAATGGACTAATGCATGTGCTGTTTTTACATATTAATGCTTAACCTAAAATTGTCACAGGTTTTCATTTTCATCTAACACACCCCCCCCAAAAAAAACCCAACCCAAATCAAACAAACAAAACCAAAACAAAAACACAAAACACCACACACACAAAACCCCCAAACAAACAGAACAACTAACCAAAGAAAACAGACTAAAAAAAGCCCAGAGAACTTTGACAGTCGAATTCCTTTGGAAGGTTTTCTCTGATTTTAATGTCTGCTCTACTTGTATCTGCTGACAAGTGTCCCCAGGAAAAGAAGAGTGTTAGGAAACGTCTAACTGTGATGTTTCCATGACGTGACAAGAAATCAGAACCTGTATGGACAGGGGGCCTCAGTGCAGCATGGGAGTCAAACAGGCAGACACTAGTATCATCTTTAGCACTGATGGAAAAGCAGAAAGTAAACTGTACACACCCACAAAAAAGAATATGGGCCAACCCTTTTTGCATAACCTGTGGGGGATAGAAGCAGTCACTGTCCGAATATAATTTCATTGGACTTTCAGTCTGTTGGCTGCTTGGCTGAGTGTGATTCTCAGCCAGTCTGAGAAAATTAATGTGAAATGGATGTCTGTAATCAGGGTGACTTTGGTGGTTGGATAGTCTTTTTCTTCACGCTTTGCCCTGTATATATATATATATATATATATATATTTAGTTAGTTAGTTAGTTAGTTAGTTAGTTAGTTTCTCCCAGTCTCATATTTTAAGAAAGCAAATAATAGAATAAGCTTTTGGGTCCTTTATGACCCACAGCTTTAGACACCTTATTGCTTTCTCCGGAGTGACTTCCGTGGCCAGTTATGTGATTTGGGAGGGTCCTGGCAAATCCAAAGTGGAATGTAGAAAGTAAAAATAATTGGTTCTGGATGATACATTGTAAATGCAAGCTAAACTCTATATTTGGACAATAGTGATGACACCTGTCTTCAGTGAAATTGTACTAGTTCTAGTAATTAAAGTGGAATTTAGTCTTACAGCTAAATCAGTTGTGTGAATAATGCATATCACAACAACATCCATCAGTTTTGGCTCAAAATGAGAGTGCTGCTCTACTAATCAGAGTAAAAACATTTCCATTGCTGATTAGAGGAGATAACAGCTGACTGTGCAGAGGGCAAAACTGATGAAACAAGGATTTTACTTTTTTTTTTTTTATTTTTTTTTCATGAACAACCAACTCTTGGTTCCCGTGCCGGGCTGGCCTGGCTGGAGGATGAAGGTGTCCTCACCCCGGAGTTGCACATTGCCCTGTGCCACGCTGCTGCTTCGCTCTTCTTTCTGCTTCCTAAAGCTGTCCTGTCTTTTCAGAAACTCCTGTTACTGTGCTTCCTTAAGGATGAAAACATGCTCTTACAGCACAGCTTGCATCATTCTGTATCAGTCCTACCTACGTTATTCCGTGCATTTCTGTTAATGTTGCACTCAGTAGCGCAGGGTAGGCTGCCATCACATCTCAAAGCGATGATGTTTTCTGCTAGCTGTACTGCGAAAAACAAGAAGGGTCTTTGGGGAACTAGGATTTAGCTTGTCTCGTCTTAGTCAGAAGGCGCTAGTGGGTTATCAGTAATTCAAATACCTTTTTTCCACGCTGGTGTCTGACAGGATTGAAAATAGAAACTGTCAGCCTCCCGATTGTCAGATTATGTAAAACCATGAGCAGAACCAAAACAAAACAGGTATGATAGGATTATGTATGTGCATATATTTTGCTTGGGGATATTTTGGTAAGTTTTATGAAGGAAGAAGTACACTTTCAGCTTTAGATCTTAGTGTTTTGGAGATAGAGCAAGGCAAATACCAACAGTCTTCCAAATGTAAACTTATATTTTTGATGCTGTTACACGTTAAAATAGTAATTTTGGAGACTAATCCATATACCTAATTAAATGCTTTTTAATTAAAATAAAATGGAGACCGTTGGCAAAATTATTTTATTTACAAGGCAGGAAGATTTCCAGCCTGTTGCCCAAATGAAAACTAGAACAAATGTCTTGGGTTATCCTTTACTGGAAGAGTTTTTGGTTTTGGATCAACTCAGGTCTGTCTATATAAAATGTGTGTTAAAAGCAGTTCACCCTATTAGAGATAGGAAAGTACAAATACATGGCACTGTTGTTACCTTTGGAGGGCTGGGGTTTCCAGGTTCCAGTCTAACAGAATGAAGAAATTATCATGAAGCCTACGGGTCACTGCTATATATGGTATTAACATACATCTGAACAACAACTCTTTTTATAGCTATCAGCTATCAGTCAGCAATATTTTTGTACTTTTTGAAATTGCAGCTTTGCTTTTGCTCTCAGGGACTCTGTTTAGAGTGATGAGTGATTTCTGTAGTGTACAAACCTGTTATTTCATCAGGCTTAAAATTCTTCCGTTTCTATGTAGAAGGAGGTTTTTTAAAGAAAAAGGATACGATGTTACTTTTCAGTGGTTTATGTGTTGTCTTAAAACTTACCTTCATATTAAAAACAACAGCTTTTTGAAAGTGAACTACAGTACATAAAGTACATTTAAATACCACTTGTGAACGTTGTCAAAATGAAAGACTGAAAACAATCTGTGGGGTCCATTTCAAGCGTTAAAGTTGTACTTTACTTACTTAAAAATACAAGCGACTGTTTTCTCTTTCACTCATCCATAAAACTGGGCACCCCTGTAATGAAACTACATGTTAATAAACCCAGGTCACTTCTTGCTATGCACTGTGTTATTGACACTGATTTGCTGATAGATCTGTTTTAGATAGGGCTGTTTTCCCGTAGACTCTATTTTAGTAGATTTTATGGAAAGGAAAAAACTTTACGTTTTTGAGACAAAACAGTTTTCACCAATAGTGAGCAGGTTTTCCTGGGAATAGGTGATGAAAATGAAAGCCTATGTGAATGAGTTTTATGTGGGCATCCTATGAGGCTGAGGTGGCCCGTAATTCCATCCGAGACCCTCGCAGGCCCTGGGGCTGCATCGCAACCGTCCTTTGGGGGTTTATATTCTTGCCTGAGAGAATGGATGGTCAGCCTTTATCTCCAGGGCCATCTGCAGCACAAACACGCTCGGCACCAACTTCTCAAGAGGGTTTGTTTCTGATGGCTACGCCTGAATGACAGACCATGATGCCAGAGTCACGCCAGCTGTGTTTCCCTGTGCTACTCTGGAAAGTGACTTTTGTTATAATTACATTTTGTGAGCGTGACTGAATAATTCATAGCGATTTTGGCCTTAAAACTTGGAATTGTCTGATCAAAAGTTGTCATTCAAGTACATTGCTGAAAGAAATAATCAACTTGGTGTACTAAAATTGTGCTGGGGAGTTGATGTTTTTATCTTAAAAAAAAAGCAAAACCAAACCAAACAAAAAACAACCAAACAAACCCCAAATGAAACTACCAAGAAACACAACCAAAAAAAACCCAAACGAAATGAAAAATGCTACGCTCAAAACCAACCCTCTGGTGTGTTAACAGAGATTTGATTTCTTTAGGTTTGATCATGGGGATTGTAATTTTTTTTTCCCCTTGGTCGTCTTTCAAGCTAACAGATTTCAATAGATAATATTGTGTGCAGTGAAGAATCATAAATCTTCCGCTTTGACTCTTTTATAACATCCTTGAGTAAGGGGTTGTTAAGAGGAGAGAATCAAAGCAGCAGCTCAGCTATCGCCGATACAAGTTCCCTGAAAGTGCTGTGCTGTCCCCCATAGTTTTTTCTGTTATTTAGATAAACTCTTAATGTGTGTTTCCTGCTGCAGTTGCTAATGATCTGAACAGAATCAGTTGGCTGTATCTCCCTTAATTTCAGTAGGGAGAAACAGATCATACGGGAGAAAAGGGGAAAAACAAAATACAGAATAAAAAGCAGATCCTGTGATTATCCTTTTTTTTTTTTTTTTTTTTTTNTTTTTTTTTTCTCCCCTCCCCAAAAGGACCAGGGAAGTTTCACATGAGAACCTCAAAAAATCATAATTCAGCTGTTGTTATGTTGTGCAAGCTGAAGAGTTTTGGGGGATGTTTTGCAGTCATGCCTGAGTGGAAACAGTTATCACATAAGGTGCCATCTGAAACTGCTTGAGAGTTTTGCATTTATTATTAGTCTGCTTGCTGAACGAACGATGGAGATGTGGGATTAACCTACTGTGCAAAGGATCTGAGAAATGAACTTTCTAAATATACTGCCAACAGCAGATTCCCCTATATTCAAGAAGTAATGTTGTTTGTTGACACCAATGGTTAATTATTACATACAAGCCACTAAGGACAATTGAGATTGCTGAATTAATGTGTTACTTTTAGATGAATCTGTTTTGCAGGTTTTGCAGCGGTCACACTATATAAGTGTGATTTTTCACAGTTTTAGAGTAGAGAGATTTTTGGCATGCCAAGTTATTGATTGAAATAAAATGGCTTTTTGCAAGAGCTTGGGAGTCAGGCTGACTTGCTCGTGCCCAAACCCCATTAGACCTCAAGTAATCTTACAAGACCAACTATGCTTGGTTCTGTTTTCCTGCAAAAATGAGTGGGAACACAGAAGAAGTAAAAAACGAGGCTACGAGAGAACATACATGAACTTTGCTGTTAAGGAATCAGTATTTATCACCTTCACCTTTGAAACTCTTATAAACTGACTTTGGCTGAAAGGAGGGGTAGCTGAGAGTAGCCGTCAGCTGAGCAAGAATGTCGTGTACAGGGGATCTGTGTCTTGTGTTCATGGGTGTTCTGCTGCAGCCAGGGGCTTTGGAGAAAGGTGGGGGCAAATCAGAGCCTGGAGAGTCAGCTGTGAGTAATATTATTATTATTTTAATCAAAACAGGGCTTTAACTAACAGAAAATTTGTCTTCTGGGTAGAAACAATAATGCTTTCTCAACAGATTTACTTGAGAGGTTGTCTTCTCAAATGGACTAAGATGCAGCAATTTATAAATTTATTTTACACAATCAGTTTAATTTTCAGATCATGCTTCTGGGGCCCAAAGGAGGTATCTGGGCACAACTTTGTAAGTATATCTTCACTCTTCATTGTTTGCATTTATTTTTTTTTTAGAGCACGGGAAGTACTCTGCATTTTCTGGAGTGTTAGTAGTTTCTGGTTGTCTTCGAAACTGGGACTGAGTTTTCTGTTGTGGTTGACATTTTTCTGTGCAACTTCTGTGGAAGCTGTCTGGAAAGAACCGTGGAACCTTTGCTTAGTGCTGAGACAATGTACTTTAAGACTTTCAAGACTTAACTGTGGTATTTTTTCATGAGAATAATTTAGATTTATCTATTTTTCTTGTTTAACTCACAAATTAGCTATTTGAAATGTTTTGCTGCTCTAAAATTCTCTCTATAGAGAACATTAATTTGCAAGCAGCATCAGTAATTTAGCAGAATACATTTCACGGTTGGCAGGGCTGGTATGATTCCAGAGAAATATTTTTACCCTTCTATAGTTATTTCTCTGCATGTTCATTTTGTAATCGATGAAAATATCACAGCGGGCAAAACAGATACATTTCATCTGATGGCAGCATCTTTTATCACTTCTAAATCTTTTTTTCCATGGCTGCTGCTATTGCTGTGTAGACTGGAGAACTCCACGTTCCTTCTCCTTCCAAAAGTGAGACTGGATGCAGTTGTTATTATTGAGGTAGTCAACAGAGTTCAGCTGCAGTGTTATTAACCATCTGCAGCATTGTCTAACCCAAGCGTTTGAAAAATCACAATGTAAAATTAATTTCTTTGCTATTTGGAGTTTACCTTCCAGTGTCTGAGCACGCTGTTCTCCGGCATTTTTGTGACCCGAGGCTGTAATGAGGCACTGTGTTAAAAACCTGGCTGTGTTTTCTTGGCTCTTGCACAGTAGTAAGTCATGGGGAGAGAGGTTTAGAAGTACTGTGAGACCTCAGGTATTTGTAATGTGTGCTTATATGAATAAGTGGCACCTAGAGGGTGGTTTTTTTCCTGTATTAGCAGCTCTTGCTAGCCAATCCTGTGGTCTCTCTAGCGGCAAAGCTGAAATAATACATCTGTTCTCTAGGCTGAAGTGAACTTTTTAGTAACATGAAAGGCCAGTCTGTTTAGGGTCTCCAAGGAAAGATAAAATTCTCATTGGAAAAGGAGGGGAGACCTTGAGAGTCTGATTTGTTTGATAATGGAAGGGCAGAGTAGGAATATCTACAGGTAAGGCATCTCACTATATTAGTCATTACAGCGCAAACTCTGATGAAGTAATTATGCTGAGATATATTATCCCGAAGATTTACTGTCAACATTTTGCTGGCTGTCTCCAATGGTACACTTTTCTTTTTCCTTCCTATTTTACATTGAAATATATATAAAATAATTGCAGAATCATAGAATAGGTCCCTTCAAAGCTTATCTAGTCCAACCCCCTGCAATGAGCAGGGGCATCTTCAACTAGATCAGGTTGCTCAGGGCCCCGTCCAGCCTGGCCCTGAATGTCTCCAGGGATGGGGCATCTACCACCTCTCTGGGCAACCTGAGCCAGTGTTTTACCATCATTGTAAAAAATGTCTTCCGTATATCTAGTCTAAATCTTCCCTTTTTCAGTTGAAAACCATTATCATCAGGTGTTTATGATGGACATTGTAAGCTGGAACAAAGTGAATGCTGAAAATTGGCAGCTTTCTTACAGTCTGTGGCATCATTGTTGTTAATGAGGGAGTGCAGTTAAAAATGCATATTAATATTTAATTGAAGAAGATTCATGTAAACCACAGCTGTGACCATAAAAATAGTCTTTTTTTCTGAGGGAAGTAAAAGCAGTGGTTCCCTATGGTCTCATTTGATTTCTTTATTCAGCAGCCACCCATATGTTAACATACATCTGCATAGCCTTTTGTGTACTTGCAGAATAGAACATGCAGTGCTCAATCTTATTTTGCATGAAATGCTAGCAACAAAATTTTATATTGTAGGACTGCTTATGTTCAAAGTTTTTAAATAACCATCATGAGGTTTTTATTTTATTTTGGTGGTTGGAGGAATTGTACATCAACAATCGTACAGCAGATGGCACTATGCTGTAACCATAGAATGAGAGGTTAGGGCAGAAAAAAATTGTTCAGTTAGAGTTTGTAGCTGTGTACGGAATTCACATTTTCTTGTAAACCGTGATAAAAGATGAGAAGGCCAAAATGTTTTAAAGCAGAATTCTGTAAGCTGGTGTGGCATACGTGTCAAGTAAAGCTTTTGTCGTTCTTAAGTAGTGACGTTCAGTGCTGTTTCCAGTGATCTTCTCAGCTTTCAATGAGGCTCTACTGCTAAATGCCCAAGAGCTCAGGTGTTACTGAAAAACAGTGAAACTGAAGTCAAGCAGCACACACAGCTTTCTTCCACTGTACCACAACGGATCAAAGTGCATAGAAATTTAAACAAGAAAATTTCCCCAGGAGCTCCTTCAGTTGGGTAGGAATTGCCGGGACAGAGCATGGAAAGCTTATTGTAAATGGTTAAAAACTACCTTTACCTTTAATGTGCAGTTCTGAATTTTAGATTTTCTTTTCCTTCAACTGGTAAAAACAACCACAAAGATCACTCTGTAACATCCCCAGGTAACCCAATAGTATATACATCTATGTATTAGTATTAGTTGTTGAAATACCCTACAACAATTTGTCAAATTTGACATAATGAGGATGTACACTATTTCGTTGCCTTGGGTTGTGACACTCGATAGGGCTAGACCATAATTTTTGCAGTAATTGTGATAGACTTACTAAAAATGTTTTTCATTTAAGAAGATAAGACATTCAGTGAATGAAAATCATACAGAGGAAGGACTAATCTGAGCCATGGCAAATTTTCAGGTAATGGAATGGGCCGTGCCAGACCAGCCAAGGGAAAATAATAATACCATTATCTGCTGAGAATCCCACTCCCTGTCTAATTCCCTTTGGTCTAAGAACTGTCATAACAGTGTGTGAAAGAGAAATGTCATCTTGTGTGTCTCAGATCATGTGAAAACTTCAATATCTCTTCACTCTCATCCAGAAAGGATTAAGAAGCCTGTAAAGACACCTCCCTTCCTCCCCCTTACATGTATCTATCAAAGAGGCTTGATAAACCTGGTTGCTTTTCACTGAGAGTAGTGAGAAATTACTCAGTGTCACTGTGATTCCATCACCTGACTGGAATTTGCCCCTTCAACTGAGCGTAGCCTTGACTGCCTCTTGTAGTGAGTTGAGTTGAGTTGATGATCCGTAGTGCTGGATGACTTGTGAAGGATCTGGAAGTCTTAGTGGCTGCAAGTTTTGTCATTCATGCCTGAAAATTGGGAAGATTGGGTTACTGTTGTCAGTCCAATACAAAAAGCAGCAATTAAAGTATTTGGACACCTTAGGATGATTTCAATTTGATGCCATCTCAGTGTCTTTTCTCAAAGTAGAGTGTCTCTGCAAACTTTGAGCTATAGCCAGCGACCTCCTTCTTGTGAAGCTCCCTGGTGGTGTGGTTCAGCTGCTGCCTGGTTTTTCTGCTTCCTGAGGAGTCTTGGGCCAAATAATGAACAGGTCTGGTCTTGGCAGGTATAATTTGAAATGTGAGCAGAGGTGTCGCTGGGCTCCTCAGAACTCCAAGCAGAAACAGTCCGCCAGTTTGAACTCCAGTAAATTTACCAGTTCTTGTCCTTCTGGTTGGTCAGGAACATGCCTCATGGCTGTATATCTGATTTAGGAGATGTGGAGGACTAAAATCCCTAGTGTACTTCATAGTGTCCTAGGTGGCTGTAGTTCTGGAATTCACTTAAAAGTAGCATTTCTGACATTTTAATGTTTTTTTATCAACCTTACTTAGCATTATAGGCAGAACTTTAAGTCAGTGGAAAGTGTTTGATTCTTGTACATTTAAATATATTGGAGTTTAAAAAGACACTTAAAGATCTGTTTGCTTTTGCCTGACTGTTATCAGAATCAGAAATGTGTAGTGGGAATATGGCCAAGAATGTGGTGAATGTGAGGAATTAACTGTTTGTTATCAGTAATCTGGTGCAGATAAGGTTCTCTAAGCATGGCAAGTATTGTTTAAGAATGTTTTCTTCTATGCATGTTAGTGTGCTACTAAAGAGATTAAATCAGGCTGTATTTGCAGTGAGTTTAATGGTCTTTCTTGTTTAACTAAAGTGGTGTGTGATGTTAATCATGAAACACTTCTGAGAACCCTCCATTACAAATTGACAGCAATATACTTGGGTAACTTCTTATGTGTAATTAGTAAATTAATCAACTGCATGATCCTGAGAAAGGACAGTAAAATGCTTTATTGGTTTGCTGTTCATTGCATTGATTACTGGGGGCTTTTCTGAATATATTTCTCTGATGTCTGTTGCTTGCCAATTCATCATGGCAATAGTTAAGTGACATTTTTCTAGCTCAGCATTCTTGTCCAGGCTGGATTTGTTGCCATAACTGAAGGTGATTCCCTTTTACAAAGTGTACATAATTCTCTAGAGAAGAGAATGTACTGCTAGCACTGATGGTCTGCAGTATTTTAATAGTGAACTTGCCTTCACTTACAATTACTTCTGGTTTAAAATAATGAATGAATTAATTTTTAAACAAAAATTTCATCTCTATTAATCTAAACTTTACATTTTATTGATGATTAAGCAAACCATTGCAAACTGAAATCAAGTGGGTTTCGTATTCATTTGTACTTTGTATGTATTTTGATTATAGCAGTAAGAACTTTGCAATAAGTAAAGAATTTTGAAGAAACACTTTTTTTCAATTATTTTTCGTGTCTTAAAAAGAGGGACAGGGGAGAAAACTTGAAAAAAATCATTAAATGTTCCAGATACAAGATGCTTAATTGACTTTTTTTCCCCATTTGAATCCAGGGAAGTTCTGATGGAGGAAAGCCAAATCTTTGTCCCATGATGAGTTTCTAGTCATACCATTTTTGTTATTTGTGTCTGGTCTGCATAGGGTAAATCACAGGATGATGTTCCTGTCCTCTAATAGTATTGAAATTGATTCATGGGATGTAAAGCAGTATTGATTTTGTCTTTGAATGTCCTAGATTATTTAAATAGAGGCTCTTCAGTGCATGTTTATATATATGAGTAACATAAAATATTTTTCAGCATTTTTTTCTGAAAGATGTGCGTTTGCACTGCTGAATTGGTATCCAGAAATCCTGCCCTCAGCAAGTGCTGCGCTTCCTGAACCAGGTGGGGCTGCTAACTTCCTGACATGGACACCTTTGCACTGTATGAGATCTTTGGGTTATGGAAATTATTTGGGGAAAAGAAAAAGAGAATAAAAATTGAGGGGGGAGGAAAGCACCTGTCAACTGTCACTTGTTCAGCTGTTTTCTTCTAAACCTCCCGACATGTTTTCCTGAGGAACTAAATGGTGTGATTTTTGTAATTCCTCACAAGTCTGATGTAACTGTGCTGTACAAGGAGCCAGACCCAGCTGTGGGGCGTTAAAGGGTTTTGAGCAGCTGGCTGTGACCTCTTGTGGGTCCCAAGGGCTCCCTGGGTTTGTGGGAATCTCCGAAATGCAAAGTCGAGTCTCAGAGAAGGCGACTTTCTTACAAGCCCTCTTCTGCATGCAGTGTGTGAGGAGACAACCTCAACTGTTCTTTTATTAATTACCTGAATTTCATTAAGAGTAGAGTTATTTTTTTCGCACAAAGCAGTCAATATTGAATGTCAAGTTAAAAATAGTGAATGTAATAATTTCTCTTAACCATTTAATAGAGACAGATCATTTATACTGATGTAACTTTTGTTCTTTGTTCAGGGCTGTTCCTCTTTTGAAGTAGCAGTGATACATAATAAATTAGGTCAGTCACATAATTAATCGTCTGTGAACCAAGGCATAATTTTTTCAAGCAGGAAAACCATGCTGAAGGACTGACAGCATCTCTTGCTTGGTCTGAGTAAAAAAAAATAAAATAGTATTTTAGTGAAGTCTGAGTTTAAAAACTCCCAGGCCTTCTTGGTTCCCCAATGTTGTTTTCCCCCTCCAAAGATCTTAGTAAAACTTTGGTAGACATTTCAAGATAAAATGGCTGTTCAGATGGAAGCTTTAGAGATGAAATATATATTATAGCACGTAGTATGTAATGTATTATTTGAAATTATGGAGTGATTCAAACAAGCCTGGCTTACAGCGTCGGAACAGTTCTCTCTCCCACCTTCATGTTCTTTGTGACTTGAATTCAGGTTTCTGTGATTTGCATGACATTGATCCTTTCCTTGGGCAATGCACAATTTCATAATTCAAGTGTGACAGCTGCTGTAACCATCACGCCAGCTGTCCCTGCAGATGCTCAAAAATCTACAGCTTCTCAAAGATGTGCATATGTCCCTGGGGTAAACCATTTTTCCAAGAGGTAATGTATGAAATATCTTAAAAGGGTCACTATGCTGGCAGTTCTGAGTGTGTAGTGCGTGTAAAGCTGCTTTTCCTCACTAAAAGCACTCCTGTGTTTCACCCTATATGGCCCATAGCAAAAAAAAAAAAAAAAGCTTGGAAATCCCCAACAAAATAAAAAACCCTCTCATATCCATCTGTTATTAACTAAAGGAATGAAGCTCTTAATAAATAGATAAATAAGGTGGCAAAATTTGCCAAGCAGGGCACAAACTTCTGTTGAAAGCAGATGCTTACAGATTTGGTTTCCCTGTTCATCAGCCTGCAGAGGATTTACTTGATGTAGAAGAGATCCTGGATGAACTCTTGTGTCTGCCTGACAAAGGCTTATCCCTGCCTGGATGTTTAATGGGGCAACCTCTAAGCTCCGCTGCAGTTCAGTTGGCGAAGTTTCCGGTTGAGCCTTGTGAGTTCAGTGCATCTCTTTGGGCGGGTTTGGTGCTCGTTCGTGATCCCGACCAAGGCGCGGGCACACTGAGCACCCAGCTGTGTGCAGATGCTGCCGTCTGACTGCGTCTCCAACGCTGGGTGAGTAAGGTGGGGTCTTGGCCCACGGAGGGTCTCCATTTCCACCCTTACGCCAAGCGCTCTGCCCAGTCGCTGGGCTGCAGCGCTCGGAGCCTTTGAGGCAGAGCTGTCGCATCGCTGGTTGTTGGGAGCTCCTTGAGCAATTCATGGTTTATTAAAGAGGGCGAAAGGCTTTTCAGTATGTTGAACAGCACTTTGCATTCGGACTAGGTCTAAGGACCTAATGGGCCTCTGTTAATTGAGCTGATTATTTTGTATGTATTCATCAAATCCTCTCCTTACCTTAAATCAAGAATATAAAAAAAAAGTTAGGAAGGCTTTAAAGCATTTGTTCTGTCATTAAACAATAACTTGATAAGCGATAGGCACCCTAAACTAGGAAGACAGGAATGCTAAACATCTGAATCCATAACCCGCACGTTTACTGCTTCTCCTTCACGACAAAGACAGTGTCAGTCATAGGAATCAATTAATAAGGAATACCTCTGGAAACTGACATTCCTCAGAACAAAGACTTGGAATAATTCATAGCTAGAATGATCCTTTTTTTCTCCTATACCCCTTCTTACTGTGAGGTTGAAAAGAAGTAAATACAAATTGTATCTAAATTGGTCCTATCTGAAGTGAAGATAATCACTATGGTTGTGAGGCTAAGCCTGTGTTGGAATAGCATCCCTTTCTGTCACTTAAGTTTACTGGATCCTACTACTTCTCCTGGTAACTTGGTCTTGCTATTGACTCTTCTTGGTGTATCCACTTAACTTCTGAGATCCTGTGAACAGCCAGAGATGATTTGCTCAGCTGTCTGCCATCCCTGTGATGAGGTGAATGTGGAAATTGGGGAGGTGATTTTTATAGTCTGAGTAACTCTCCGCCTGGAAAACGCAACTGGAGAGAAAAGAGAGTTTATTTCTGATCAGCCCCAAAATTATAAAAAGGATTATTTTGGAACCGTAATTAGAAAATTAATTGCTTTTATGTTTTTCGAAGTGCCGTGCCTATTCCCAGCTATCTGTGCTTTACAAATGTAGGATTTTCATTTGGTCATTCTTGTAGTTGAAAAAAATGTGTTCATCTAGGGGACAGTTAAAGGCACTGGTTATCAAAATCTGCTTCTCCTCCAAAAGCGTTTCTGGGTGATTAATTTCTTTGGGAAGACAGGTTTTCATTTTTTTTCTCCTTGAGTGAATTCAGAATTCCAAAGGGGAGACAGCACATGATGAAACTCATGGTTTAATAAGACTTAATGAACACATTATAAAATATATGTATTTATGTAGAATGGGGGCAAAACTTGCCAGCCCCAGAGCATGGCCTTTAATAAGTAGGCCTTGGATGTTCTTTTGTACTTTATTAGTAAGTTATAGCTGTCAGCTGAATTTTTGCTCATTATGTCAGGAGTAGACCTTGATTCTAAATATAGAAACAATTTCTTAAGGTTAGAAAAAAAAATAGCTGATGAACAAAGGTTAAATTAAGAGCAATAAGTCACATCCTCTGAATGCCTTTCATCTTGAACCCAAGACACACTAAAGTACTATTTTGAAAGATCATTGTGCCATAAGATAATTTTATTAATCGGACTTCGTACTTGTATTTGTTCTGCAGTTGGCGGTGAAAGCAAAGTAAAATGAAGGTAGAAAAGGTATTTCCAAAAGAAAATAGAATATAAAGAAAATGTTATGTGAACCTGTAAATAGCTTGTGGCAAGAATGCTAAGATCAAAATCTAAGTCCCTGAAAGCCATGCTCTTCAGCATTTCATTCTGATGCATTATAGACCAAAGGCCCGCACCATAAAGTTTGCTTAGATTAGTGGACCCATATTTTCCTTAAAGTTTTGTGTGTGCTCTTATCAAAGGTGAACTTTAAAAATATATTTCAAATTATATAGTACTTCCTGGAAATAAGCAGTCTTTCATTGTAAATGGATACGAAATAAGCAGCTTTTCCAAATAAACACCTCAATTTTGCTTCAGTTGTTGCTAGTTCGGAGCAGCTGTTTGTGTCTCTAGGCAAAATCATTAAGATGATTCACCTTGATTTCCTGTACGACACATATTTTTTGGACTTAGACCATTTGATTCCATCATTACCATAGGACTTAATATGTCTGCAATGATACACGTCCACCATATGCTCTGAGCTGTGATCTGTGGGCCTACGACCTTCTTGCTCCCTGCACACATGGCTTCGTGATACCAAGACTTGTGCTGCTGAGTTCAGGTACAGGGCCGTTGTCTGTCCCAGGTGCTGGGCTGGAGGAGAAGAGGATTTGGAACCAGAGTAGAGCAGATGCTCCATCAAACGTGGCCTGGGGTCCTGGTGCACGTCTGTCTGTTGTCGTAGCTGTGCTAATGAGGGGTGTCTTTTTGCAAAATCAGATCTGCAAGCGGATTCTTTGCTATCTGCTTGCCTTCTCCATTAGACTCAGCAGACAGGCTAAAGGCATTGAGTACCTCTGCAGGCAAACTAAGGACTTAGAGTCCCTGCTCAATACCAGAGGTCAGGATATTCAGAAATAAATTAGATTTATAAACATTTTTGTGACCATTGCATTTCGTTGTTTTCACAGAATTCAGTGGTGTTCAAGTAAATCATAGTATGGTTGTGGTTTTGTTTGTTTGTTTTGAGGTGCCTCCAGAAGCCACTGAACTGGCACCTTAGATGCAGTTGCCAGCACCACAGGTGTGAGTCAGCCACAGGAGAGGTGCAAGGTGCATTAAATTTACCTTTGATGTATGAGATAAAGTTAGTCCTCTCAAAGACTGGCTCGAGCACCACTTCTGAAGGCCCCACATGTACAGCATGCAGCACAGCTGCCCCATTTCTAGGCTGCTACAGGTGAGGTAGCACCCATCTCCTCTACAACATCAGACCTACTTTCTCTCTAAGGATAGATCTTCATTACTTATTACTGGTGTTTATCAATTCCTGCTTGCTAAAAGAGCAAACTGGCTGCAGATGTTGCTATTGAGAGTTAGATTTGTAGGGGAGACTTTATTACTGATTAATGTGATGTCTGTCTAATGGAGGAGCTTCTTGGTTGTAGTAAGTTTCTTTTCATGGTTTATTTTCATAATATAGGATCGCATTTCTGCACTAATCTTTATCTCATTACTGGAGTGTTGATGTTTGCTTGAATAATGGCTCATAAAGCATCAAAAATATTTCTTAAGTCTTCTTGTTTGCTTTGCTCTGGGTACTCGTTCTAACGAGTAGCTAACCTTTAAATAGATATTTAAGGTGGTGGGCAAGAAGTCAGCTTTCTTATTATTGCCACAGGGATAGAAAAAAAGCCCTTTGATTCCTCACTTGAATTCTGTGTGAAGGAAGAGAAGTGAAAAAAAACCACAACAAACCAGGGCTGAACCTGTAAAGAGAAATGTATGTTTCTGTGTGTTTGACCTTTATGTCATGCAGTGGGCAATGGAAGTGATGTAATTGGGTTCCTTTAAAAATTCATAACATCACCACCTGCAGCAGTAATTTGTCAGCTTCTCAAACCAATATGCCTTTTCTTATAAGCAGTCTTTTTGCCCCCTCGTAAAACAAAAGCGATGCTTCAGGGAGCAGGTATGTGGTCTGTCTCTGAGCGCTTCCCTGTTTGAGGAGTCCTGCAGAGGCTGAACTTACACCTAAAATCAGGTTTTTGACAAACTGGTAAACTAGTGTTGTTCCACCTCTGTGTCATGTCCTTCAGCTTGGATCCTCATCCTGGAGTTCTGAGTGTTTGTTAAGCAGATACCTGGTAACACTTGGCTCCTCACTAGCTGGAAAGCACAGAGGAAAGCATCGTCCTGGGACACTTCAGCAGGCTTCTGGCTGTCTTTGGGGAAAAAGCTGCTGCTGATCTGCTGAGAAACCTGCCAACAAAGCTGCGTAATGATTTCAACGTTAATGATACGAAGGTGGTAGGTCTCAGAGGTTCAGTTCCATCGCTGCTCTCCATGGCTTTCATGAGGAGCCACCTCTGTATTTGCTGTTACTTCACAACTGCTTTGGCGTTATTTACTTGCAAAGTTTTCGTTGGGATTTAAGATGTCAGTGCTCTCCATTCTGCTGTAAGCATCAGGGTGGCTTCTGCCCCCATATCATTTGCATATTTTAATATAATTTGGCCAGTTCCTGCGCTTTCCCCAAGTGCACCTTCTTTCCTCCCTGCATGGGCAGCTCCCTCCAGTCCCTCAGCAGATGTACATTCTTCATCCCGGGTGGCAGCCCGGCTCTGGATGTGGACATGTTCTTCCGCTTCCTTCTTACCTTCCCTATTTTATTTTTTTCCCTGCTCTGCTGGTGATACAAGTGAAGAAAGTGCGTGAGTCCAGAAGGGCACCAAGGGCCAGCCAGGCACCAGCTACTGTCTGCTTGCAAAAAGGGCCTTTGCAGTGACAGGGCTTCTATTTATATTATTTGAGCCAGATGCTGTGACTTGCCCTGATGCCACACTTGCTTTTGGCAAGTGCAGGCCAGAGACGAAGAGGGTACGAACTGCTGAATGCTGTTAGGCGAGGCAGCGGCAGCCCCCCAGAAATGCTCCAGATGATAATTCCTGTGATGGGGAAGATAAAGAAGACAATGAGAATATATTTGTCATATGGTGGTTTTGCTTATATGTAAGCAGAGAGCATGACACAGAATGCAATTAATGTGATGAAGGCAAGGCTGTAATTTTAATGGGAGTCCGTGCTGCTTACAGATCCGTGCCCACCATCCCGTCCCCGTCTACCATAGTTTCTGCATTCCTGAAGACCTCTGCTGGGATCTAACCCTGGTTTTGACTTAATCCCTGACTTATTTCTTGCATCCCTGTTGGTGTCTGGTTACCTTGAAAATTCATGTGATCCCCAGTAACATCTCCCAGTCAAACTGGCAAACAAAACGCTTGAGGCTTATCGAGCAAGAACATCACCGAAGCCAAGCGGACTTAAGAGACAACTGTTGCCAAACCAGAGCCGGCCCAGGGAATGACTGTGTAGGTGACAGAAAGATGTAAACCCAGCAGTGGAGAAGCCCTGTCTTCAACTGTGTGGGTGCTATTTTGATGCATCATTGGATTTTTTTCTGCGTATTTACAGGAAAGAAAATGTTTGCACATGTACTGGTGGAGTTTAAAGCTGTTGTGTTTGTGCCAAAAGGAAATAACACCAGACATTCCAGTCAATTTCTATTTAATGAATTGTAACTGAACATTTGGGATTTAGGTGCAACCAGTAATGCTGTAATTCCCATTTTAATAAATCTGTAGAAATATAGCATGTTCCCACTTTCTCAGGGGCTTTTAGAAACTAGATTTCTACTTGGAAGTCACCTTTTTTCATTTTAACTGCAAGTTTCTTGGATCACTTTAGGCTGCAAATTTTTTCCATTTGGTTCTGGAGGTCATCACCACTTGCACCCTTGGTATCTATGAAAGAATGAGGGTGGCATTATTAAAAGCATGTTAGGGGGCTATGTAATTGTTAGCTGGTTTAGGTGTCATCTTCCAAGACAATAATATTAAGTGACAAGGCTATTTTCTTGCTAGAGCAGGTTCTTCCATGCTGTTAGGTGTATCTTGTCCTTTTTTCCCTATTTCTTGAATGGTTCTTTTAGATTTTCCTTGTATCCTGTGTAAACTCAAAAAGGATTGATCAGAACCTTGTCCTTTTGTATTTTCAGGTCAGAAAAAACAGAGTTTCTACAAAACTTGAAAGCATCTCCCATTACATTACTCCCTTGCGTTGTACAGTTTTGTGTTCAGTGTCATATCAGTCCATGACCCTGATCTTATGATGGGAAATACTGTCGAAGGAATGAGGGGATGTGAAGCATTCAAACCGCAACTCCCCATCTGTCTGCGGCCATGCTGTGTGGCTGCTCTTCAGTATTGAATTAAACTGAAGGAAAACACTTTATTTGGAGAAGGAGGTAAAGACTGATGAATGCAAGATGAGTTTCTGTGTGTGGTCACTGGAGGAGGGCAGAGTGGCCTCGGTTCAGAGCAGACAAGGGGGAGCCCAGTGATGGAGCTGTTGCCTTTGATGAGTCTACAGAGAGGACACTGGATAACTGAAGTTACTCCTGCTAAATAAAGTTATTGTTTGTAAATATCGCCTGAATCTCACAGAATTAAACATTATATTATTGGGAGAAAAATTGATGTGCAGTCTTGATTTCAAATGTTAAAATGAATTTTTTATTGGATATGCTTTCTGATTTTTTTTTTAATTGGTCGGCTCTGATTTTTCTGTTTCGTACTCTCTCTTTCCCCAAAAGATGGGCTTTTTCTAAGTATCAGTATCTAAGGTAGTGTTCTATAGAGTAGTATTAATGTTAATTCTGTATTTATTTTTAAGTCCGGAGTCCAGTTTACTAAAAAATGAACTGCCAGTGTGTATTTTTAACTAATGCGTTCATGGATTCCATCTGAACAAGATAATGGTTAGAAGCTTGAGCTCTGTAAGAGAAACTGTGATTGGAATTTGTACAATTTTTCTTTTTTTTTCTTTTTGGGAGTAAGTCTCCCCAACAATGACAGAATCAGTAGCTTCTTGATCAAATGCACATCTGAAATAGATATTGCTGGTTTTATTTTATTTTTTAAATTTTTTGTCCACTTCATATGACTTTTGATAGAGTGAGAAGATGTTTTTAATTTAGAGCCTGTATTTATTTTGACAATAATTTAGGAAAGCACCTTTTAGTGACTGTTGGGTTTTTTTCAGCATCTGATCTACTGGGGGTAACTTCATCAGCAAATTCATTCGGTGCAAAACAACTCCAAACACTTAACTTAGGACATCATTTTGCATCTGTACGTTGTTTTTCTTAAATGATTCCCTGAATCTCTCACAATCAACTCTTTTGTCTCAATACTTGGGGTTGTATGTGGCCTTGCTGGCTGTGGTGTGATTGTAGTAGCCGCAGGCTCTGAAACCGGGACTGTAATTCTGTTGTTCAGGTCCTCACACCTTCAGCTGTTGCTTCAGACAGGCATCTTTGCTATATACAGATTCTTAACCTGAAACTTCTGTCCCAAAATTCAAGATGCTTTTAGTATAATCCTTTGCCTGTTCTCAGCCATCAAGAAAGTTGCAAGGAATCCCTTTTTTTTAAATCTCTTCTATTTTGGGGGCGTTGTTATATAAGCATCAAGGACAGGATGGATGTGCCCATGCAATAGAATTACAGTTAACAAGATGAAAAACATCAAACCATGCTTGAAAGCTTGAAATAGTCTGTGCAAAGATGAAAAATAGCAGTATAACTTTCAAACAAATATTTTTTCCTATACTATACCCTCTTTTCGCTGACAAGTTAATTCTTTCTGACAGACTTGGCAAGTGAGCAAGTATCTCCAAGGCAGACACTGAAGCTGCTTCATGAATCCATGTTATAGTTTTTCTGATATTGTTGCTCTTCCCAAATGGTATTCTTAGCTTTATTCACACCTTGTTTTAACATTTTTGTGAGTATCATTTTGTTACCTGGTCCAAACCAAGTCATGGGGTAGTGTTTATCTTCATTATTGTTGTCACATTGTCCTTGAAGAAATGCTTGCAGGACTTAGGCTCCCTGACTTTGGGAATACTTAACCAAGAATCTTACTCCAAAATTCAGCCCTCTCACATTGCAATTTTATGATTAGGAAAAAAAAAAAAACACAACAAAAAAGGAATACTTTATTTAGAGATGTGTAAAATATTCAGATTCCTAATAGTAAAAATACTGTGTTTCATTCTGTATTTACTTGGTTGATATTTATTTAGATTGTTTTATCACACGCCTTTGCTCACAGAGTATGGTTTTGACTGAAAGTTTTAAGTTGAAAGAGGTCAGGTCCTTCACTGACCTCTGCCTGTGTTCACTTCTGCCTTGTGCATTGTACCATTAAAGAGCTCTGATCTGGGAGGTGTTCAGCAGCAAAGCTAAAAGCACAGGAATAATCTGTGCAAGGTGCAAGTTCAGAACCCTTTTTTCCAGTGCCGGTAGCACAGCATTATGTTTCCCAGAGACAGCGTCATTGTGGGCATGCTAGTCCCCAGCTTCCCACCACCCCCGTGTCTCCATCCTCACCATCCTCTGAGAAGTCCTGCAGCCGATAAACAGGAGCAGTAACAGCGCAGCAAAGCATCATCGCCCTTTTCCTGACATAGCAGGGGACATAAATGTTCTCCTGGGGTGTATTAGACAGGAAAAGCAGGACAAAAATGTCAACAGGTAGGAGATGGAGAAAAAGGCTCAGTGATGGAGATTCCACCTTTCAAATTCATTTTAGGTGTTTGTCACTCAGATCCTTGTCGAAGCCAAATGATTAAAAAACATTCCAAGTACCTGTCTCAGCAATACATCCAGTTGGGAAGTTAAGCACGCCTGTATCTCTCTGAGATGCGTTCAAAAGCTACACGTGCCTGATAATTATTGTTGAATAGTCAATCCTGCACCGGGGAAGCTCAGGCAGATTCAGTAACAGCCGCTCTTGTGTTAAGATCCCAGTCCTTACCTATGGGTGCTGCCTCCCTCCCATGTTGTAGCTCAGCAGAGGTGCAGCCCTCCTGCCCCCTTGGCTCATGGTGGTCAGCACTGCTCCTGGTGAGGCTGCGTTCACTCCTGTGAACGCCCTCCCCGTTTTACCAGGAGTTGTTCTTGCGGAGCAAGAGCTGGGGAAGAAAGGGAAATTAATCCGCTTCAGGGATGACAGTGAAAGCAACTTGAGAGATCTGCGCTGGGCAGCCTTTACAGAGCTTTGGGAAGAAACAAGTCTACTCAAGAGGATGTGGAAATGGAGAATTTGGGGCCCTTTTTGTAAAGAGTAGGTTGAATTACATACGTCAACTGCAGTTGCAATGGAGAAAAAGAAGAAAAGATTAATTTAATATTGTAGGTTTCAATGTTCCTTCCAAAATAAGTACAGCCTAATGATGAAGAATGTATTTTCAAGTGGCAGATGGCGACATTAAAGCTACAGCTGTGCCACCATTTCAGGATTTCTATAAGGCACACAAGAGGAGGAGACAGCTGCCTTATAGCGTGGGTGCTCGATGCTTTGAGGAAAGCTTATTTTTAACCTGTATTTGATCCCTGACCTGGTTGACTGCGATGTCTTGGACAGATCTCCCAGCTCAGCAAAGGCAGTGGCACAGAGGTGATGGCACAGGAGCCACCGAGGTGGGATGGGGAGAGGGAGGGGAGAGCTGGGGCCGCTTGTCCTTGCCCTCGGTGCGGGCGGAAGCATCTCTGGAGTCAGGGAACCTGGTTTGGCAGGACTCGGGAGCTGTTGTCTTGTGCCGAGGTGAGATGGGATGCTCAGCGGCGTCTCCCAGCTCCTGCTGGGTTTTTATCAGCATGCTTAACCTTTAACTTGAAAAACAAAAGCACAGCTGCCTGTCATCCTGCTCTGAACGTTTGCTAGCCTCAGCACTGAAGGAATCAGAAGACTTTGAGCTGGAGATGCAGTTTTCTTGGGCTTAAAACAACTATGATTACTATTTCAGAACCAATGTTCTCCTCTAATGAGTACATTTATTGCAATATCTGGAATATTTACCCCAGAATTAAAGTCTAACTGTGTAAATTTTACTAGCTCATAAGAAAAATAAGCTTAGTTTGTGCTGCTTGAGTATGATGTACGATGAGTCTTCTTGAGAAAAAAAATACATGCAGAAATAAAGTTAAGGCGATTCAGAAAGGCAGCGCCTTTATGTTTTTATTAAGCTGTATGTCAGCACACAGATGTGTGTGTGTGCACGTATAAAATCTGAATTTTTGGGTTAGGGAAAAACGCGTGTATGGGATGTGGTAGAAAGCAGAAATGGGAGGCAGCGGAGAGCTGTAGGGAGGCAGCAGCACAACAGAAAGAAGGAGATGGGGGAGCTGGGGTGAGGTGAGCAGGGCGCACGGGCAGGTGCTGAAGGCCGTGACTGAGATGCCGTTTGGCTGGAAGAGCCTTCAGCTTCTTTCTTACGCAGAGGCAATGCGAGATGTTCAGCAGCTCTTCTCAGTTCCTGCTGTGTTCCTACTGGGCGTTTAACCTCCCAGTGGGAAAGAAAAGCAGTGGGCTATATGGTCGTTGAAAACAGTATGGGCAACTACAAGAGTAAAACTGAGCTTGGAACAGAGGAAAGGTTGTTGGAGAATAAGGAAAAGGTAAGGTTGGTTGAGGAAATCTGGAGGATTGAAAAGGAGAGAGAAAAAAGGCAAGACCACGGGAGAGGTCATCTGTAGTCAAGCAAAAGACAGATGGGATGAACAGCACCTGGAAGCACAAACAGACCAATTTCATGCATGAAATGTTAAACAAAATTCTTGGAATGGGGAGTAGAAAGACAACTGGAGACTGATAATTCACATGATTGTTTCTAAACATTACAAAAACACATCTTCCAGTACATACTTACTGTTCATATTTGAGTGTGTTTGTAACTAGTAGGGTTAACTTGTAATGCTTTGTTTTTCTAGCCTCTTGGCTAGCTTTTAATTTTTTTTTCTTTTGAATATGCAGAATAGGTAGGCATTTATTTTGATGTTATTCAGAGCATTTTATTGTTTTCCATGCAAAAGAATTTGATACTTTGTAGGTTGTTTTCAAAGATGCTATTCAATGATTCTGAAGTTGTGAGTGTTTGAAGTCATTAGAATAGCACCGCAGACTATAAAAGCTGATAGATCAGGATTCTGTTGTTCTCATTTCTCAGACATAAATAACAAACCCTCTGATGTGTTTCTTGCCTCTGCAAGGCAGAGCTCACCACAAAGCAGCTCTGTCTGTTGACACTTCTGGTTTTACACTTTGAGTATCTATTAAGTGGTCCAGGCAGTTTTTGGGATTTTCTAGGTGCAAGTAATGCACCCAAGTTTTACAGCTGTTAATTTAATCCCACTACTGTTTTCATGCCTCTCCTCATCTAGTAACAAGTTTATCCCAGGCAGTAAAACTCATAAATTAACAAAGATATATAACTGAAGTGTGTTAAATGTGGTGTTCAGAGGGAAAGTGGTATTAGCTTAATCCCGTTCCTAAGTCCATGAATCAGAATCCTCTCTTGCATGTCTCTTAAATACTGTATTTTATGGAATTGGGTTACACCATTTTTTTCCTTCAGCAATTATTTTGAGTTTCTTGTTTGCTAAATTAATCTAGTCATTGGTATTACCCATTTGCCATATTCCAGAGAACAAACTGGTTTCATTAGAATGAATAGCATTAAAAATGAGGTTTTCTTTTTGTCAGATGCACAATAGTTTATTAATGTATAAAAAAATCAAAAACAAAAACAAAAACAAACCCACAACAACCCAAACCAACCACAAACCAACCACAAAAACACAACAAAAAACCAAACCCAAACAACAACAACAAAACAAAACCAAAACAAAAAGCCCAAACCAAACAAAATCTGAACCCGTCCAAACAGCATTTATGTGAGAAGTATCATTATTGACAAAGACTGCTGTCTGCCTGCATGCGTTGTTCTGTCAGTAACTAAATGTCATGTTCAGATAGCGCACAAAAATGTTGTGACAATTTCTTTTCACAGGAGATCTATAGTACAAAGAAAATCACCTCTGGAACTTTACACTTGCAATTTCTGTGAAATAGTAGGTTTCCCTGTAAGCTGAAGCAGAAATTCCTTTTCTTGTAGGGAACCATTCATGCCAGAGAGTGCCTCTGCCAAAATCTTAGTACTTATCCAAATTTGTCATGTTGGGAATAATTTATTTTGTTCTCTGTGAATTTCTGAGGGTTACGTTGTTCTTTTGTACTGTTAGTTTAGATTTTTTTAACAAGATGCCAGTTGGTTTTGAAGAGTAAAACTTCCATCAATGATTGCTGAAAAAGGTATAATAAATGTAAAATAATAAAATACTTCCCCCCCTCCATTTAGGAACGTTAGCACTTCTTTTTTACCATTAAATTATTATTGAGGTCATGAATACATTGTTTATAGCAATGATGAAATTTTTGACTCAGATGTAGGGAAGTGAGAGAAAAATGAATCATTTTTAGTATATGTAGTTTCGTTGAAGGCTTTTGAATTTTTATTCACATTGCACATGCATTTGTTCTTGTTTCCTAGGTAACAACATGGTTCACAAAAGCAAATTTTTAGCATGACAGAAGTAAGAAAAGTTAATCTCAGATAAGTATGGAACTATCAAAATCTTACTAAATCTTAAGCTATCTAGCGATTGTGTGTTTCAATCAATGGACTTTGCATGTCTTTAGACAAATAGGTTCTGGAGTATATAGGTATGTATATTTGCTTAATCTTAAATTGTAGCATAATTGTTAATTTCATTTGAATTGTACATACACACTTCTAAGTTTAACAATCGTACCAGTTTCTGCCTCTGTTCTCTGTGGGTGATATGTATAGATGCATATTTTATAAAGCTGAATCACCAAAAATAATGAGAATTACTGTAAAAGGAGGGATATATATAGATAAAATAGATGTTTATATGCAGGTTGAGATTTCAGGCTTCTCAGAAGATGAGCATTCTATTGTTTCCTATATATGTGAAAATAATATTTTTTGCCTGCCTATGAGGCGAACCTTCACAGTTTGGGAACTGTGCTGGAGTATTCAATTTAAATGGAACAGTAATATTGGAAGGCTTTTATAGGTTTAGTTGGGGGGAAGGGGAATACTGCCTTTTATGAGAGTTATGAGAAAAAGCCTCAAAATAAACCGAGATTGCTGGCCAGTATTTCACCTGGAAGTTATGTGTGTGGTGTTTTTTTTTTTTTCTTAGACAAAATACGACAAAAGCTATGGACCTTGCAAGAAGTATTAATTCTTTTAAGCTGACAAAATCAGTCACGTTGAGTAACTGATATTTCTGTGGTCTCTCCTGCTACTAATGGATTAAATGTGAGTGGTTCCAAGCTCTTTCATTATTTTTTTCATGACACATTTAAAGAACTGTTTTTATTTTGCCTCTGAACATTCAAAACAATATCGAGATACGAAATAGGATGTGACAGAATTTTCTGACTTCGTAATGTCTTCAATTCTTTTATTAGAAGGTATCAGCTTAAGGTTTAGTTCTACTCCATGGACCGCATACATCGCCAGTGGCCACTAGACTCTATGAGATACAAGAAATAGTTTTAGCAATTAGTTTTAGAAAGCTTATAGGTGGTCAGCTGAAAGGTTTTTATTCCCTCCTTGAATCTTTTTGGAAGATGCATAGGTAAATTCCCAATGTGATATAACCCGTCTCCCTTTGTCTTTTGTGCCTTGAAGGCCTTGGAAGTTAAAAAGGGAATTTGAAGTTGCTTGGGATGACTGTGGAGCGTGTATTCCTCTGGCACTACGCACTGTCAGCCCCGTATTCAGCGGAGGTTCCAGCTTTGGCCCTGAGCAAAGTGCCTGTAGCCTCTCTGGGAAATGCAGAGGGGATAAGGAAGTATTTGAAAATGTTATTTTATATGCTGGCCATGGTAACTTTCTCCACTGTTGTTTTTTTCCCCTTGTTCTTCATGCAGTCTGGTATCTAAAATTAATTTTTAAGTTTATCAATACTAAATTTCTAAGTACGCAATATTATATATTTATTTATGGTTATAATCTGTTACCTAAAATAAACGAGGCACTGTTCACGCAAAAAAGAGTAAACGCGTATTCTGTATGTATTTAGCGCCTTTTAGTCTTCAGGATTGCAGAAAAAAGAAAGGTGGAATGAACCTCTGGAGACTGTACAGTCAGTCTCTTAGCCTGAGGCACTATCTTTGTCATTCCTCACAGACACTGTATCACAAAGAATTATAGAATATTTTAGGTAGCAAGGAACTTCTGGAGGTCATCTGGTCCAGCGCGCTGTTCAAGGCAGGGCCACCTTTAAAGTTGGGTCAGGTTGCTCAGGGCCTCTATTCAGCTGAATTCTGAATAACTCTAAGGATGATAAGTTTTCTCTGAGCAACATGCTCCAGTGTTTTACCCCCCTTATTATGAGTTTCCCCCACCTCCCTCTTCTATCTAATTGGAATAATTAGAGTTTCCCATTCTGCAACTTATGTGTCCTTTCATGCTGAACCTCTGAGAAGAGCCTGGCTCTCTCTTCTCCATAATCTTGAAAACAGCACTTAAATTCTCCCTTAATCGTTTTTCTAAAGATTAGGAACTAAATAAACTGAAGCCCCTCAGCCTCTCTCCATACATTGCATGCTCCATCCCTTGATCATTGTGGTGGCCCTCCACAGCACTGGCTTCAATATGTTTATCCTTTTCTCCACTGGAGAGCTCCAGGTGGGACAAAACAAGTGCTATATTGTGGTGATCACTTCGCTTTTTCTGCTGCCTGTGCTTTTACTGATTCAGCCCAGTACGGAGTTGGTCTTCATTTCTACACAGGCGTGCTGCAGGCGAATGTTCAACGTGTTGTCCACCGTGACCCCCTGGTCCTTTTCTGAGCTGCTTGCCTTTCCGGTTGGTGCCTGTTGCGTGGGATTTCTCCATCTCAACTGCAGGACTTGGCATTTGCTGTAGTTGAATTTCCTGGGGTTTGTGGCAGACCATCCCACACTTCACTGCCCTTATCTGATGAATATTTTTACATTATGTTCGACATGAAGCTTCCAGACATCTCTGTAGATACTGGAAAATAGATTTTCTTCCTTTTTCACGGCCTTTGACATTTCTGTACTGTTCATTCTATTTCCACCTCAGTCTTTTCTGCTTTTTCTTTTTGCTTTTTTTTTTTTCTTTTTTCTCTTTTTTTTATTTTTTTTTATTTTTTTTTTTTATTTTTTTTTTTTTTTTTTTCCAGATTACATTTCAGAGATCTTTAATCCATGCAGACTTTTTTTTTGGAACCGTAACATCATAACTGTGGACAGAAACATCCAGTTAAGACCTTGCCACTGTAGAGGAGAGCAGAGAAACAACTTTTTGTGTGATAAATATCTTCCCTCTGTATAAAGATCATCTTTTCCCTCCCTGTCTGTGTCTTTTTTTTTTTTTTTTTAGAGACTGAAGTTGACTTTTCTAGTTGTCTCACATCTCCACGAGTTCTCAAAGATGACTGCTAATAGCTTTGAGACTTTTGAATTACCACAAGCCAAGCCATAGCTTCTGTAGTTGCAACAGTGAGGAAAATCTGCCTCATGCAAATGCAAGTGTAGGGGAAGCAGTTACTGAGAGTTTGTCCAGGACATCAGCAGTGGTCCCTGGTCTTGCATGAAGGTACCATGGACTCTTTTAATGACCACAGATGACTGGTTCTTAGTTTTAGGTCCAGTTTTTAACTGATGGAAGAGTCTGAGTCATATTAACCGTAATTGTGACTGGGCAAAATAAATTACTTCAGCTTGTGGTTAATGATTGTTGATGTGTCCGTTAAAAATAAATACACATAAGTTTGGAAGAAGGCCTGCATGTGGCTTGAATATTGAATTTTTTCACTTGCAGACAAGCCATTAACATAATTTAAACATTGCTCTGCATAAATTTTTAAGCAAATGTACAGAGGCATTAGCATAAACCCATTTCTGGAGAGCCCCCTGCAACTCTGTACTACCAATTTAATATTGTTTCAAATAATGTGACTTCATCTGCTGGAACATTCACTATATACTAACTTGCTGACAGTGTAAAAGAAAAAGAAAAAAACCACCACCTTTAAAATGTTTTCCCTTGGTGAATTTGTCAGTCCGTGTTAACTCTTGATGTTGGTGATGCTACAATATTTGGCTCTTTGAGCTCAGACTGTCCATCTAGGGGCAAAAGAGGGTGGATGAGTAAGAAGTGGAAAGAAGCTGGCAGGATGAGGCAGTGGTTAAGCCATATACACCATTTCATATTTTCAAGGTGCCGATGTTATACTTGTTGCAACCCCATGAATCACTGCGAAGCTTTGCTCAAAGTCAGTGGCTCTCTGCCCAGTGTGAAAACCATAGTTCAGCTCTAACATCTCAGTCCTGAGACGATTTCTCACAGAAATATGGAATGTTTTTTTCACCTTGTATTAATATGTTGTGAATGGGTGTGTATTTTGGTTTTTCTTTTGGGTTTTTTTCACCCTCGGTTTAGAAATTTGGATTATGTGGAAAGGTAACCCGCTCTATAGGTTAGCTTCTCGTTGCTCAAAGGCTGTAGGACTCTGAACTCCAAATAGTTACTTGATGAACTGCATGATATTGCCAGTGTAGGACTTCAGAATATTGTAGAAGGGTGGAAAAATGAGAGAGGGTAAGTGTGAAGAGTTAGTAGGGAAGGGTCTTGCTTTATTTGGGTTTTGGTTTTGGACTTGAAGAATGTGTTTAGATTATCTAGTTTTCATTATTTTCTCCTAAATTTTATATGCTTTGAACTTGTACTTGAACTTGAAATTCTCATTTACTTCTCATTTACTTTAGTCCAGGAGCTGGTGTTAAAGCAGCTTATCAAATATTAGTAGGCACACAATGCCTTCAACAAGGTAGCTGTTGGCAAAATTTAGCCAAGTTAATATTCAATGTCATGTTTTCCTTTTCACCTCTTGGACGTGGCATCAGAAGGGATTCTGGGAAAATTGGCTCCGTTGATAGACAGGAGACATCTTATTAAGTCAAATTTAAATCCTCATTTAATAAAATTAATTGCATGTCATAATTTTTTATCTTTCCCTCAAGAGGTTGTTAAATACACTATGTAAAATAGAAGACAGATCTGCTCATAAATCATTAATGCATGGATTAGTATAGGACTTGATTTTAGCTCAACTATCATACATGCTATTAAGGAATATAGACTCGTCTTCCCAAACCAGATGATCAGTCTTTTTTCTAAAATTAGTGACAGAAATTCTTCCATTCTTATGTTCTTGTTAAAAAAAGTGGCAGCATGACAGTCATCAGCTCTGTAACGCAGATCCACTGTATTAAAGAGACGGTCACTTTTTAAAGGCCAGATCTGCAAGTGATTTTTCTCCCCCAACTCTTTCAGGATTTATTTTTGCCATTACCTGCCAAGTCTTGGCTTATGAACTCTGGGCTCATGTGTAAACGTTGATGACATCAAGAACATAGGAAGCAAAATAAAGGGTCTTCCCCCACCCTCATTACATGCATGCCATTTCCTTTAGGTTGTTGTAAAGGAACCCCTAAAGCTTGAATGCAGAATCTGACAAAAAACTCCTTAAAGTGGATGAAAGTTTTTTTCCATTGACTTCAGTAGGTAATAGTGTTCTTAAGAACTGATTTTTT
Source organism: Pampusana beccarii (assembly GCA_013399365.1). NCBI lineage: Eukaryota > Metazoa > Chordata > Aves > Columbiformes > Columbidae > Pampusana > Pampusana beccarii. The sequence continues at coordinate 513,040 of VWYH01005913.1, forward strand.
AAAGGTAAAAGTAACCAAAAGAAAAAATTTGAACATATTGACCAAGAGAGGGTCTTGTCCAAATATTTTACATTTTCTGTCAAAAACGAAACCATGGACAACTTAGATGGAAGCCATGACTGTGGGAATAAAAGGTGATACGAGTCAGTGTGCTGGGCAGCAATCTTACTGGGTTCCAACAGGCCTCTCTACTTGGGAACAGAGGCAGAAGGAGAAGAAAGTGTGAGAGAGACAGTTTCCAGACATGGGCGGGATGGCGCTCAATTTTATTTCAGAATAGCTGCATGCCGTATGGGGAACCAGTTACTGGGATGCGTGTTGGTGAGGTGGAGGTGGTGGGAATAATTTGGGACGAAAAAGAACGCTCTTAGAAGCAACCAAGCAGTACTTCAAATCAACTTCTGTATGCTTTTTGATTTATTTTTTTCATGGAAGATGCAAAATGCTTAGTTTTCAACTTGCTTGTTTGTTTACAGGGGTTTACAACTCATTAAAAGATCCCAAGCCCTTTTCAGAGTTTTTGCAATTCTTATTTGATTGGTCTTCTTTTTTTGGCAATTAGACTGAAATGAATTTTTGTTATCTGAAAAAAAAAAAAGTGACTTAATGTATTCACTGAGGTTTGAAGTGGGTAATGAGTTATGATGTCTTGTAATTGAACAGTATTTTTTCAGCTAACTAAGTAATTAAAAACGTAGCAGTTATATATATTTGGTTATTTGTTTTGTGTGGTGACTCTGGTGTAGTACATCAAATACAGTAGACATATCAGAAAATAATAGCTGTTCCTTGAGTAAACAGCATTGGAATTTTTCCTTTAATTTTCCCTTTAAAATACAGATCGGTGTAGACTCAGGTTGTGTTAAAAAGACTGATGCACAAAATTTTACATCTGCACACTAACAGTTTGTCGTCGCTTCACACAAGGCCATATATTTCCACTGACTTCATAAAAAGAAAACTCACAGTAGCTTTGTCAATGTATTAGAATCTCCACAAAAATAGTGTATGGGTTTACATTTTATGCTTTGGCACTAAAAATAATTCTAGGAGTACTAAAGAATGCTATCTTCATCTTCTGTATTATCTCATCATTTTTAATTTAAAATATCAGTTTTTCATGAAAGTTCAGACACGTAGTTTGTTAATGCACTTTTAGTGGCTCTTACTGATGATGCAGTTTGTAAAGTTATTGTAAAGTGATATTAGAGTAAATGTGACCTAACTATGCAGTTCTGCAAAATCTGTAACAAAGTGACTAGCAAATTAAGCGACTTCATCCATCTGTGAAATATTTCAAGGTCAAACCTTTATTGGCTACAAGATTTCTAACTAAAAAGACAGAGGATGACAGTACGTACAGTTTGGTAATATTTGCTTACTGAGCGTGAAATGAAATTTAACAGTGCAGCATGTCTGCATTTGTAAATTTATTGTGGTTGTTTAGACTTCTTGGAAGATGAAATGTCAAACTATCACCCTCAGCTTCCAGAATGTGATCTTTAGGTCCGATGAAAAACTTCACCTTTTTTTTTTTTTTTTTTTTTTTTTNTTTCTTTAAACCAGTGCGAGGTTGTTTGCGTTTCGCTTATATTTTTATTGAGTAAAGCAAAACTTGTGGCACAACTCTGTCCGAAGTTGGGATGTGGCAATACCAGTGCAGCTGTGAGCATCTCATGCAGCAGCTGTCATAACGCTCACAGCCGCTGGGCAGCGTGGTCAACTCAGTGGGACCATGTGTGAAGTTTTGTAGATGGAGATCCATCCTATGTTATAAAAGTACAGAAAGGCCGGGATCTCCACCTGAGTAAGTAGTGCATGGAATAATTAACAGGCAAGCCAATTCCAAGAGTAGAGGGTAGGAAAGTAAATTGTAAATACCCGAAACACCTATTTTTAAGGGGTTAAGCTCAGACCTTTTTTTTTTTTAAGGAGAGAGAATTGCAAATTCCAAAATAGTTTATTAAAGAATCTCAAATACTCTATAGAGTTGCTTTAGTACTTCTGAGCAAAATTTTAATGGCTGAGTAATAAAAACACCAGTACCTAACAAGTCAACTTGTAAAATATAGATCCAGTCTGAATTTTCATTGTTTAGAATGTTGTTTGTAGTTATATACTGACCATCTAAAACAGTGAAAATTCTTCTCAGCTGGAATATATGCAATGAGCTATAAAGCTCTTTTGGATTGTAAAGTTTGTTCTGTCAGTTTTGTACACTGACTGATAATAATTTATCCAGTCTCATGTAAAATTTCCTTAATTTTTTTCCTTTATCATTTGGTCAGTGTTGGCAACAAATGAAGTCTTTGAGTCTCTTGGTCTCTTGAATCTTGAGGTGATTAATTATGAGCTCTGTCCCTTCATGCACACATTAGGATATATAGAATTTGCTCTTTGAGGAGTGTATTAATCTTCTGCAGCTTTCATAATTTAACCAACAGGAATGCTATGTGTTTCTTGATGTGCACATTTTTTACTCAGGTGTCCAAATACATCATAGGGAGAAAAGACTCCAATAGCTGCAGTAGCAGATTCCTGGAACACAACCTGTAGACCAAGAAAGAAACAAGGCCTGAAGATACAACTCTGGTTGAAGAGAACAGAGAAGAGAGAGTGAGGATGAAAAGGTGTGTTGAAGTGGATGCGTTAGGAGTGGCTTCCTGAGAACACCTTGACAAGCATTTGTATTTACCAATGACAGAGGGCCACAAGACGGGAAACAAATAAATCCTGAACTACAAAGCATCATCACAGGGGAGTTTGAAAATTTAGGCTATTTTGTCTGTGCTAAATGCTACAGAATACAAGTTCCAAGTAATATTTTGCTCAGGAGCTACCAACTTCCAAAGAGAAGAAACTTCAATAATCCTATCTCTTCTGGAATGAATGCAGAAGTCAGTGATCTCGTAGTCTTTTACAAACAATAATAGAAGTATTTGTTCTACCCTGTATCACTACCTCGTGAAAGGTGCAACAGTGAACAAAGCATCGCTTTATATTTAGTCCCACAATTGTATATGGCACAGCTGTTACTGTAAGAGTGTTTTTTCAGCAGAAAGTGGCGACACTTGCGGCAGAAGTGGATGAGTTTCACAAGCCCCGGATGTAATGCATTTTTATCCCTGTGGTTTGTCTCTTAACATTCAAACCCAGGAACACCAATCTCGTGGAGGAGAACAGAGCAAACAATTTTGAGGTCTCTGTATTTGCTTAATCTATATTTTCATTGTTAACTGTTTAGCAGCAGCGTGAAGCAGATTTTTTTTCTTTTTTTTCCTGCGTGGACGAAAGTGGACTTGCACTAGGAAACAAGTTACGTTCTGAACTGCAGAACTTGCTCCATACCCTTGGGATGGGGACTGAAGGGAAGCCAAACCTCATCCATAAAGAGGTGTCAGCAGCTCTCATTTCCCAAACTGCTGTTTGGCATGAGGGAGATGGAGTACCACGCTAATGTTCAATGGGCCTTGCTATGGTACCGAGGGCTTGTGGATGGAAACTGTGACTCTTCAGTTCTGTGGACGTGTAATACTCGGGCCTCATTAATGTGAGGTTACATGTGAGGTTGTCCTTTTGCCTTTCAAGTCTGTGTTCTTTTTACGTGGTATGCTTGGTAGTTTCTGATTGTGGGGAAATTACTTAAAACTACATTACTACAATGGGAATTACTTAAAACTCAGGATTTAGAAAGAAAAAGGGACCAACTAGATGTGGAGGGTATTTAGAGAGAAGGAAAAGGGTTAATCCATCTGAACAACTGGATTCTTCATTGCCATCATGTTGGCCTGTGCCTCTAGGGCAGGGGACTCCAGATGGATGGTTTAATTTGCATATATATTTACATAGTCTTTAATCATAAATTCACATAATCACCATGGAGAATTTGTCTGTAGTTGTCTTTTCTTGACTATTGAGCAGAATTTTGTTCTTGTCAGAGCTCACCTGCAATGAAATCTTTCTCTTTACCACTGTATCTTGACCCCGATAAAACATACGAGGCTCGGGATACAAATCACTCTCTGGATGCCCGTGTTTCTTCCCAGAGGGACTTTTTCATTGCTCCAGTTTCCTAGTTGCAGTCTTCTCTGTCCAATTTCTTTCCTGCTGCCCATCCTTTATTATTTCTTACCACTTCTTCAATTCATTAAACAAATTACAGAAGTTTGTTTTTGCAATAATTCTTTGATGGGAGAAATGCACAGTACATGGCTGGTGGATGTTTTCAGTAATGAAACAGAACAAGGTTTTCACTGCTCCCAGATGGCTGCTTCTATGAAGTATTAGTAAGAGAAGAGGTAGAACACCCATGATGGTGCTGCTGGGGAGTGCAGACATACCTCTGCACCAAAGAGTTTGTAATTCTGAATCTTTCATATTTCATCTTTCTACAGAGAGTTGCTATTAGAAGATGGGCAGAGAGGAGGATTTAAATGCAATGGCACGTGGGGGTTGCATCCTTTGTGTTTTAAGGTGAAACCTCTTTACACCCATGGAGCTAGGGTGCGATAATCTATGGGAATACCTGTGTGTGTCTGTACACAGCTCGATGAGGCTGTAGCCACAGGTGGCAGGGAACTCTCGGCCAGTAGGGCAGGATCTGTCTGTAGGAGGATGAGCAGGAGGCTCTTCCACAACCATTTTTGCTAATCTCATGAGGTAAAAGAAGCTAAATCCATTTGATGTCACGTAATAAAAAGTCACTTGCATAAACTTTTACATGGAGAGATGATCAGTGATAGTTTCTCCCATAGCCTACAATAAATCTCACACAGTGCTTTCAGGTCTTCCACTCTCAATTAACTGTGAAATCCCACTTACCTCAACTTTGTTTGATGGCACCCTATACCTCATGTAGCCTATGGTATGCAGCCTAAGAAAATGTTTTGATGCTTTTGTGTAAGAAATTTTTTAATGTATTTGCTAGGTATTTTTGTTCTAGTGAGCTGTAATTTAATTAATTATTAATCTTCCTTTCCAGTGCTCTGCGTACATTTTAATTATGGTTAGAATTGAAATGTGTATTTTTTGAAGACTCAAAAATTAGGGAAATATGTTTTTCACTCAGTGAGGAGTAAAAACCATATCCATATTCCAAATGACTTCTCCATATGTATTTCATAGTTGATTTGAGATATACTTTCTGCATAAAACAGACACAGTATGCAAAATCTTGGTAGCGTTCCCTCTAGCAATTTGCTACGTTTCTTTAGAAAGATGAAAACACCTTTAATTCAGACCTCTCAAAGAATTATGTTCTAGTTTTAGTACTTTAAAAATACCAGTCTATTGCTTCAGCCCTTGAGGGGTTTAAAATACGGTTAGAGTAGTACTCTGGTGAGCTTTTCTTGTACAATGATTATTGGTGTCAAAAAATGTTAAGCAAACTCAAACTTTTTTTAACTTATTTTACCTAAGCTGTACTTCCTTGGTGGTGGTCAAGTTAACGTTTGTTTCTGCGTATTTTTGTATTCTAATTAGTCACTTAAAACCAAATAGGCTAGAAAGAGAAGAAGAAAAATACAATGTATGCAAACTGTTTCAGCTGAATTGAAGGGAGAAGAGAAAAAAAAAAAAAAAAAGCTTCTTTTCCCTGAAGCATACATTCTGCATGAAATTCAACTTGACAAGTGACCCTTTCAGAACAGTGCTACAAAGATTTCTGAGCATTCTCTATATACAAGAGGCAGTGCTCTTGTATTAAACCTACAAGCAGCCCTCCAGTTCCCTCTAAATGAATGTAGCCTCTTCTTCTGTCCTTTGTGTTCTGCTTTATCCTCATTCATTGCGTTGGCATCCACAGTTTTATGTGCACACTTACATGAGAGAAAATACTGCAAAAAGCAAAATGATTTGGAATATTAATACAAAATTTTATATATATATATGTGTGATAAAATACAATAAAGAAGTCCTCCAAGTATTTGCTGGCAGTTGTAAGACTGTCTTGAAAATGCCTCTGTTCATTTGAAAAAAAAAAAAGCCAGTTAGTTTACAATGAGGTGACAGAAAAGCCGAACTCCGGCTCTTAAGTCTTGCATTCTTTGATTCAGGAGCAGAAGGAAACAATGGTCTGTGATTGTATGTGAGCAAAGATCAATAAGAATATATGAACGACTTGTGAAACTGAGTGTAATGCATTAAAATCAGAGCAAATTGATGATTTAACAATATATAAAAAGTATCAGGTCTTAAAAAGAGCAGTAGTGGATGAGCAGTATCTTGTCACCATCCAGTTCTCATGCAGCAGTATTCCAGAGAGAGTGCACTGGTTATTCTGCTTTTTTTTTTCCTATTGTCAAATGAGAGGGATGTGCGGTGTAATATTTATTACGTCTCGTGGTTTCGATGGTCTCTCCAGGAGTCTTTAAGAAGTGTTGTGTGTTGTGTTCAGGAGCTTGTTTTGGCCAGAGGGGTTTCAGGTGGGACTGTGGTACCTCAGGGGGGTGGTTCCTAGTTTCTCCTCACACAGTATTGACTTTGTACACAACGCTGCTTCTGCATATATGGATCACGTGTTGTTACAGTGCTTAACGGATTGCAAGTTACGGGCATTGGATAATTTTCAAATAGAAAAACTCACATTTTACACCAAGATTTTTAGGGCAAATTTTGAGCGGAAAACTGCAGCCTTAACATGAGCAACTGTGGCATGTATACAAACATCTGCTCCTGAAAAAACTAGGAGGTCAGGCAAGATGTTACTGTAACATGAGTAACGGGAATAGTTCCTTCCTCTGTTACTGCTGGCTTCCAGAAATGACAACAGCAGATTATCAAATACATCTCCCCTCAGCGGAAGACAGCCAGAGAAAACATGGTCTGTTCTTGCCTTTCAAGGTGTGCGGTATCTTTATGGTTGAGGTCTTGAGGGAGGCAGGGAAAGAACTGTTTTCTGCATTCACCCAACTTCCAAGAGCTGTTTATGCTCATCTTAGTTTTTGTATTGTGCCTTTATAATTGTGTGTGGTTTTTTTTCCCAAGAGAGTAACCTGAAGCAGGTAGGCCTCTGCGGCTGCTGTTGTGCGCTCTCCTGCAAGGTTGTCTCCTTGTCCCAGCAGAAGCCTTTTATGGGCTGCCCAGAGAAGCAGAGGCAGACACGGGAGGGTTCTTGCATCTAAAATGTTTTTATTTTAAACACTGAAACATGTTGATGAACAGGGTGCAAAACACCTGGTTAGAACTGTTAATATTTGGGGCCAGCTCCATTCTGTGTTGATGGTAGAAAACGGTACAGAGGTTTGCTGCATGCGCAGGCTCTGGTTTCAAAGCATCATGTTTGCAAGCCCACTCAGTTGGAAATCCTTGTTAAATATTTACTACCTTAGCGACTTATCCTTGGATACCAAAATGTTTTTGCTGCTGCTTTCCCCAAATACTGGAAAAAGTGCTGTAGAAAATAGATATGTCCCCTGTGAAAGTTTACCTAGATAACTGCATAGCTCATTTTTTTGCAAGTAAAATGTGAAATACAGATATTTTTCCTGATGAGAGGCCTAATCTTTGCTATGGGTACAAAGGCACGTTAAAGCTGAAATGCTCATATCTGTCTTCTAGATAATTATCCATATCTGCAAAAGCATTTATGCTTCAGCCTAACTATTTGAAAAGGATGGTGTCTTAATGGTATATTTATTTTCTTACCGCCATTAAGTCTTTTCCAAGAAGTCACTGACTTGAGACAGATCTGGTTTGATGGAGCTTCTTCTCAACTTAAACAAATTAGTTATCAGAACAGAGAATGTAAATATTATCTAATTGGTGTCACTCGGCAAAATTTTTATTATGTAAATGGTGCTGGAGACTGCGTGACAATCCTTGCTTCTTCTAAGGAAGCCACCTTGGAGGTAGCAATAGAGCACTTGCTTTGATTGGAGTAGGCATATACAGGGAGAAAGGATGAGCCAAAGAGCTTGAGACATATTTACATTGCGACTTCGGTTGTGGTGTTAGAACACCAGAAAATGGACTCTCCAAATTCTAGTTCAGAGAGAGCTTCAGAATATCAACTGACACCTAATTTTATGCCCTCTGGGCATAATTATCCTATTCTCTTTGTAATTAAGGGATGAAACTCGCTGTCATCCCTGATGTTTTGCATTTTAAAAATTTGAAAGCCAATGTTTCTTTCTCTGCTCCTCCCATAAAATCAATATGCATTTCTGGAACTGTAGTATGTGTCTATTATGTTTCTGCTTTTTTTATTCCTTTTCAAGCAGAAAGTTGCAAGAGATGTGTTCGTTTCCGTAAAGAAATGAGCTGTTCACTGCAAAAAGCTGCAGAAAGGTGAATCCTGGGCAATGAGGAAAGCAGTAGTTAGCTGTTGGTTTTGGTTTTGTTTTGTTTTGTTTTTTAACTACAGTAAACTGTGTTTGTGAAACTGAATTCTCTGCTTATACCTTTGAAAGTAGGACTATGATAAAATATTTACAGGTATGGCATGAGGAGTAGCTAATGAATGTCTCTGGCGTTCTCAGGAAGGCAGTAGAGGTAGTATGTAATGCATATGAAACCTAAGTTTTGTTCAGAAGTCTTTAAAGTATAGTAAAACACTTAGTACTCTGCTATTAATATGTAACAACATTGCCCTCAGTCAAGGTATTTCCGTCATTTTAACTTGCCCCAATACCTAAATATTTTAGGGAGGGCAAGATACTATCAAAAGCTCAATATGTTGTTGCTTTAAAATATATATAGATATATAAAAATGGTGAGATTGTTTGTCTCTGCTGTTTACATTCATGCAAAAGGAAACAGGTGTATGATTTCCGTGATGGCAAGATTGTCAGCTTGTGTTAGAAACTGTGGGCAACACCTGCCTCTGCATCTTCTGCACCTTCGGTTTGGGAGGTAGAGCCTTGTCTTTGTAGGCAGTAGTATTTGGTGGGATACAGTGAAGAGCAGCAGAGCTTGAACCCCCTGTGCTTATGTGATTGCTAGTGCCCCCTACCCTCCAAACTCTGCTTACTTTACATACAGGATGGGTGAGAGGTGTTGCCTTGAGCACTGATCAATAATGGCATTTAGTGCAATTTTTTTCTGCTTTACTACATTAGCTGTATATGTATGTGATACGCTGGGGTGATGCACTTCATGAGCGTGAGGAAGAGAAGGGAGGGTCCACTGCTCGAGGTGATGACATGCTTTCCGAAGCTCTTAATTCATGCAACTTTGGATCGGGTCTCCCTATGAAATGGTGAGGCAGTCGGTGTCCTGCATCTGGTGCTTAACGTGCTAGGTGAGATCATCTGGTTACTCCCTTGTCTGCTGCTTTGTTGTGTTGGTCTTGTTACGGAAAGGACCGAAGTGTCCCCGGGCTGTGCTGAGGACCAGGGAGGCCACTTCTCCAGCAGAAGCTTCTGCTGCAGCAGCGGGGCTGGAGAAGGGCGATTGTACTTGATGAAAGCCAAATGTCTGCTCGATTTCAATTTTTCAGCTCTCATTTAGATGGCAGTTTAAAAGCGAGAAAGTCATACATTTGCTCTGTTTAAAAAGTTCAGGCTTGAATTGAACTTTATAATTTAACTTCAGGGCATGGCGATGGCTGAAAGACTTCAGTCTTCAAGGTGAATGTTTCTGACACCTGCAGATAACTTTTTTCGCTACTTTCGGGGAGAGTGCTCTACAGGAGCAATTATAACATCAAACCAACATTTTCCTCTCTGAAAAGAGAGGATGCTGCCTCTGCTGTGGGCTAAGTCTTTGTTGGGTTTTCATGTTTCATGATACTGATGTAATGTTTTTGCAGCTTGGTGGCAGAGCGCAGAAAAGACACATGAATTGAAACCTACAGAACATACAGTCATCCATTCTTAAAGATCCGTGTCAAAAGTTTTATTGGCTTTTTTTATTTTTGGTAATATGCTTGTAATATTCCCCTAAGGCCTTTACCCTTTGAAAGTTGAACGCTGTGTGAGAAAAAGAGACTCGTAATAAAACCCAACCTCCTTATAGAAGTTGCACTAAAAATATTTCTGGTCGTGCCCTCGGGGTGTTCATCAGCTAGTAACAGTGGCTGCATTTTCACAGTGGAAAAGCAAGGGCTGGTAAGGTCAAGGAGGATGAGTCTGTATTCCTGTGAGGAGCCTGGTAGGTGCCTCCAGGGTTTTTTGAGCTTTTATGGATAAAATGGGTGTAGTTTTGTGACAAGGTTGTTTTAAAATACCTGGGAAGCTGGAACTAGCCCAGAAGAGTTCCAGTGCCTGCTTTCAGCATGTGTATCTTTTAAGACCCTGGATAGATCTAGCTGACCTCTGCTAGCAACTTTTACATGTTTCGAAACTAGAAAATCCCAGCTCAATTCTGGTCAATCTTTGCATACCTCCGTTGATACAGTGATAAATTGGACTCTTGGCTTTTTTTTTTTTTTACTTCTTTGATGATTTTAAAAAAAAACTGCCCTGGTTTGCTCTTTGCAAAATAATGACTCACCAAAGTGTCTACATCACCAGAAACTAATCCCACCTCTGCCTGCTCCTCGTTTTCCAGATGATGATCCTGTAAAATCTGCTTTACAGGAAGACTCTCTGGCTTCCTCGTGCTCATAGGTGCAAAATGGTATCTTTTGCAAGCAGGAGTGCAGGTGACCATGTTCAGCACGTGGTCTGACTGAGGCAACTGATAGATCCTCGGCTTGTGCCAACAGATGGGAGAGGTCCTGCTGGACTAGAGACCTCACTCGGCTCGCAGGAGCACGGTTACAAAAAAAACCCATGACTGATGTCAAGGTGAAAGGATTCAAGCCGGCACTGCTTTCGTTCTTGTGCGGGAGGGAAACTTCGTCAGAAACACGGATGAAATTCCAGCCTTATCTTAGGGAATGCGTATGGGATTTGGTTACGCAGCAAGAGAAGAGAGCCAGCACCCTTCCAGGCTTTTTGCTCTTGTCATCCTGTGCGAAGTATAGTCTGCCATACCTTAAAGTTTTAAAAACTGCTGGGATTTTAAATGAGGATTGGCGTGGCGTGCTCCTGATGTCGCTTCCTTTGTTTGCCTATTGCCGTCAAGTCTGGCCAGCTCTATAGGAGACCTGTCTGTGGAGTGCCTTTAATGTTTAGATCTAGCAGTGATTAGAATACACTAATGCCCAGTGGGTATATGTGTCATTTTTTAACAGCTGCCGAGCTTTCTCCCTGCTGCTCCAATTAACACATTCAGCACACACTTGCCGGTGAGTGGGCTGTGTGTATGGATTAAACCACTTTGCTATTTATTCATCCGGCATATGTGATGCCAGAAATGGATCAGCGTGTTTCCTCTTCGTACAACAAATGAAATCAAACGGGCTCCTGAGCCCGTGCGTGGGTGAATATGAGGGCAGCGCTTCGCTGGCGAATGAAAACCTGTTTTGCTCTGAGACGTGGTGCAGTCCATTGATTAACGACTATCCCCGCCTCCCAGCCCCTCTTCAAATGATGGAGACACAGGACAGGGGCTCTCACTGCTGGGTTTCCCCTTGCTGGCAGACAGGTCTCTTCAACTTTGTCCTCTGCTCTTTAATAACCACTTGAAATCCCGACTTTCTCCTTTCCTTCAGTATTTTCCTCCTTTGTCTATTTTCATGTTGAAATATTCCAGTCAGTAGATTTGTTAAGGTGTTGTGTGTGTGTGTCCCCCTTTTTTTTTTCTTCTTTTTTTTTTTTTTTTTAAGGCCAAACAACATGCTTTCTAGTCACAGCTGAGATAAGGGAGGGGTTTTTTTAATGGTACTAGGGCGGCTGGTCGGAGGCTGCAGCTTTGCTCTGGTGCTGGCGGTGGATTCATGCTGGGACAGCTCTTTGTGAGGCTGAGAGCGAAGGGGGCTGCCGGCTGGCGCTGCTGAGCGGGGACATGGAGCGCTTCTTGGGCTTCGTCAAGCAGATAAGACGATCGAGAAGAAGAAAAGGCAAAAAGTACCGGCCAGAGGAGGATTACCATGAGGGCTATGAGGATGTCTACTACTATGCTTCAGAGCATTTTCGAAGTAAGTATTTTGCATAACCTCATTTTCCTTTGACTGTGATAAATGCTATGCTTTTAAGATTTAAAAAAACACAACTCTAAACCCCGCCCAAATGCAAACAATGTTGCTTGCTACAATCTGAGCCTCATGCAGCTATTAAAACATCGGTTTCTGTTAGGGCTTCATCTGGCTGTGACTGCTTGATGAACAATACAAAGCAGCTGAAGTGGCACGGCCGCTCTCAAAGTGAGCGGGGTCTGTCTGCAAACCCGGGTAGGATTTCAGGTGCCGTTAATTGCGCCTGACTGCTGGAAACCTTTTGTGAAAACACTTTGTGTTGAGAAGCGATAGGATGGCGGTAGCCCTTGTATAATGCCTTTGGAAAGCCGCATGGTGGATATTTTCAAAGCGCTGTAAAGGCAGTGATCGCTCATTTGTAAGTTGGAGCTGATGATTGATGTTTGTTGCGAGGCAGACCGTCCTAGTCCTCTGAGCTCCTGCTGTGACCTGCTCTGTTGAGCAGCAAGTAACTCAGGTGTGCTGCCTCCTCGCTGCAGGTCCAGGACCTCTGGTGAAGAATTAAGTGATGGGGTTCGTTTGCTTGCGCTCACGTGACAGCAGCGGCTCGCCCGAAACCAAAATAAGCCACCCGCTCGGAAGCCCCTGTGCAAACTGTGCTGTGTTCCCTGCAGCTGGTTAGGGTTTATCCTCTGTGCCTGCCAGGTTTTGGGGGTGTGGGTCTGCCTTGGGCATCTCCAGGAGGGAGAAGGGGACGTGCCCAGAGGCGCTGGCGGGAGGGAAGCCGCGCTCAGCCCCTGCCCCGGGGTGTCGTGAGGTGTTGGCAGGAGAACCAGCCATGCGCAAAAATGACTTTTTGAAAAGGTTTCTGCTGTTCTGGCTGGCGGTTTGGGAGCTTTGGAGTGAAGTTGTGCCTTTTGTTGAGCGGTTGAAGTTTGATGCGCTTTTTTGTTGTTGTTCTGTACAGTGCGAGTTGCTGTCCGTGTCTTTTTCTGCCGTTTGGCTTCGTTTCCATTTTGCTGAAATAAATTACAAGAGCCTCACACTTGTTTTAAGACAAAGCAATGAATGTGATTGCGCTTTACAGCACTGGAGTACTGCTGTCCTGTGGGAAATTAGGAAGCAGGAGATTTTTCCTGTTGGTTTTCTCCCAGTGCACCATGCTTGCCTGTCTCCAAAAATAAACTAATGTAGAGTGTTTGGTTGTTTACCGGTTTTCTCCTTAATACAATTTTGGTCTCTTTCAATGTTAAAGAAAATTTACTATGCTGATAATCTCATAATTCATCTATGTTGTTAAGACTGAGTTCTTGTAAGAAAAGACCTATTTGGGAGGCTGCAATACTGTCTTAACAGGTGACTTATTGCCATAAAGTTTTCTACACAAGAAATAAAAATTTTAAATCTGCTTAGGACTGAAAGATGTGCAAAAGATGTTAGTTAAGGCACGTAACTTTTTCTTGCTTTAATATGTAAATCAAAGGAATGTGTCAAAGCAGTATGTCAAAATATTTCCCTAGCTGATTGTTGTTGTTGAAGGTTTTTTTAAATAAGAAAGCAAAACCCCACCAAAACTGTCACATGTAGCAAGGATTTCTCGAATGCTGATTAATAAATTATTAACTTTTGACTTAATGTAAGGCACTAAGATTGAGCCAAATATCTAATAGGTTTTTCCTTTTATTCTACTTAGAAAATAAAAGGATAATACACACTTCAGCCTGTGGAGGCCATAAGTCTTTCAGAGTGGATGAGTGTGTGTCAGATTTTGAAGTGGTGCTTACAACAGTGATCAGAGTACTCAGGTTGAATGTTCAAAACAGTGCACAGTGCTGTGGAGTTACATGCACAAGGAGTTTGCAACTTATTGCAGTTACTTAAAACATGTCACGGGAGATTGAAGCCATGGAGTGTTTATAGAGGAAGCACAAACACAATTGCTCCTCAAGTGCTGCTTTTGCCTGGTCTTTACATGTGCTATATGTGTCAGTGTTTTGGTTGGGTAGCTGTGGTAGCTACTTAAAGCGATGTACAAAATGTGAAAAGATGCCGCTGGTGCTGCTATAAATGCTTTCTTGAAATTTAATTTCATGTAATGGGGACAATGAAATGTTTCATATTTAATTTCATTATGATCTGGTGTTCTGCTGTTTACAGTGCAAATCTGGAGTAATTGCAGAGCCTTTAATAGCAATTCCTTCTGCATTTGTATGCTTAGAAGAATGCATGCTTGAGAATAAGATCATATTTATTGGTTTGATTTTCACAGTATCAGAGCTAATGAAATCAAAGACATGTTGTTCATTTTACTGAACGGAGTTGGAGCTTTTTTAGATTTAGTTTCCTCTCCCTGCATTGTTATCCATCCCTCCTCCATCGTCATTTATGAGTTATATATCCAATTAGCCAGTGCATTTGAAGATTGTCTGAGCCTATCACTTTATGAGCTTGTTACTCTCTTCCCCCCCACCTCGTAGTATTGCTTAGAGTGTTGTATAAAGGCAGAATTAATAGGAAAAATGCAGAGACTACATTAGAACAACCAAAGGATCAAACAGAAAGAAAACAAAGTTAAAAATAGAATAGGCCCGTGGGAATCACAGGAAAAAGGTGACTTTAGTTTGTCCTTAGCCCAGCTGTGCCTGGCTGTTGGAATACTGTAGCTCCTGCTGTCAGGTATACTGCCTTCACGCCTTTGAAGCTTTATTGTGGAAGACCACGTTAGCTGTGATATTGGGACACAGATAGATGAAAGGAAGGTGCAGTAGTGCCTCAAGCTCCCTGGGTGAAAAAGATACCCCAGCTCCTGAGTCAGACATCTTTTGGCTTGGACATTTTGTCTATTTGGGTTCAGTTAAGTGGATATCCTTTTTTGACATGCAACATCAGCTCTCTTATCTTTCTGGAGGGTCTCTTTCTGTGCTACGTAATGCTAGAATAACTAAAATATTCATTTTTGTACACAAACACACATTGACATTAGTAGTGCAGGCATCATACTCATTTTGTTGAGAGTTTGCAGTGTTAACCTAATGGATGATGAAATTGCTACCCAGCCTACTCAGACAAGTTGGTGCTTATCGCACAAAGTGCTTTAAAGGACATCTTGTGCAGCTCTATGGCACTATCATTGAACCTGTTCCTTTTAATGAGACTTTCCATGAAAAAGGCCTGTGTTATACAGGGTGTTTTGGAAATACGGGCCTGATTTGAAATCATTGTATCTCTGCAACCACGAACGCCTGTGAATGAAACTCTTACAGTCTGTACAGCAGGTGGAGGGAACATGGCGCATTTACAAAAAGGTTACTAAGACTTCATAGCTCATTAAACCGTTTCTAAATTTTTGTGCAATTGTAACATGTTGGGTCCATCTTTTTGAAACACTGTGTTATTGCCACAGGGGATAGTAAACATCAGGAATGCTGTGTGGCAGAGCTGCCTGGAATGCTCCCCAAAATGACCTAAGTCCTTCCGCTGAAGTCAAGGTGTTTTGCCAGAATCTTCGAGTTTCAGCCTTGTCTTGAGCAGGAAGGTGTTTTTTGGGATCCAGCCTGATTTGGTCACCTCTGACGAAAACAAACACAACCTTCCTCTTTCCCCAACCCCAATCTGATTTCAGTGCTAAGTCTCTTACTTTGCAAAACACTTGGAAGGGTTCGGCTTTGTTCCAACTGATTTTGGAAAGCCTTGCAGGTTGTGTGAAACATGGTTGTCACCATGTGCCCACGCAAGTCCAGAGGGCATTGCTGTGAACACCCAGTGTTAAATTTTGACTTATGTTACTTCTGGTTTCTGTCGCCCATCCCTTACTAAAAGAGACTCTGTTTTCATTGGTTCTTCTTATTCTGTTGTTCCTCCCAACGTGATGTCAGCAGCATAGTCCATCGGCATCAAGATTTAATCTTCTCTGTTGACGCAATGAAAATGTTAAAGACTGATCCCAAAAAACATTGTTTAAAGAATTCTGCTAGTAAACTCCCACGAACCTGAAAGGTCCCATTTCTTTAGCCCTGACTTTAAAATGTTCCATTTAGTCACATAAAGTCCCACAAATAATTTTCTTCAACACTTTGTGAAGTATTTCTTGTTCGACAAGAGCGTTGATATTTTAGACAAAGTAGCCTGCCATAGTGTGTCTGCAGTAAAGTCACATATTGGTTTTCTTTCTGATGCCCTTTATTAATTCTTTCATGATTCTTGTGTGAGAATCATCTAGTTCCTCAGTTTCAGGAAATCAACTTCTTTGAATTTGCCTCTAAAATGGATGTGATGATCTTTCCATTCTTTCAATTGATTGTCCTACCTCTCTCCCTCCCTATGTCATTGCAGAGTGAAGGTATTTGACTCCCAGCCTAACAAATAAGGCAAAAAGGGAAAACTGAAAGTTTTATATAAGTCCAAGTTGACCTCTTCGTGGACTAAAATCTGGGAATAATTAGTTAAAATGAATATTGGATATATGATATGCTATTTGGGATGATGTCAGCAGAAGAACTCTGTTTGGGCGTTATTCTCCAACACAACTCAATGTTATGGTACAGAAACTCTGTCAGCTCCCAAAATCTTGCTGATAAATGTCTTTGCATTTCATACCCTGGGTGGCTTTAAAGCTGTATTAAATATTGATATAAGAAACTTGCTACTGAAATAGCACTAAGACAAAACACTGAGGAAAGTGATGTGCCTATGGCTTCTTGCGGTCAAAAGCAACGTTGCTCCTGTCAAGATATTCTCCATTTCATAAATTGGTACAGAGAGTTCTTGTTTGCTGCAGTCTCATATATTTGATTGGGGTTGTAAAAGAGTTAATGGTTTTATGAGTAATGTGGTGACAAGGGCATTGAATATCTCTAGCTTAGGTTGCAGAGATGTTAATTGATCTTAAGGGCGAGGAATGCAGGACAAGCGCTTTTCATTTACAAAGAGTGCGTGTTGCCAGTCTCCAGTTTAAATGGATGTGTGGTTGGGGGTGGGGTGCTGTGGATTTCTCCTCCAATCCCGGATCTTGTCAGGCAGTACAGTAAAATCTCAGCTTTCATTGAAACTAAAGGTAATACATTTGTTGCAGGCTACAATGATAAAAGGCTTGGTAACCTGAGCAGGGAATATGGCAGGCCTTGAAAAGACAACAAAAATGATATTTTTTTAAAATAACTAAAATGTATTAAACCTTCTTATTTCCTGCTCCTTAGAGACTGTCTTGTGATTGTTGGACCCTGAAGGTTTTCATTAATGTATTGAAGTTCTTCAGTATTTCTGTCTGTTTTCCATAAATAAGTTTTTCCTGAGGTCTGGATAACCCCAGCACCACAAGTCCAGCAAGAAAGGGATGTGATGCCCATGGCGACTCTGTTGTCACGGGGCCACCGTCCAGTGCTAGTTTGCAAGCCAGGCATGGTGACAAACAAGGTGACTGTATTTGAGCTTTACTGCGAGGACAGACAGTATCAACTTTCCCATTCAGAGATTTCTGAAGGAAACAAAAGTGGTAGCAAGTGACTGTCTCTGTGTCCACTTCCAGGATAAACTTCCCTTGTGCAGGTGGCAATTATAACGTTTTCCATTTTGGAAAAAATTCAGGAACTCATTAGATAAAAATGTTGTACCCTCATGCTGTTTCGGTTGCTTTTGTATTTTCATGTGTGTTAGATTCTGGATTTTTTTTTTTTTAAACGGTCATTGCATCAAGTGCAGTTTCGTGTTTCTTGACAGCCATCCACTTGCAGAGGGTCACTTGACTTCTGATGAGCTGTGTGGCTTTTGGAGGTGACCCCATTTATATACATCTTGTTTGTTATGGTCGTTAGTGAATGTGTCCTTTCTAGAAGAACCCAAGAGCTGGAGAAGTATTACATATTATTCTCATTTTACATATAACAAGCTAGTAGGAATGGGTTAGCTAGCAGCTCTTCAGCATCCCATGAAACTACTTAGGCCTTCCCAGCCCGTAAGAAATATGCATATATTAAAATCTTATTTTACTCCTGTCTTGTTTTATCTTAGTTAAAAGCCTGTAAGTCTTGAGATGGGGCTTGTGTTTGTGAATGCTTAAGCTGTTTTGGATAGTGGCTTTACCCACGTTATATTGTTTACAAGATAATTAAATTGATGTTATATGTGTACTAGCATGATACCCAGTGACACACTTGAGGCTGTGGGGTTCCCCACAGGAGTGGAGCAATGTGGTTCTTCTAGGCAGGTGTTCATGAGTTTTGGTGAAATGATTTGTAATCCATGAAACAGGTGACAGAATTTTATTTATTCCTCCCCCCCCCCCGCTAGCCAGTGGTGCGATAGCTAATTTAAGTTTATTAGCAGTAGGATTACTTTTTTAAATGACCCTTTGTAGCTCTTCTACAAGTGGCCCTTAGGCTCCTGGGGCAGCACACAGCACAGATGGTAAAACATTGCTGTAGAGTTACTGGAGGGAAACCAGCTAATTTATTTTAAGTCACTGAAATAATGAGACCTGAGTTATATAGTTCTTTGCATGAAGGATAAACACGTCTCTCTGGTAGCAATTATGAATGTACAATTGCTGTGCTACTTTTCTTTCATTTACTTTCTGGTCGTATTGTCTTTGCTCAAGAAATGGATTTCTTATAGGTCTCCATCCTCTTATAGTGGCTGCTGGTATGAGGTTGTACTTCCAGCATATTGGAGAATTTGACACCCTTTATGTTTTAGTATGTCTAAAATATATGATATTCAGGTTCAAACAATTAAATTTAGAGAACTGTACTTTGTACTTCATGAAATTATGTGTAAGTTCAGGTTTTTAATCATGACTTTGCCAAGTTACATCATGAACATCTACTGATGAGATTATTTTTTCCCCTTGGATATTGTGAAATGAACGAAATATCAGGATTTATGAACCTAAGGTTAGAGAAGTAAAAACAGCTACTGAGGTGTCAGTTTTAATATTGGCCTCCAGTTCCAATGGAAAACTTAAAGCAATTAGTGGAACGAAGAAGGAAGCAACAATATAAGTCCTTGCTGATGAGATTATAAACATTTATTGACTGATTGCTGTGTTTTTTCAGTAGGGCTTGCCAGCAGCTATAATTAATCATCAGCATGAATATAAACACCTGTTTACCATAGATAGTATTTTGTATAAGGCAAATTTGATAGTCTTCATCATGTGTGCAGAATTTACTAGGCAACTCTGTTTAATGTTTTTCAGCAGAAAAAAGCAGGGGGTGGTGCTGTGGCTGGGCACAGGAGTCTGTGATGAGCAGACTGCTGATGACCTGGAACACTGTTTTTTTCAGAGGATTCTCTGTAATAGCTTCCCTCTGAAACCCGGGTAATTATACACAAACCAACATGCAAGATTATTGCAGTTTTGAGGGCACCCACTCAAAATTTAGAAGGAAGTAGAACTAAGAGTGCCTGTAGAACCGCAGCGTGGCCTCTCTTTGATGAGTCCTTAATGAAGGACTGTTGCTCATTTTTGTGATGCACTTGTGACAGGTTCAGCACGTGGCAGAGGCTGCGCCGAGTCCTGGTGCAGCGTTGTGCCTGGGCTTCCCACCACCCTTCCCCTCAGGGCTAAGCCCTCGTTTCCCTGGCTTGAGACCTTGAATTTGCTGATACCTGGCACAAGTTGCTGTAGCGTGCCAAGGGAAGTATGGTTTGTGTATATTAAGAAAAAGATTATATAAGCCTAACTAGTCTGAAAAACCAGCCCGTAAGGCATCTCAGGCTGCAACCTTTAAATTGTTGCATGCTTTTGATGATAATCTCTCTGTGCTCTAGTTCTCCACCTATGAAATGAGGTTAATGGTACCTCTCCTTCACTGTTATGCTATGAAAGTAAATGAGTGTTTGCTAAGCTGTCAAATGCTGCCGTGATGAGCACCATGGAAGAGCTCAGGAAGAAATTAATGCTTGTCCAGAGAGAAGGGCTTGAATAATGTGTGGGAACTAAGGCATGGAATTATACTTGGAGCAATGAGGGGGGGGAAAAAAGTCTTGAATAATTTTTTTACTAGTTAAAATCATTTCTTCTGGACAGTAGATGAGACAAGGTCTCGTGAAAAAGTAGGAGGTCAGGTAATTAAAGATTGTGTTATAATACATATGCAAAAGGAGGCCAAATTGGGGCTTGCTAGGGATTCTTAAATCAGGCACTTGAAGCTTCCAGTTTTCTTTTTTAATGGAGGGGATGCAGTGTGCGCATAGTAGAGAATATGGAGCAGCAGTTCCTTGGCTTTTAGCATGCAGTGGAAATTCCGTAACGGCAGGTTATGGGCATAATACTTGCTATAAATGAACTGAAATCTTCTTGTTGTTAAAACAGCAGAAGTAAATTTTGGTGAGTGGCCACAGGACCTGATTGCACACATGGCGCTTAAGTGGATTTTCTAATATAGTCTGGGAGCACCATGGGCAGCTGTGGAACAGAGGAAGCAGGAGTCAAGTTTATTTTTCTGCTGTCCATGTGAACTTTGAGCAGATGATGAGAGACATTCAAGGAGAACTATCCTTGGAAAGGGGGCCAAGGGAAGAGCCGAACTGAAGAGGAGCGTCAGGGTGCCAGAGAAGGCGTGAGATGTCACCACCCTGCAGGAATCTGCGGGGTCTGGAAGACCTGCTGGAGCAAGGAGCGAACCCTTCAGGTTTGCCCGGCCTGTTCTGTACTTGCTGAACATAAGCCTTTCCGTAAGGCGCATGGACACCACATCTTCTGCCTAGGCTTGGCACTGGAGATCAGCCAGCAGAGATGGTTTTCCAGGTGTCAAAATCAGGCTTGTATGTGTAGCCCCGGTGCTTGCAAGACCGGTGTGTACGTGCTTGGGTGTGGAGTTGAAGAGGGCAAAGAAGGTGGAAGAGAAGATACTTAGGGGACAGTGAGAAATTTCTTTGGAGATACACAAAATAGGACAAGGCTGCAAACACCTTGATGTATCTGTTGAAGTTAGATCTGATTTCAAGGCTGGCTGTGCTCTGAGCAGGGGCCTTGGGGCAGACGGCTTCCAGAGAGCCCTTCCAACCTCAAATATTCTGTGATTTTATGAAAGGGAACTTTGGTTTGAGAAGAAAGGAGGACTATAGAAGGCAGAAAGGAGAAAAAGGTGATTAAAGACAGCTGTGGGGGCAGTACTTTTGAATGAAACTACGGAAGTGAAACCGAAAGTACACAGATACCATGTGAAGTATTAAATCAGTAAATTGTGTTTTCAAATTTATTCACAAATGCTTCCTTTGGGTATGTTTAACAAACTCTGTGGCTGCTCAGATCTGTTATTTTGATAACACTGTCCCGCTCCCAGAGGGGGAAACTCCTCACTCAACACACCTTGTTGCTATTCTGCCAGCTGGTAGCATCGCTATTAAAAAAAGAAAGCGGGGGGCAAAAAAAAGGTATGCACAATGTATTACAAATAAATGCAGTAAAAAATGAATAGTACACAAATACGTATTTTAAATACAGAATCGTATTAGCTTTTACCCTTGCTTTCTGCAGGTTGGAGTAGAAAATAATGTAAAGCTCTGGTGAGCTGCTACCTGTGCCACGTTTGTAGGAGCGCAGCTGAAGTTGTGTAGTCAATGGGGCCCTCTCAGGGATGAGTCAAGGCAGGAACTGCGGTCCGGCTGTGTTAGCACTGAGTGCTCGGAAATCAGAAGGGATGTTTGCCACGCTGATAGGGATGTCACATCTGACAGCCTGGTTTAGGGGAAATGAGAAGATGCCTGTGAAGGAAAGTTGGGAGGGAGCCTGAATCTCCGACGGAGCGCTGCCAGCAGCAGTGCTCGGGTCAGTTGTCAGTAAATACAAATACGTCTGGTGGCATTTACAGTTTCGGAGGCAGGAACACGGATTTTATGTTGGGTGTTGGTAGAATTTTGCATGGCTTGTCATGAAAATGCGATGTTCCCTTTCATTGCTAAAAGGAGAGAGGAGTGGCTTCTGTGAGCTCTCCAGGCCGGTGCTTATGACTGCCCATCAATAATTAAATGAAGTGGAGTGCAGCAAGACGGTGGAACCACCAGCTTCTGTGAAATCCCTATGAATTTAGTGATGCTTTGGTTATCTCTGAAATGCTCCCTCTGTAACTTGACCCATATTTCACCTGGACTCCCCAGAAGTTTTCCAGAGGAGTCACGCAGGAGTCCTCAGCACTTAGAAATCTGTTGCCATTCACTTATGCCATAACCTGCCTGAAAAAAAAAAATAAGTCTTCTCGAGCTTAGGGCATTAATGATCTGCTTGCATTTTTCTTGGTGTACTCTAAACATAATTACAAAAACAGAAGTATATTTAAACATGTGGGTGTCGATAACATTCCTCTGCCCCTCAGTTATCGTGTACGTCTTTGCTGGCTCATTCAGGCCAGGAGTAGCCGGTGGTGGAGGAGAGAAGGAGGGAGAGGTTTGCCTACAGGAAAGAGTACGGCCCTCCCTTGAAATACTGCCGCTCCTGAGATTGTCACGAGGGATGGAGAAAGCGCTGAAAATTTATCGTTTTGTAACCAGGACTTGATTGGTGTGGTGCAATTCAGTGCTTGTGTTTTGTTCTTGGGTGGGTAGAAAACAGTGCTCCTTTATAGTTTCTTTTTTTTCTCCTCCCCCACTTCTCCGAACTTGGGCTCTTATAATGGATCTGAACGGCTGTGGATTTTGTAGGGCAGATTGCGCAATGCAAATTGTTTCCAGAGACTGAACAAAACTGTTGAAGGCCGTTCTAGTTGCAGCCCAGAGTTAGTGGTTCTTTGTGCTGTGCAGATAATGGGGCTTTTTACAACCACATGTCCATTCACAGGAGGTTGTTTTCTTCCTCATAGATAATGAGAAAAGTTTATTAGCTGTTGGTTTAAGTCTCTTACAAAAATGTAGTGCTGGTGGCATAATTACCCAAGAGTTACATCAATATGAGTAGAGAAGGCAGCCAAGGTAACACACTGCTCCATTGCATGAAAATAGCTTTAATATGTGGAAAACGCTCAAACCTTATGTATTTCTCACAGCATTTCATCAAGGCAGTTTTTAAAATTATGTGAAAGTAATTGCTTGGAACTAATTATCACATAGCTTTAGTGTGTTGGTATTTTACACACTGGTGAATTGTCAGTGCATCTACAGGTAAATAAAATGTAGTTTTGGTCAGTGATCTCTTATTTTTCTAACATGTCTTTTAAGTCTTGATGACTTGTTAAGTATGTCTTATGTGATTAATGGATGATAAATAGCAGCAGCTTTATAGCTTAGGGATATTTATACATATACACACACACCCCACCACTAAGTGATATGGGGACGTGTATAAATAAGGACAAAAATTTAACTTGATTGTGAGTAACCTACAGAAGGTAATTAATAAAACACTTCTGATCACTTCTGCTCATTTTAACTGCTTCTGTAAACAGTTAAAATTGTTCCTGTAATTACTGTTCATGTTTTTCTAGTAGCAATTTGTATCTTCTAAATGTAGAACTAAATTAAACTTAAAAAAGAATCTGAGAAACCCGGAATATTTTAAAATCTGTAATAGTTTAATAGGTGAATTGTCCTGGTTTTTTTTTTTGTTTTTTTTTTAATTATAGTAGTCATTGGAAATGATCAGTTGTCCTGGTTTTGTGATGGTGACATCAGTGCTTCCCAGGAGATCACTGGGTGGTTTATCTGTTTTTAGGCTCCTAATTTCAGCTGTGGAATCTGGAAAATTTGTCCATTTTTGAAGTCCAGTCTAATATAGTAAGAAGTAGGGAGGGAGAGGGTAGGTGATAGTATCTAAATGAGAGAATACACATTTTGGTATTTGAGCATTACATTCAGCGTACTGTGTACTGTGGCTTTTTTTTTGCCTTTACTGATGTATATAGTTCTTTAATTCTTCAACTGGGCTTTGGGCAATTAAGTAACCCTGTTTTATGGGTTGGTTTGTTTTCACAAAGTTGAAATTTCATGAATTTTCTGAATTACAAGACTGGAACCCTCTTCTCTTCACGTATCCCGAACTCCTTTAAAATACTTGAAAAATGCAGTGATAGTACACATTACCCCCTGAATTTGCAATCTAAGAAATATTTTTCTTGCAGTTTTGTCATAAAATCAAATAATATCATGAAGGTGAGGAAGGTAACACATCCCATCTGCAGTCATTTAAGCCCTCATGCAAGTAAGGGCTTTCTGATCACATTCAGATTAGAAAGGATGGATACATGGGTGTGTGTCTTTATTAATAAAAAGCAGGAAACTCCTGCTCATGCTCTGCAGTATGTGTTTTTCTTTTAAAAAACACAAGTTACTGGTATTGTGACTGACAGCTGCTCTTTCTACTAATTTATTTAAACAGAATTGTACGTGCTGCTCAGCAAACCAGGAGCATGGTTGGTTGCTGATGTGACAGCATAGTCTGCAGCTTGAGATGTATATGACTTGCCTTTAGGCTTGACCTAAGGCCACTAGGGATGCTTTAACTTAAGACTAGGTCAAAAAACAAGGTGAATAGGAAGCTGTCTGGGGAAGAAGCAGAGGAAGCAAAGTTCAAATAGCCCTTGTATCTGCAAATTCAGCTGTTCTACGCAGAGATTGTGGACTTGAGTTTTAATGGGGTTTTTTTGTTTTTTTTTTCCATGCATCTGAAAATGCATGGGGAGATTTATTTGTTTTGTTTATAGCTGATGCATGGAAAACGAAGCTCTGAAATATCAGTTTGCAGTGATTGCACTTTTCCTGGTTGGTGTTTATTTTATCAAGCAGATTTGTAGAGTTGACAGTGGGGTTTTGTGAGGTTTTTTTTATTGTCTTGGCTGTGCCTTGCTGTAGGCCGGCCAAAGATTTGGTCCTGCAAATGCTGGGAATGTAACTCCGTTAGTGTGAGTAATCCCACTGGCGGAGGTTGGGTATAAGGGTCTGTAGCAGCAGTGAACACTAAAGAAAATAGTGTGTATGGATAGAATAAAAAAGTATTTCTAAGAGTTTCTTCCAAATTATTGTTGTTTGCGTTGTGTTTCTGTCCTCTATTCCACTTTCCGGAAAAAGATATTTTGACCGAGAGATCAGCATCCTCAGATTGTTTCTTTTAAGACAATTTGTAAGCATGTGCAGTTTTATTTCATTTTGGTTCATGAGTGAAATTGTTCAGACTTCAAAAACAAAGCCAGTTGATTAGTTCTGCGTTATTTCATTTCAATGAATGATTTCAACCTTGTTCGTTAAAGCTGAAGTGGAAAAGGTGGGTGTGAAGGACCACTGTTGACAGGAACCACTAGCCTGGAGCGCAGAATTCAATAATAATTGATTAATACAGTTTACTGCTGATTTATTTTCTTTGAAAAAGCCAGTTATTCTTGCCAATATCTTTTATACATGAGCCTTCACTTAGAATTTAAAATTTTAACCTGCAATAATAATAACATTTAAACTGTAATACTGGTGGGAGGGAGGAGAGGGGAGGAAGGGGAATAAAAAAAGTGAGGCTTATTTAACACTGATCCCCAAGTGCTCTTCCACTGAGCAAAACCTGAAGTAGATGGATGTATTGTAGTAAATAGTGAATATGTTAAATTGCCCGTCAAGTACAGTGATTTTTTTTTTAATTTTTTTTTTTTTTTTTTTTTAATTTTATGTGTTTTATTTATTGGAGGAAAATGGTTTCAGGTGTAGCTTTAGGGAAGACCTGACTGCTGCTATTTACTGTATGAAATCCTATTACTTACTACAGAATCCAGGCAAACAAATGTGTGCTTCCTTCGGTGTGGAGGCCGGTGGGGATGCTGAAGTTGTAGACTGAGTTTTGGACAGGAGCTGAGCTCGTCTGTACACGTACGTAGAAAATGCATGTGTGGGTAAGTGACAGCTTGAGGTTTTTTTGGCAGGGTGTAAAAGACTGGAAATGGCAAAAGG
Organism: Pampusana beccarii; assembly: GCA_013399365.1. NCBI lineage: Eukaryota > Metazoa > Chordata > Aves > Columbiformes > Columbidae > Pampusana > Pampusana beccarii. The sequence continues at coordinate 538,859 of VWYH01005913.1, forward strand.
TTATCTGTGTGTTTGTATTGATCTCTCTGCTAGAGCAGCTCGGTGTTGTTTCTTCAGATGTGTGAGAAGGCAGACCTGAAGAACTTGTGACAAAGCAGACTTCTGAGGTGCAGTCACTGTAGAATAAATCATTTAAGTCTGGAGCTGTGGGTCACAGTGCGGAGAACAAAGATATAAAGCGTTGGTCGCTGTGTCTGCAGTTAGACTTTGGTCTAATGCAGAACTGAATGGCTGCCCTTACTGTGTGGAGGTACTTGTGTTTGGAGGGGCATAGGCACTCGTTCCTCTGGGCTTCTCCTTTGAAAGCAATTATTAGGGGAAAAAAAAAACCAGTTGATGTTGAAATTTCAACTCAAATATGTGTGTGTGTATATGGCTCAGAAATCATTACTTTTCAGCAGGAAGTTCCTTCAAGAACAGCATGTACAAAATCCCCTTATGCTGCTCCTAAAGTGTAGATAAGCTGCATTTCCACGCAATGAGCCTGTTTGAATTGTTGAGGGGAAAAAAATGAGCAACCTCTGTAACAGGCAAAGTTCCTGTAACCTCAGGGGCTATGACCACTTCAAACATCTTTGGGTTTCCGTCGGAGTTATTTCCCCAGCTTTGTATTTTTGCCATAGGGAATAAGAAAATAAATATTTAACCAATGTGAAGACATTCTTCTGTATTGCGTGTGTTGGGGACATGTCCCTCCCAGGCCTGTCCACCAGCAGGCTGCCGCTCTGTCCCCTTGGGCAGATACTTCTGTGCTGCTCGTGATCTGATGGACAGCACTTGGCATGTGGGGACACCAGCAATTTCTTTTATTAATGTTTGCTAATTGGTGGTGAGTAGTAAAACAAATCTTATCCTGTCATTCCTTGAAGAATGGTTGAAGTGTAGGAGGTTTTTGGTTTTAATTGATTTTATTTTAACTCTTTTTTGGTTGCTTTTTTACTTCACTGACAGTCTATATATTTCTGCTGTGGGAATGAGGAGCAGAAGCACTGGGTGAGGAGGTGCCAGAGACAGGACAGTGGTGTCCTTGCCCATTCCAGGACTATCTCTGCCCATTAGCAGGCATAAGTACTGTTTTCCTAGATGTACCTTAGCACCGAATCTGGCCTCAGGCCTTCTCCTTGGGTACATCAGATACAGACCTACTGAAGGCAAAATATTTTGTGATTTCTTTGTGTGCTTTGGTTTATCTTGACATGCTGATGAATCTGAAGGCTAAGAACAGCTTTGTCTACATTGGATTTTATGTAGTGTGCAAATGGATGCAATAGATGGGCTCCTTCCCCCCTCTCTGTATTGTTTTCTGTACGGAACAGTGTGTGTCAATCTCAAGATTGTGAGTCTGCTGTGGGGAAAAGGCTTGTGGCTTTTGGATAACCTTTAACTCCAGGAGCCGCTCAGAGATGCAGAATTAAAAAATTATTTTTAAATGTCAGTCAGTCTATAACTTGTTTTTTGAGTATTTTAAGACCTAAAGCTGCCTAAAAACAATATGTCAGCATTCTTGTGTTGGAAACCTTGTTTTTATTAAGCCATCAGTGGGGCTGGCGCCGTTACAGAAAATGAAGATTTGCTTTCACTTCCCCACTTCATTTAGTTTGAAACCAAAATGTCAAAAAAAGCGGGGGAATGAGAGTTGTTTTACAAAAATTAAACTATCTGGCTCACGTACACCTTCAAGTAAGACTGGTGAATGGTATAAAATTAAGTAACAGGTTTGTAGCACTGCCGTAGCAGACATGAACAGTGTTCAGCAGAAGGCCAGAGCTTTCTTCTGATATCTCAGCCACATCCCATCTTGGTCTACTGAGGGACTGTGTTGGGCCAAGAACTAAACCTGTTTTTTTTTTTCTGGCTTGTTTTAGTGCTTGAAGCTCAAGATCCACATACATTGGTGTCACACTGATCTGCCGTGGTTCAGGTGGTGGCAGGGACTGGTGGGGCTTCCTGGCATTGCCCGCAAAGAGAAGGCCGAAGGTTGTGTCCCAGCTGCTGTGGTGGCTGTGGGCAGGGGCCTGTCCTACACTGATGTGGCTTAATCTGCCTCTGCACAGCCCCAGTTCTCTTTTGTGGCCTCTCCCAAAAGCACCATTAACAGGTGGGCATCGGTGATGAAGCAGTTCCCATTTTTAGCCTTTTTGGGTCAGATCAGGTCCAGCACTTACTGACCTAACCAGTATGTTCATGAGAATTAGGGAAGAGTGAATTTTAAAATGTTTGTACGAAAAATAAAGATTTTCTTTGTGTCAGCAAGATATATTTACTCTTCGTTTACAGTTGTAAAATGCTCCTAGTTTTGAGTTTTTTCTTGTCTAATTAATGCTGGTTAGATATTGACTGTTTGTATGAAATTACTTTTTTTTTAAAGAGACATCTACTGAATTAAGGGAAGCAAAAAGCTTTGCAATTATTATTTTGTTTTTTACCTTAGGTATGTGTGGTGGTTTGATTCACTAACTTTTCCTGTACTGACTAATTGACTGTCCTGAATTGTCTTTTCGAGCAAACTTCATGCTTCTTACTTTCAACTTTGAAAATGTCTGGACATACTGGATGAACTTAAATGTAGGTTCAGTGATTGCAAAGATGCTATTTTTAAAAATATAATGTCAAGCTATGTAAAAAGTAAAAAAGTAAAAAAAAAAAAAAAAGTAAATCTGTTGAGCAGGGAATGNTATATTTGGTGGTTTGATTCAGTAACTTTTCCTGTACTGACTAATTGACTGTCCTGAATTGTCTTTTCGAGCAAACTTCATGCTTCTTACTTTCAACTTTGAAAATGTCTGGACATACTGGATGAACTTAAATGTAGGTTCAGTGATTGCAAAGATGCTATTTTTAAAAATATAATGTCAAGCTATGTAAAAAGTAAAAAAGTAAAAAAAAAAAAAAAAGTAAATCTGTTGAGCAGGGAATGACTCTATAAGTTTTGGGGAAACCAGTTTGGGGGTTGGTGGATTAAATGAAGTGTGTTTAGATGTCTTAAATAATGTAATTGTTTCCAAGTAACTAATGCAAACTGTTGAGAGTAAAGTTAATTTGCTAATGGGAACACTGGACCCTTTGAAAAGCCATTTCAAGCACCAAGTTCATTTCAGAGATTTAATAATTAATCAAAGTGACTATATTAAATGTCAGTGAATATATCCATGCATTGCTATCATACTTCTCTCTCAACATGAATTTCCAGGCTCTTAATGATTAAAACAGTGAGATCTGTCATGTAATAATAATGCTGGTGTGCTGGAAGGTGAGGTACCTCTTGAACATTCTTGCTGAAAATTCTTCAGCTTAGACTTTGTTATGATCAGTGGTTATGAGGAGTCCTTTAAACAGGTTAACCCATGCCCACATCTTGCTTGGCAATTGCTTTTCTTCTTTTTAGAATGGAACCCAAACATACAGGGCCAGATCTTCAGCTCCCATTGTCACTCACCCATGGCTTCCCTTTGCCGCACTAATGGCAGAGCAGGTGTTGCAAGGAAGATACCTGGGTTGCAGAGAGCTGCCTTCAGCATAGTGAGGTTGGCTGATAGAATTTGGCTTGGTGGTTTCTGTGTGTTTCTTGTATATTAGCTGCATGGTTTCATGAGGTCGTTGAAGCTATGCTTGTGCTGTGGAAAAAAATGAAAATGATAAAAATGATTTCATTTATACACGTGCACAAGTGTGCATGGATTGTTTGAGGCCTCAGACATGGTAATGCAAGAAATTTCTGTCAGCTGCATGTGATACAAAAAACCTGAAATTGCAGCCTGTAGCGTATCTTTCCATGACTGCGGTCATGGAGAAGAAGCAAATCTTTTGTGCTGATAGAGGTCTCTCTGTAGTTGTTTGCTGTTGGTGGTAATCTTGTACTGCAGTCAATTACTCGGTGTGTGGGTGTACACATGCACACACTTGAGGTATTTTAAGAAAAGTCTTCTGGCCTTCTGGGAAGAAAGAAATCACTCAGTTCCTAAAAATCCACTTACATGCGGGACAGCGTGCTGCCGAGTCGCTTGCAAAAGCTCTCTAGAGCAGCATTAAATCACTGAATGTTTGTTCTTCACAAAACCCTGTTTTTGAGAAAGGCACATACTTGATGTGTTACGATAAAGCAATCATGTAAGTAGTGAATATTTGTGTAATGCACCTGGCTTATAGTCATGGAGTAGACAGGTCAGAAAGGGCTCCAGAACATAAGGTTTGGTTGTGGGCTTCCTGCAAGCTTGTGGCTCAACCCGGTACTTGACAGAAGATGCTCTGGGCAGCAAGGATACAGTCTCGAGAGGATCAGTGTTGTAATGGGCTAAAGAAGGCTACTAACACTCTCAGTCAGTAGACAGCGTTGTTTCCTTGAGGGCTCGAGTCACTCAAGGTAAGCTGCCAGGTTGTATTCATCTGTTATTTCCCATAGCTTCTCATGTCAGAGATAGCAGTTGCATCACGCAGCTTGAAAAGTCAGGGGACGGGGGGAAGGCACCAAGGTTCTAAATGATCAAAATTATCACAAGTCCAGCATCAAAGAGACAGTGGCCTTAAAAAAGCACATTATAATGCAGTAGGATACATGGTGGCTGTGATTGTTCTCTGAGTCATGTTTTGGTATCTCAGAAGCTGTGTGCTGCTTAAGAAATGTCATCTGCCTGTGAGTAGTTCCCCTTAACCTTATATGAATAGTGTGCAAAAATCTATGTAACATGAACGTTGATTTGACTTTGTGGAAACATGGCCTGAATAAGGGACTTTTGAAGTAGGTAAGAGGGATTGTATTTACTTCTGCAGAGATAGTAGTTAATCCAGTTAGTCAATATACTGAAGTAATGGAATAATTCCTTTTACTGTACAGCTGCATGTCTCCCATCTCCCTGTGAGTTGTGTTCATAATGTTGATTTATTTTTTTTAGGGCTTCACATAATTGCTATTTAAATCTAATATAATTACACATTATATATATTTTTAGACATAGTTCAAATACAGAGGTGTGTTTTGTTCTGATTGTAACACTGATCTCCCACCTCTCCCCCTTCTGAGGGAGCTGGTAGCTGCTCTTCCATCGCACGTATGCTCAGCATCTGCTGGTAGGTGGGCATGGACCACAACCAGGCAGGCTGAGCTTTGCCCAGGAGGCCCCTGGAGAAGGGGGCAGCTCAGACACAGCACCTGGTTGGATGTATACTCCTGGTGAGCCGTAGATTCAACATCCTTGTGCTACTTGAACGTATGGCAGGGCTCTGACAGCGTGCCCACTGCGAAGAACTGGTTTATGGCCCAAGAAGTATGGAGAAACAGCACACTTAAAGGTCAAAAACCTCACGACCAAACCGAAGCAAAACATTGGGATTTGTATTCAGATGCGGTGAAGGAAAAGTGCTTTTCCTTGTATTCTCTGTGAAGTTCAGCTCTTAAATACCTTGAGTCATAGTGATGGACACTGTAAGCAGGTTTGCAGAAATCAAAGCTTTTGGTGATAATGAGGAAATCTTGCTAGTTGGAGAGCTAATTTAACTAAAATTATTCAATAAAAGAGTAAAAACCAGGAGCTTGGAGTGTGTATATATCTCTCTAATTAAAAGGAGACTCTGGAGAGGTTTATTAAAACACAAACAATGCAGAGGGTGCTTGTAATGTCAGTGGGCAAGAATTAATAGAGTGCAGTAGAGGCAGTTGTGTGCTACAAAACTCTATTGTTTCATCACTGAAACTGCGCTGTCACTTGAGGCTTTGAAAGTGCTTTGTGACTGTGGGAAATATTTTTCTTCTTTACTGAGAAATGTCTCACCTCTGGATGTAGCAGGAAAGTGTATTAAAAAAGATGCAATTAAAACGTTACACTGCGACTCTTTAACAAACCTAAAATGGAAATTACAGTGCCTTTTTTTTTTTAAAGCCTTACTCTGCTACAATTTCCCATAATGCTAAGTCTCTCAAAATCTTTTCATTTTGTTCTGCTGAAATCTGGTGATAACATCCATGTTTGTACACATTTTTATGTTTGCACAAGGTTTTCAGAGTGGTAAGGCAGGGATTAAAATATCAAAGGTCATTGTTTTCTTCTGTTTTCTCTCGTAATATTGACTTTATGTAGTTTTCTTTTACAACCACTTAATTAGTTGTCCTTTTTTTGGTCAACTTTTGCTGTAAAATTAGGAGTGAGTTAATAATACTGTTAAAAATAGAGGGGAAAAAAAAAAAAAAGTGGTTACATCCATTACAGCAGATGTAGCAGAGCAGGGTGAGCTTGGGTTTGTTTGTTGTCATTCATGCAGCTGTACCCAGGGTTCCCTTGAAGTCTGACCCTTTCTTGCTACTTTTCCTTCTTACATACATAAGGATATGCATTTTGTGTGTCTAGATATTATCAATGCACGTATATATAAGATATATTAAAAGCATAAATACCTAAAAAAGCGGCATGTCCCCTTTCTCTCTGCGGAGAGAGAGCAGGCAGCGCTGCGTTCCACTGAAGCATGAAGCATCGCCGAGGCATCGCTCGAGCCATCACTGCCAGGCTTGACAGTGGTTTTGCCCTGAGAACATGTCAGAGTGCCTTGAAACTCTTCCGTCAGGAAATCCTCTGGGATTGATTTCGTTTCCTTGGAGCATTTTTTTTAACTTGAAGTCACCTTTGTCCCCGCTTCCCAAATTTCAGGTATAGGAACCAAGAGGGGAAATGAATTACCGGAGTTGATTAAGCTGCGGGAGAGCGCAGAATTAACCTGTGGTCTTGAAAGAGCTTCAGCCCCACAGCACATGGGAGCAGCCCCAGCTCCACGGGTCATGTTCTGCGTTTGCCGGGTCAAACTGTGCAGTAAACCTACAAACCAAAGTAAATTCCCACGCTGCTGCCCTTTTCTGCTGACTGTAAGAAACTGACAGGCATCCTTTTTCTTCTCATCTCCTGAAAGATCTTCTTAAATGTTTACCTGATTTCATTCCAGCCCTGCTGTGCAGCAGTTTTAGAAATGGTCCATATGGGAAAGATGCTTCCAGAGGTGGTTATTCCTTTGTGCTCTGTGTTTCTGGAAGCATGGTTGCTGTGGCCCAAAACTGCCTTTATGGGGAAGAAACCTGTCCCTGCCGCTAAGTGATGTGGATGTGAGATGGATGTATACACACAGGTGTACACATGCAATGTTGGCACGTAAATATGAAACTGATTTTCAGTTCTCTAGACAGTTAAAATTGTTTTCCAAGTATGCCCCATAAAAGTTAGAAACTGTGTTACTGTATCTTTGCTTTCAAGATTTTACCTCAGTCAAGCATCCCAGTTGAAGCGTAGCACCAGGCTCATATTGATCAGTGAATTGTTTTATAGGTTGTAGAGAGCAGTCTGTTTTGGAGAACCAGTTCTTGTCAAAAGGCACATGCTTTTATTAATTAAATTAGAAACAGTGGCACTGAACTTGTGTGATTGTAAAATGTAAATGCAGTTAGTGGAGACTAGCACAGATAAATTCCTCTGCAGCTGCAAGGTGTTTCTTGTTTTTTTTTTGTTTGCTTTCCCTACACTGAAGTCTTTGGATGCCACAGCTGCCAAAGCCCCCATTTGTGCACGCATCGAAGAACTGGATTCCCCCTTGAACGTCCTTCTTGCCTTTCAGAGACCCCTTCTTGTACTTGACCTCCTTTTCAGTGCCTTCCCCAGCAGTAACAAACATCCTCCCAAACTTGCCAGCCTATGAGGAACAGCTAAATGACCATGACCACCCGCTTTCAGTCCATAGCTGGATATTGCAGAAAGTACCTCACTGTAGTTCTTGCTGAATAAAGAGTATTAATAAGTCTGTCTCTAATAAGTAGCAGTCATTTCCTATAGAAGTTGGTTTTAACAGCAGCACTTATAAAGGACAGATGACTACAGTTGTCTTCAGACAGGGGAGCTGTTGATAAGCTGCGTGCTCAGCTCTGCTATTAAAGATGGTGAGACTTTGTAAGGGGAATAGGTGAGGAAACTATCAGCTGAAATCTTTGTAACTTTTATTTTTGGGAAGTATTGCAAGCCAGTGCTTTGACAAGATGTTGCAAGAAAAAGCTCAAATAGCTGTGGACTCTAAATCAAAATGAATTTTGACATTTTGAGTTGACACCAAGAATCAAAACAAATAGTACTGTAAACTAGACGCAAATGTCAAAGGATTTTCCAGATATATTTTTGAAAGAACCTTATCAGGTATTCACCTCCCGACGTGATTGTTGGCCTGGAAACAGGGCTGGATGCTTTGCCCAGTTGAAGTTTGCCTGGTTTGTTAGCACAGGCAAGCTTCTTAAACAGAGCTCTCATCTAGTCTGTTGAAATGACCTTCATACTCTAGGTGTATGTGGGACTCCAGATGTTTTCATGCCATGTAACATTTGGTTAGCCAAATGGTGGATTAGTATGTGCTTGAAATCAGGAGATTTTCATTGAAATAGATGATCCCCAAACAAGAGTCTAATGGATGCTCTGTGTTCCAGGATGCAGGACGCGAGCCTGTGCTTTCCCTGTCACCTTCCAGTTTGAGGCTAAAAATGCAGTGCAATGAGTCTGATATTGTTGAAAGAAACTCCTGCTGGTTTGCTGTCTATGTACATTAAATTTCAAGACAAAGCTATTGCAACCTAGTGGAATTTCAGCTTTTAAATTAATCCAGTAGGAAAAAAAAAATACTTAAGGTATCCCCAGTAGAACTGTCTTAGCTGAATTTGAGCAACAAAGAAAGGTAAGATTATATGTAAACTTTAGGAGATAGTCAGTATAATGTGTCACTTAAGGTTATCTGTCAAAGACAGCATAAAAATTATTATTGTGACAGAGCTGAAGTACAAAAGCATGTAAGCTTTTATCCAGTTGTAGCAGGACCCTTTTTAGTAAAAATATTCATTTGCTTGTGTGTTCTGAACCTTGTCTGCAAAGGTGGAGCATCATGTGGGCTTCTACTCCGGTGATTCCAGCTTGTCTGCTCATTCTAGTCATTGGATACAGTAGAGTGTTATATTGAAGAAATGCAGTCTACAGTCAGTTGGCAAATGATGAGATGTGGCAAATGACATTGAAATCCACAGAGTTTCCAGTATCATATCCAAGCCTATCCTAAAAGTATGAGCAATTTATGCTCTTTTCTATCTTCCCTCACAGTTGAGAAAGTCAGAGCGTTATGAGTGTTTTCGGTGAGAAAGGGTCCAAACCTGTTTGTAAGCATCTCTGTCCAAAAGTCTTCCTTGGAAAAGGGAAATGTCTGTATACAGGTATTTTCTGCTTTGTTCTCTTGGGTCATTTGAGCTAAAGCTGCAGGTTGAGAGAGGCCCTTGTCAGGACTCTGCCAGGCATCTCAGTGGTGGCTCACTAACTTCTCACAAACACTGCACCATGAACATGACTCAGAAATGTTAAGCTGGAGAAGGCAATATCAGGAATGGAAATACTCACGAAAACAAAAATGGTCTGTTTGAAATGCAGAACAAAACATTTATTTTTATCTCATTCCCTTTAGACCAGTCATCCCTAGATAGTGTCTTGTAGTGTGTTGCCCATAAGATCTAAATGTGTTACTTAAAAGAAAAAGGATAATAAATATTGAAAACTGACACTGATGGAGAAATAAAAGTATGATTTTGTGTGTAGGATGTCACTTGTAACTTGTTGCTCAAAGGCAAGTGATAACAGGCGATATCAAACTTAGGGTACAGAATGTCTTATTTATGACACAAATTAAAATCTGCTCTTCTGACTTTCACAGAAGGAGAAATGGGAAATAATTGGAACACTTATTGATTCAGCTGCTAGAACTACTTGCCAGTTACCCAAAATGTTAAGTCCAGTTAGCACTTAATGCCTTGTTTGTTTCTGAGAGGGAGGTCAGGCTACACCTGTCTTTATTTAACCTTATCCAGTTCTCCCTTGGTGCTGAAGCAGTTATCATGGCCCATTGCAGGTATTGGCTGTGATTTGATTATGAGTACTGAAGCATCTACCAGCATCACAAGAGTACTTTAAAAAATTGCTAATTTAGTGAGTACTCCAGATGAAATACCTTTGGGATTAGTTTTATCACTGGAGAAATTGCTTATGCAGTTACAATGGCTATAGGCCGGGAAGGTGAGGAGAGGCTGTTGCTTTTCATGTGAGAGAGCAGCAGGGATGTGTGGAGCTCTGCCTTCAGAGAGATGATTAAACAGCTGAAAGCTTATGGATCAGTAGAGCACAGACCAATGTGGCTGACATTGTTATGGGCATCTGCTACAGACTGCCCCATCAGGAAGAATCTGCCTTCTTCAAGCAGATGGAAGAAGCCTCATATTTGCAGGACATGGTCCTCAGGGGACTTTAACCACCTTGGTATCTACAGCACTGCACAAGTATAATCCAGGAGGTTTCTGGAGTGCACTCATGATCATTTCCTAACACAGGTGATCAATAATCTGATGAGAGGAGGTGCTTTCTTGGACCTCATACTTACAAACAAGGAAGCACTGGCAAGGTTTGTGAAGGCTGGGGCAGTCTTGGATGCCCTTTCCATGATCTGGTGGAATTCAGGATCCTGCAAGGAGGGAAAAAGACAAATAGCAGGATCACAACCCTGAAAATCAGGAAAGCAGACTTGTTCAGGGACCTGCTTGGAAGAGTTCCTTGAAATGTGGTCCTGGAGAGAAAAGAGATGGTAGATTTTCAAGGATTACTTCCTTCAAGCTCAAGCGTGGTCCATCCTGATGTGCAGGAAGCCGAGGAAAGGTGATGGTAGGCTTGCATGGATGAACAAGGAGCTCATGAGTGGGAGAATCTAGGAAACTACAGGCTGGTTAGCCTCACCGCAGTCAATGCAGCAAATAATCCTGGAAAGCATTTCCAAACGTCTGATGAACAAGAAGGTGATTAGAGGCAGTCTGCATGGATTTAAGGAGGGGAAATCATGCCAGAGCAAGCTTGATAGCTTTCTACAATGACATGACAGTTGTATGGATGAGTGGAGAGCAGTGGATGTTCCTTATCTTGACTTTTGACACTGTTCTCCATATCATCCCCACAGAGAAGCTATTGAACTATGGACTAGATAAATAGACTGTGAGCCGGACTGAAAATTGGCTGACCTGTCAGGTTTAGGGGATTGTAATCAGCAGCATGAAGTCTAGCTGAAGGCCAGTCACTAGTAGTGTATCCCAGGGGTTGATGCTGGGACCAACACCCTTGAACATCTTTGATGACCTGGGCCATGGGACAACGTGCACCTTCGGCATGTTTGCTGGTGACGCAAAACTGGGAGGAGTGGTGAATACACCAGGTGGTTGTGTTCCATTCGGGGGGACCTCGGCAGGCTGGAGAAATGGGCAAACAGGAATCTCCTGGAGGTCAGCAAAGGTGTTCTGGTCTTGGTTGGGATAGTTAATTTTCTTTGTGGTAGCTAGTATGGGCTGTGTTTTGGATTTGTGCTGGAAACGTTGGTAACACAGGGATGTTTCAGTTACTGCTGAGCAGTGCTCGTGCAGAATCAAGGCCTTTTCTGCTCTCACCTCACCTGTGAGTAGGCTGGGGGTGGGCAAGAAGTCGAGAGGAGACAGAGCCAGGATGCCTGACCACAACTGACAGAAGGGACATTCCGTACTGTATGACATCATGCTCAGCAATAAAATAAGAGGGAAAGGTGGCAGGTGTCTGCTGCTCTGGGATGGGTGGGCATTTGTGGGTTGGTGATGAGTATTGTTTTCATTTGCATCTCTTGTCTTTCTTGGGTTTTATTTATCTCTTTGTTATTTTCCTTTTCATTACAATTTCTTAGTATTATTACTATTATTATTTTTAGTTTATTTCAGTTATTAAACTGCTCTTACCCCAACCCATGAGTTTTCTCACTTTTACCCTTCCAATTCCCCCATCCTGCTGTGGGGAGAGTGATGGAGTGGCTGTGTGGTGCTTTTTTGCTGGCTGGGGTTAAACCGTGACAAAAAGGAAATGCAAAGTCCCGCATGTGTGAAGGAGTAACTGCATGTACCATTATATGCTGGGGACTGACCAGCTGGAAAGCAGAAGAGTCCCCTGGAAGTCCTGGTGGGCACCAAGTTGACCATGAGGCATCAATATGCCCTTGTGGCAAAGACCAATAGCCTTCTGGGCTGGAGCAGGACGAGCGTTGCCAGCAGGACCAGGGAGGTACTCCTGGAGTGCTGGATCCAGCCCTGGGATCCCCAGTGCACGAGAGACATGGACATAGTGGAGCAGGTCCAGCAAAGGGCTACTGAGATGGTGAAGGGGATGGAGCATCTCTCCTGTGAGGAATGGCTGAGAGAGCCTGGAGGAGAGAAAACTTGAGGCAATCTTATCAATTGTTATAAATACCTGATAAAAGCGAATAAAGAAGATGTCTGTTCTCAGTGATGTCCAGTGACAGGACAAGGGCAATGGGAACAAATATGAGAAATTCCACTTAAAAATAAGAAAAATGTCTCACAAGTATAGAATGAGAGATTGCCACAATAAAATATTAACAAATACACAGTAAGTAGACACCTGAATGGTATTGCTGTGTACTGTTGTGCCTGTAACAATTTATAGAGTGCCTTGTCAAGGACAAGGAAGTTATTAATCATTGTAAGTAGCAAATTGATCTTGGTTTTACAGACCAACTGAAAATAAATGTTCAGCAGAAAATGAGTTGATTTTTTTTTTTTTCATTTTGCTGTTGTGCCAGTTTCTGCTAAGAATGCTGTCATGATTTTGGCAGCGTTTGTCAAAAAAGAAATGATTACATCCTAAGTACTGTCTGGAAGAATATAAAATTCAGCAGTCTTGTGAGTGAAGTAAATGAAAGTATCTTGTGCTTATGTGTGTTGCTAGCAGAAAAGGCATTCTAACATCCAGCCAAAAGTATTATTTTCAGTAGGCTTGTCTAATAAATGTCACATATTTACCTGCTACCCTAATTATGATTTAGTTTTTATTTGTGGTGTTTATTTTTGTTTAACATGCTCCTTTTTATTAAATAGCGTACATGTACTTTAAAATTATGATTGTGTCATAATATAGGTAGGAGGGTTGTAATATTTACGGGATAGAGGAAATAATTCATAGCTCACATGCAATAAAATGTAAAGAAGAAAGATTAATGTACCTCCATACCTACAGACTAAAAAAATTATTGTAGCAGTTTCTAAGCAGAGATGTACAGGAGAAAGCCATTCTCTAGTCCATGTCGTAAAGTGGTCTGTCATTTTCTAGTATCTCAGCTGCTTAATGCAAACTGTTGTTGTATCCATTCAGTAATAAAATCTTGTCTTGTCCAGCTGACAGTTTGGATGCAGATGAAAAACTCCTGGATATAGTATAAAATCAGTAGAAGTTAACATTTCTCGATGCTTTATTTTCCTGTATTGTGTTAGGTCTTGTCTTCACGATACTAGATTTTTAATTCTATTGCTTTGGTATATAGCTTATTTAGAAGCTCTCTGGTGCTTGTCTTCAGTTTCATCCTCAGGGTATGAACTCGAGTGAAAAGAATGAGAGTAAAAGAAGTTATTAGTTCAAAAAGTGTGCGATTGTGGTGCTTGATCTTATATTCCGTCTTTGGAAGATAGATGAAATAGTGATGATAAAAATGACAAGTAATGCAATCAGAAGAATATAACCAAAGCGGGATTTTATATGCCACGCTCTTCTTGGCTGAGATTGGGAGGGCATGACTTGCGTATTTATTGGATGTGACTACCCTGTGTTTAAATCTTAGTACAGCATCAGGGGCTAGAGCACGCATAAGTGCCAGCCTTAAGAGAGAGACCTGAAAACTCTGTGATGCATTGTTAGTAAACGCTTCAGAAAATTAAAACTGGGCATTTGTCGCAATTTACAACCGGTTTCTGTGTTGTGACTCAGAAAAGCCATTTTCTGTTACCAGCCTCCACTGCACATCTGCACCTTCATCTTGGCACAATGGGTAGTTAGGGCTGAACGCAGCAGCTACCCGATGGCGCCGGCATTTGTCTTCCCAGGGAATGCAACTGCCTGCTCCGCTACTTTATAATTTATGTCACTTGAATAGAAAAGGAAGACTTAGCAAGTTTTAGGGAAAAAATGGAAAGCAAACCCTTTGGTAATCTGAGAGAATAATGTGTGCTTAGCAGCTGGCAGTGTCATTTTTGATTTGTATGTAATTATTACTCATTTTTAGGTGGTGCTTATGTTCCTTGCTCCTGATGAGAAGATTCATTTGTACGCATCATTATTATCTCTTTTGACATGTGCATTAGTGACATTAATCTGTGTTTTATTTTCTGCAGCGGTAATAATGGGGTTGTCTTTCCCTAGCTTTATTATGTTGTCGTGCTTTCTGAAGTTGTCCTGATAACACAAAGGAAAAGTATAACGTAGGGATCCAGTGGGAACCAAGTAACGTTTAGCGTGGGGTGAGGCAGCTCCTCTCATCTTTCCTGCTTCCTCCTTGCCAAATTGTGATGTGCTTTCCTTACTGGTGGGCAGGCAGGCAAACACTCCTTTTTCAAGCTGTGCAATTGAAAAATACTTATTAAATCTCTCCAGAAAGAGTGCAGCAATAGAAGGTTTATGTTCTTGATGGGAACATTTCAATCCTTTTTGCATTTTGTTCTAGAAATGCACAAGATTGTTGGAGGCAGTTGAAGATTTATTCACTTTTAGCTGGACTAAAATAGGCTCATTACTTTCAAAATATGAGCCGATAAAATTATTTGCTCATCTGAAATCATCCAAATGGTGTTTTTCGGGAGTCTTATGATACTCTTTGCCTTATTACAAGATGCTAATTGTTCTTGTCAGGCTGCTGAGGAACCTTCGGGTCCCCTGGGATATGACAGATCCTGGCTAGAACAGTGATGCACATGTACTGTTTTCTTCTGTTGTCATCTTAGTTTCCTGCTTTTTCTTACACATGATATACTTTGTGTGTTGAGATCTTTCCTCTCTCTCTAGTCAGAAGCTATTTGGGGAATTTCTGTGAATAAATTCTATTCGAACTTACACATCTGATTGTAATATTAATATAACAAAATCCATGAGGTGAAATGTAAATGAGGGATGGAGGTTTCACCTGAATATTTCTACTTCTCTGCTCATGTTCTTCATCCTCCTCCTGTTTTGATTAAATAATGTATTTGAGGAAGATGTTGCAGTATATGCACAGTAGCCATATAACATAAATGCACCCATATTAAAAGATGAAGGATTAAAATTAGGGGTTTTTCTTTATTTCTAGCCTGCTTAGTATCTTTCCTTTTCCTTTTTGCCTCCGTTGTAGTACTTGGAATTTAATCCCCACCATATAAAATCTCCGTCTTTACTTATTACTGACTGGAGTAATGGATATTTTGTGAGAAAATAAGAATTTTTTTTCATGTTCTTTGCGATGTTGCTGGAAACATTACCTGTTGCCTCCCGGAACTTAAAAACTGGTGACTCAAAGGCTGTGACTCTGAACTCTCATTGAGGTCTGAATGTTTTCCTTTTGTTTTAACAGCTAGAAGTCCATGAGTAGGGGTGAAGCAGGGAGGGAGGATGTAGCTCATACATGGTCTAGGATCATACTTTTGTCTCCTTTAGGAGAGGCAGCCACGGAACGGGGTTTCTCTTGGTCTGCTCATTAGTATTTTCCTGTGACCTGGCAAGGAAAAGACGTTGCAGTTAGAATGTGATATACCTCTTTAGATTGTGATGTATTCTCTTTTTCACTGAAGAAACTGAAAATTTAAGTGATGTGTAAGTTTTCCCAGAGTTAAGTGACTCCTGAAAATACAATCCAGTATGCTTTTTTCTTGTTTTGACACACTGCTTTTTGTTGTTCTCTAGTGAGGTTCCAAAAATCCTCCAGGCATGGCTGTACTGAAAATTAAAGCATAATCTCATTGTTCTTTATTTGTTGCAGCAGAGTGCAAATGTGAGAAAACAATTTCTTTTTTTTTCTTTTTCCCTTTTCTCAGACTGAACAAAAACCTTTTATTTTGCAGGCTTTTAATCTGCAAACAAATAAGTCTAATTACTTGTTCATCCATGTGTTAAACTATGCAGCACTCTTTAATGTGTCTGCAGTTCTGAATTTACATGACTGTTTTAAAATTTTGGTAAACACTTCTTCAAGCTGTGACTGCTTAGAGTTGAGACACTGGGCTATATCCATTACGGAAAAACCCTATTGACTTCAGGGTTTTCACAGCAGTAATGGTATCTCCTTATATTATTACATAACCTCAGTAACTGGTGTCTTTGCTTGGCAAAACTTATTTCAGTCATTACTACCTTTGCTTACATTTTATCATTAATGTTTTGCTTTGCTGGAACAATAATTGGATTTCTTGGAGGCATATGCAGTTCATGTTTAGTAGAATAACAGTAATTTCTAAAAAAACTATTTTGTAGCTTTGTAGTGTGTAAAAGAATATACCATTGCTATTGTGTAGAATGGATCCATCAAAACCTTCACCTGCAAAAAACCCTTGACAACCAACTGCAAAGAAGAGCAGTAAGGCTCTGTGCTGTATGGAGAATTACAGATTATGACCTAAAAGGCAGAAAATAATTTTATGTCCCCCAGATGAAAATATGGGGTTTGGTATGTGTACCTGGAAAGCTATTTTAAGTAACTGCTGTAAAGATCATTCCCCATGTGGGTTTTTTTTGGTGTTGGGTGTTCTGGTTTATTTGTTTGGGGTTTATTTTGTGTTTTTTTTTTTTGTTTGTTTTTTTTGGGTTTTTTGTGTGGTTTTTTTATTTTTTTTTTTATATACAATGTGCTTTGATAGTTAACAGAATCAATCATTCGTCTGTCTGGAGTTTTTTTTGTCTTTTGGTAGGAAAAATGCTGTTGTTGTCAAAGATGACAGCAGACCATAATTATTTACCATCATTCTCAGTGTGTGCAAGCACTCAGGTACTGAAAACATTGTCAGAAATAAGAGATTATACTGAGGGCTTTTCTTCCTGAAAAGTAAAATGTATCCGTATACTGTCATGTGAGTGCAAGTAAAGCTATATAGAAGAGAGTCATTTTGGGTAGCAATTGAAAACCAGGCAAAACACAAGGCAAAAAGTTTCCTCTTAGGAAGAAGAAGAAGGTGAGAAGCCTTGCAAGATAAGTTTTCTATGACCCAAAAGAACATAGGTGGGTTCCTCAGGGAGAGGCCCTGTGCAGTTGGTCAGCTGCTTGGAGAAGAGTGGTTGGGTGTATGTGTTGCATGGGGCTGGGTTGATGTGCACCCGTATGGGATGAGTGCACAGCCCTGGATGTGCTCGACATGTCACCTTAGGCTGTATGTTGATGTGCATGTATGTGTGTGAGAGAGCCTGGTCGGAAATACAGGTGGACATTGTTGTCTTTACTGTTTCTGGTGTGTTTTAGAGGAGAATGTATGTCCCAACAAGGCAGAGGCCCTGCAGCAATAAGCCCTGTGTATGTATTTAAAAGGCAACTGCTGCGCTGAGGAGATCCTTAATATAGCCTGTGGCACAGGGCGTAAAAAACAAAAGGTGGATGAAAAAGACCCACTGTTCTGATGGAGCTGTACGTCTAAGGTTTTCGGCTGTACTTCTGGTATGATTCACATGCTTTGTGGTGAGGGGTAAATTTCCAACATTGCTCCATGTTTTCAGGAGGACAGACTGCAGATCTTATTGTAGAACTGCTGTTAAAGGCTGTCCGTGAACTCATCTATCATTAGCCATTGTTGTACTGACTATCAGTCTTCATAAAAATCTCTCTATTTTCATAGGAACACTGTTGGACAAATTCTGGTAAAGCCACTCAGGTAGTCTGAGATTTCCATGACTAAGAGATTTGATGGGAGGCAGAAGTCTAACTTATAAAGTTTATGAACTGTTTATGGTAATAGGAAATACGTCCTTTTTTGATAAATATTTTCTCCTAAGCAGTGTTTCTCATTGCTGTAAAATCTACTGCCCAGCCCCCCTGCCTACACCCAGCCTCATGAGAATCAGTGTTACCCGGAGATTCTCTGTGTCTTTGAAATTCAAGCCACTTGGGCTTTGGCAACTAGATTTAACACCACAGTTTTAGTCACTCAAAACTAATAACCTGGACAGTATTTCTTCACCCAGATCTCTGCCTTCATGGTATGTCTTTTGAATAAATACTTTTGAATAGTAACAATATTTTAATTATGTACCGATAATAAAGTAGAACCTCTCCTTGACACAGTATTCCCCTGTGCCCTATTTCTCCCGTTGTTTATGATGAATGGCTGCCTCTTCCTCTCTGCCCTTGCTGACTAAGCTGTTGGCTCTGCTGTGCCTCTTATGGATTGCTTCTGCTGAAGGGCACGCTTCCCCCAGATGTCTCTCAGAGGAGGATAAAGGGGTTGTTGATGAGATAAACTTCCATGCGGTCAGTGATTTATTTGTATGCACACACCTTCAGTTGTGCAGCCCACAGGTGGCCCAGGTAGGTCTGTGGACTGAATCTGGTTCATGAGGCAGTATCAGTCCGTGGTAATACAAGGTGACCAAGCCAAACGCAGCCATCGGGTGGTGTGAGCAGTGACGTAAGGGATGATCCGGCAGGTTCCTGAAACATCCAGTGTTGCCCGCTTTTCGGGCTAGGTTACTTGTCTGAGCACACAGATTGAGTGGGAAAAGAGGGGCTGGGCAAGACTGGGGCTGACAGGAAAGCTCCTTTGAGAGGGGTGATCCCGCCTGTGGGGAGAGAGCTCAGCCTGGCCTTGGTTGGGTTCGCACCATGGGCAAAGCTGAAGAGTTTGAAGATGTCTAATAACAGTAGTTTCCCTGGTGCGACTTCATGCTGAAGTGAGGACATACAGACCAGGGCGAGGGGCTGTGCCACTTTGGTGGAGGTGTGCAGTGCACTTTGCTGTATCAGGATCTGGAGATGTGTGGCTGGCCTGTTTTGGATCTGTGTTTGAGTTGAGAATCACCGTCACTCTTCAGCAGTCTGGGTGAGAGAAATGTCTCCTGCATTAGGGACCACCAAGACCCTATGGCTACGGTGTGTCTGAACCATTGTCCAAGAAGACAATATGCAAAGCAAGGAAGGCACCATGACCTCTAGAAAAATTAAGGGGATATTTGGAAGACTGGGGGTTGTGTCCGTAAAAATAGCCCTGGTTGTCTTACTGTCCTGTCTCTACTTGTAAGCAGATGCCTATGGAGGTGCAAAAACAGAGTATACAAGCATAGGCAATACTCTGCTTTCCCAGTGTCAATTATTTTTTCTGCTTTAGGACCTCTGAAGAAGTGGATTTGTACTTAGTAACCATCAACATATCTTTGTTTTACAGTCTCATCCATTCTTCTCTTGAAAAACTTTGAGTAACTACAGCGTCCTCTGGCAATGAGTTCCCCAGATCTGCTGCTTGCTGGGTGCAGAGCTGCCCCCTGTCCTCCTTTTCTTTTTATTCTTCGCATAGAGGGCTGTCTGTTCTGCTGTAGGTGGGAAAGGGTTTATACAGAGCATGAACCTGACTCTTGATCTGTGTTGAGATCTCTCTAGAAGGTCAGAGTGGCCAGTCTGGCCAGCTCTCAGCAGCTCGCTTTGATCCATCACTGATCCAGGCCTAGTAAACGAACTCCGGCAAATGTAGACTGGCTCTTTGCAGCCAGACATTTCTTCATTGCATTTCTTACCAGTGGTTTGTACTATACAGACCTTTCCACTCTTCAAGACCTCCCATTACTTTCAATTAGAAAAAACCGTCTTGCTATGTTTGTTTGTCTGACTGCAGACAAGGAAAAAAAAAACAACCCCAAACTGGTGCAGTTTCTACAGTTTCCCTTATGGTCCTGTAAAATTAATGATTTTTATAGAAGATACGAAGATGTAGTGTGGATGTTGCATTTAATGCTATCTTCAGACTTTTGGTAAATTTTAATGCACCAATATCCTCCTGCACAATTAATTTTTAGAACGAAATACGCTAGTGGTTCGGTGTTTCTAAAGATGAAATGGGGCGCAGTAGTGAGAAGGAAAGATGGCGTTGATGGAGAAAGAAAATACTTAGCATGGAAAACCTCTAACTATTTTGGCTAACCAGTCTCCTGGCTTAGAAGAGCCATCGTAGGGGTCTGCTGTGCATAAAGCAAAGTTAAACATGGGTTTAACACAAGGCTTATTTTCCTGAAGCAATTATAAAAAGCCCACAGTGATAAGGCATTTTATTTTTTATTTCTTGTTTTTCAGCACAGTAGAAAGTCATTTAATCTAAGCAACTGAAAATCATTTTAGGCTTAGCAACATGTTGAGGCAAATGATAAATTATTTAAAAGCCTCATTTTACTGAAGAATAACCATTTATAACAATTAAAGATACTGAAAAAAGCTTTCAGAGAGGCATAACAGGAGTTCAGCTTACAAAATTGATAATAAGTTGCAATTTTTTGGTTATATATACTTTTGCACTGATGGTCTCACTGAAACTTCAAAAATGCAATAAAGTTCAGATAATATTGAAGGTATTGGCACTTTTTTTCTGGTTTGTTTTGTTAGTGTTCCTTTTCTAGCCTGGCATTTCAAGTATGAATTATACTATGTTGCCTCTGTTCTTTGTTGTTTTCCACACTCAGTATGATATAGATATCATAGTTCATTTTATTTTAGGTTTGAATATCTCGTAACTCTTAATATAGTGTTCATGTTATTTGTTTATCCAAGAAAAAAAAAAACAAACCAAAAAACAGAAAAGAACGTGATTCATTGAGTTCTGTAGACACCAAATTCAGATTTGAAATACATGCATTTGTTTTTATAGTTATGACAAGTGTCATGCTTATTGCACCAGGCCTGTGCTTGGCCCTCTAGTTTGCTTTTTGTACTACTTGGTATTTCACTGTGCCAAAATGTGTTTGTAACTGTTTTTACTTTTGTGATAAGTGTCTATTTGTATACATATACTTTTATATTTGAATGAATTCCCTGGTTTTGGGTCACCCCAGAGCCATTGGTTAAGCTGTTCTGGTTCATAACTGATGCTGTCTGGAAAAGCCATCATGGTACATCGTTGTGTCCAGATAATAGCTTCTCTGCCTTGGCAAGTAAAAATATGTGGAAATGTCCACATTTCAGAGAATAACTTAAGAAAACACACATAAATCTTAGCATGTTTTATTCTGTACATTTCTTCAGTTTTCGCTGTGCTTTCCACAGCATCTCTCTGATTTATGGTTTTTCTTGGTCCTATAGTGAACAGAAGCTTTTCCAGATCCTTCTTTAGCATTGCTTTTGTTTGCTAACTAAAAGGTTCTGTTGCATGGTTTTTATTCATAGCAAGTAATCTTCATTAGCAGGCCAAAAGCCGGCATACATTTCGTGACGACTGCTTTATCTCTGTAGCTGGTGAACCCTTCCCCAGTGTCAATTCTGCCCAAGTTAAACTTGAGGTCACCCCAAGTTTTCATCTTTTTTCCCTTCTTTCCATTTTAAAGGGTTTGTTTAGTTTGAACAGTTATTGCTTCAGTACAAATGGCATAAATGTGCACTGTGTGTTTGTATATGATTTCTATATAAGGTTATCCTGTAATATTAATACAACTGTACATTTTCATTGTCTGGTGTAATAATTCACCAAAATATGATTTCTGTTCCAACCCCTTTTCCTCCTCAACCCCTTCATCTGGACTCTTACACACTTTGCTTTTTTTTTTTTCAATTTATATGTCTGATTTTTTTTAAACAACTTTTTAATTCAAGTTTGTGGTTTCCATTATTTTAAGACTTGCAGTTTCTATGAATAGTTCCAAAATGTTCCCAGTTACACTTACTGAACTCCTACAGATTGCAACTTTACTTAGATTTATGATAATACATATTCACAGTTTTGAATTTTTGAGCCTTTTTCATGGAATTATTAAAAAAAAAAATCGTTCTTGTTTATTCTTCACATGTGGCCCTTTTCCCCTCTCCTCTCACAGTGCCTTGTAATTTATTTGCTTTATTCAAAACTCATCTTGTTTTCCAGATATCCTGATCACCTTGATGAGATTATTAGATTGGATTTTTTTAATATCCTGTCAGCTTTAAAAAAAAAAAAAAAAAAAGTATTTACTGGTTTTTATTTCACTATCAGATCAGGAAAACTAACTAGGCATATTATGGTGATTTTCAACACTCTAAAATTAGGGTTTTCGTAGCAGACACTACCGGAGATGGAATTGTATCTGTTCCTTCTTCAAGCCATCTAGTTCAGGTTTTCTTGGTATACCTGCAAATGTCTAAATTCTGCGTCAGTTTTTCTGAGTGCTTGTTCTCTGTAAATAAAGCTTTAATTGAGTTTTTGTCTCCTCTTTTTTTCAGAAGAGAACTTCCTTGATTTTGCACAGAGAGGAAAAAAAGTGTACAAACCAGATCCCCTAAAGAAACGGATATTTGGCTAAGTTAGTTATGCTCAGTTACAAAAGTATGAAAACCTTAAATGTCTTTTTAGAAAAGATTTGCTGACTGATACACAATTAAATTATTTGGAAAATATAAGAAGACTAAATTATTTGGAAAATATAAGAAGACAACACTGGGTGTACTCTTACAGGGACATAGAAAGTTGGGAAAGTCTGCAGATAGAAATGTATCCTATACAGAGCTCTAGAATAGTTTTTCAATTGCATTTATTATTTAACCCACCAAATGCTTAAATTATTTATCTGCTTCTTGTTAGGAGGAAAAAAAAAAAAAGGTAGAAATGTGATATAAAGCCTTGTTGTATTTAACTTCTGTAGAGCAGTATCCATGACGTGATGGTTTGGCTGTCAGTGAGTTTTTTGGGGGTGTTTGGGCCATGAACGGGCTCAGACAAGAATTGTTTGATCATTTCCTCATCCTTTTCTGCCCCTCTCCCTGTATCCATTTGTTGCTTGCCCGGTACTGTAGGCTCTTTGGGACATACCCCCCCCACACTCTCTGCGCTACACTCGCTGTTTTCTCAGCGTAATAGTTTTCGAAACATAATTTGGTTTCTTAGCTATTACGGTTTGCAATCATCAATGATTTAAAGCGGTGGTAGGAGTATAGTTCCATCAGGTGTACTCAGCTTCTAGGTGTGGCTTCCCAGAACTGACCATCGTATGAATCCCATCGCTCTTCTCTGGGAAGTGATTTGGCAGAGCTCGGGGTACCCTGGATTGGCATCTGCCACCGGAACCTGCCCTTGCAGGTTGGTGAGGACTTCCTGGGGTTGTGGGCAAAGAGCCCACCAGAAATGCAGCTGTCAGGAGTGGGCCACGCGATTTTTCTAGGCGTAGTATATCATTATGTCTTAGAGCTCTTCCTGAGTGATTTGCTAAGAGTCACACAGCTGAAGTGGAAGCAGGAAGGGAGTTCAGCTCTGTATCGGCTGGGGAGCCTCACTCATTTGCCTTTAACATACAGAAATAAGAGAAAATTAAAACAAACTTGAGGAATTGGAGAGAGGGGGATTAAACAAACCTAGGCTGATTGGTATAAAAGCAGTACGTCTTGACAGACGGAATGCAGAAAGGATGTAAAAGATGAATAAGTGAGTTATGAGGATGTGACACGTTGTGGAGTCTGAATGGGCACAAAGTGGCAGAGCTTAGAGACCGCACTGGCTGGGGCAGTCAGGGATGTTTGAATTGCACCTCAGAAGCTCAATATCTTTCTGCATGGAGGGCAGTGCATTAGTATAATCATAAAAAATATGAAGAATAAGCACACATTTTGTGTGTGCTGTGAGAAACCTTCATTTCAGGTGGCACTATACTAGCTCCAGAGTCACCTGAAAGCTGCTGTACACCAGATTCGGAGCTGGATGATGACAATAAATACAGGCTATCTCAGAATTAGAAGTATATCCACAATCTGCATATTTCAGCAAATGTATGACTGGAGGAAAAATACTGTTTTTTCCAAGGTCTTACAGTTTGACAAGTTTTTCCTTATGATGTGTGACAATAGTTTCAATCTACATGTTACTGGGATGGATCACAGTGTATCCACGAAGTGTGCAAGAAATAGTGTGTTTGTGTGTGCTATGTGTGCTATGAGTGTCAGGAATGTGACAGGTGGCTGACCTGTTCTGGGACATTAGGCCTAAGAATTGTGTTGTCTTGTATTTGTGTGGTTTTTTGTGGTGGTGTTTTGGGTGGTGTTTTTTGTTATTGTTTTGTGGGGTTTGTTTTGTTAAGGAAAATGAACTAGAAGATTTGTTTCTATAATCAGTCCTTAGTGCTTAAAAATGAAATATTCAGCTGTTGGGTTATTTTAAGGTTGACATAGACTTTCAGGTGAGCTCTGACCAACCTATTCCATCATTCCTATGGGGGGATGCAATAAGAGTTGTGTTTTCACGTCCTAACACTGCCAAGTTTTCCAAATGAGAATTAAAAGTGAAACATGCCCAAAGAAGAGAAATGCTGGCTTACAGGTGCAACGTTTTCATTAATAATTGTTTACTATTTTATAATGCAGTAGTATCTAAAGCCTTGAACAGGTGGAGACATCTGGGGGTTAAGAGCTTTTTTTTCTTTAGTTAAATCAGCTATTTAAGTAGGAAATAGCTGAAGCACTGCGGGTGTTTAGCCTGCAGAAAAGGAGGGTGAGAGGAGACCTTATGACTCCCTACAACTAGAGTAGCATGCTGCTAGGTCACAGCATGGGGGATGTTGGTCTCTTCTCCCAAGTATCAAGTGATAGGACAAGAGGAAATGGCCTCAAGTTGCACCAGGGAGGAGGTTCACACTGGATATTAGGAAACATTTCTTTACAGAAAGGGTTGTCAGGCATTGGAACAGGATGCCCAGGTTCTTAGTGTCATAGTTTAGTGCCAGTGTTATGTTAATGGTTGGACTTGATGATCCTGAGGGTCTCTCCCAACCAAAATGATTCTATGATTCTATGCTGGGCACACAGGCAGGGCTACTGCAACCTTTGCAATGCTTTTGTCCTCCACCCTCTCCATGTTTCAAGAGAGATGGAGGGGAGCAACTCCTTTCCAGTGGCTGCAGCAGAAGATACTTCCTTCATGCCATTAATGCTACAAGGGCTATTTTTGCCTCTGCATGCTGGTTTTCGTTTGGCCATCATCATTAATGAGGAAGCATAGGATAGATTTAGGGAACAGGTCTGTGCAGTGTGAGATGGGATGGGTTGAGGGAGAAAAAGAGATGAGGAAGGAGAGTGTATGTCAGAGGTAAGTGAACATGATGGAGAAAAGAGGAAAGAAACGAAATGAGAAATGCTTGCTGAATTTTCACAGGAAAAAATATGGCATGAAAAGAAAGCAAGTGTGTAAGGGGGAGAGAGGAAGAATAATAAAATGCTATTTGTCACAAAAAGAGAAAAATTAAATCAGTTGCTGGTAAGAGTAACAGCACACTACACTTAAATGTAAGGCCTTGAACAGAGAGAATATGGGTTAAGTGTTCTAATTTTGTCATTTTTTGTTATTACTGTTTTGTTCAAATAAATTATTTGACAGAAATGAAAAGCTTCTTTCAGGCTGAGACTTGTGTGCCAGTTTTCACCACACATTTTTAGAGTTGGGTTATAATCTCCTGGAAATAGATAAAAATGAAAATACTGATACAACCTACAATGTGGTAATGAGACTATGCCTCAAAAATAAATGAGAGGTTTTCTTGCATTACATCTTAGGATCTTAGCCTATCATGCTTGCTTGTTGAATAATAATTTCCCATTCATATCAGTTCTGTTCTTCCCTCCTCTTCCGCTTTTTTTCCACCCTTCCTCCCAGCTTGAGAGGGCTTAACCAGCACTGCAAGCTTCTATTTTCTATGAGCATCCTCCAGTGCTCTTCATTATAATGGTGAAAGTGCTGCAGTTCCCAGGCTAATTGCTCTTGAGCGGGCATGTAGGTCATCACCTCATCGTTCTCTTTGTCTTCTGTCCAAAGAGCTGAAAACCGCACATTGCTGTGCTGTGGCTTACCAGTGGCTGTTGAAGGTTTGTCACAAATCAGTGTCGACTTTCTGCACCTGCAGCATGGCTTTTTGCTCTTTGACAGGCATAAGTACCAGGTGGTCCTCTTGTAGGAATATTTTATGTAAGCAAAGCTTTTCTGTGTTTAGCTCTGCTCCTGCCTCATAAATTCAAGTTCAGGTAATAGGCAGCAGCTCCTGTAGCCCATCTGCTGGGAAGGGTCCTCAGAAATGCACCTTGGTGAAACTGCTGAAGAGTTAAAATCATTACTTAGCTCAAATGAAAAAGATATTTGTATATGGTGTGCACTACAGCTCAGCTGAATCAGGGCATGTATAATTGAATATACTTTTTTTTTTTTCTTCTATTTCAACTGCATTCTCTCTTGCTTGAGAGGAAGCTGCATCTCTTCTCCCTCATTCAAGAGTCTGAGCATTCCTATGTCCCACACTTCTGAATGAATGAACTGAAACAATACAAAATTTCCTATTTTAACTGGCTTTTAACAGTCCAGTAATCTTAGACTGACATTTATTTGCTTTCCTACCACTAGAAGGGATTAGCAGGATGAGGTTTTCTTCACAGCAGCAGCGTGATGCTGAGGCTGTGCGCAGGGCCTGTGCGTGCGAGGCTGCCGGGTCAGTTCTCCTCGTTTACACCAATTTCACACAGATCTAGCTCCACTCACCGCGTTTTTCCCTGACTCTCACTGCCATCTGCAGAAGGACTATTAAGTTGGTTTTCTCATGATCTTGACACTGATTTAATAACAAAGATAGCACTGTGCTCAACCTGCAACACTGCTTTTAAAATGTGAATGTTGTTTCTGTTTGGTGCCTGGTTTGTGCCCGCAGGGCCTGGGCGCAGCGCCTCAGGGCCCTTCCAGGAGGCCAGAGACATCAGCTGAAGTGCCTGGTTGGGGAGGTGGATGATGTGCTGATTTGGAGCCTACAGCTTGTCCCCTCCCCACGGGAAGGCAGCGGCATTGCCACCACTGCCATTACCCAGGGAGGAATTGCTCCGGCTCTGGAATGGTTGGTTCCAGCCAGCTCCAGGGAAAATGAGCGTCTCTCAGCCTCCCTACCCACTGAGGTGTCTTTGTGGCATTGCCACAAAATGTCTTCATGATTTAGGAAGAGTGCATCAGCAGCTGTGCCCAGTTGTAATGTGTTGGGCGTTTTTTTTGTTGTTGTTCTTTAAACAACCAGAGTTTATGTTAAGACACAATCTACTACCATTGAAAACCTTTTTATATTATGAAAAGGGATATTTGGGATGCTCTGCCCTGGTGAGACCACATCTGGAATATTGCGTCCAGTTCTGGGACCCTCAGTTCAAGAAGGACAGGGAACTCTGGAGAGAGTCCAGCACAGAGCAACATAGATGATAAAGGGAGTGGAGCATCTCCCGTATGAGGCAAGGCTGAAGGAGCTGGGTCTCTTTAGTTTGGAGGAGACTGAGGGGTGAACTTATTAATGTTTATAAATATGTAAAGGGTGAGTGTCACGAGGATGGAGCCAGGCTCTTCTCAGTGACAACCAATGGTAAGACAAGGGGTAATGGGTTCAAACTGGAACACAGAAGGTTCCACTTAAATATGAGAAGAAATTTCTTCTCAGTGAGGGTGACAGAGCACTGGAACAGGCTGCCCAGGGAGGTTGTGGAGTCTCCTTCTCTGCAGACATTCAAAACCCACCTGGACACCTTCCTGTGTAACCTCATCTGGGTGTTCCTGCTCCGGCGGGGGGATTGGACTGGGTGAGCTTTCGAGGTCCCTTCCAATCCCTGACATTCTGTGATTCTGTGAGAGAAGTGGAAGGGAGGCGCTTACATGGTCAGTGCTCAGGGCTTTCTAGGAAGGCAACCAAAAGTGTGGGCAAGAATGGAGAAAAAGCTAAAGGTGTAGGTGCTTTCGAGTAAGGAGCATCTGCTGGAATTTACGTCAGAGTACATAAGGAATTAGCTAAAGTGATCTTTGAATCATTAGTGCTTTATTTTTTAAGAGCTTGAGGAGAGAGAGGTAGAAGGTCTGAGAGAATTAGGAAGGGGCAGAGATGGATGTGGTCTCTAACAGAGAAAGAGAAGTTAATGATAATTATAGATCAGGTGTTTAAAAAAGTGGAATAAATTGTTAAATATTTTTTCAAGTACTTAGAAAGTATCAAGGGAATATCCAGATGGATTTGTCAAGGATAAAGTATGTCAAGCTACTCCATGTTCCAACGTTGAGTAACTGGGCTGCATCAAAATAAAGTGTGCCCCTGTACTCTGCTCTCCTGAGGCCCCACCTGGAGTCCTGCATCCAGCTCTGGGGCTCTCAACGTAAGAAGGACATGGACCTGTTGGAGAGGGTCCAGAGGAGGGCCGTGGTGATGATCACAGAGCTGAAGCACCTCTCCTATGAGGACAGGCTGAGAGAGTTGGGGTTGTTCAGCCCGGAGAGGAGAACGCTCCAGAGAGACCTTATAGCAGCCTTCCAGTACCTAAAGGGGACCAAAAGAAAGCCAGAGAGGGACTTTTTACAAGGGTATGTAGTGATAGGACGAGGGGTAATGGCTTTAAACTGAAAGAGGGTAGATGTAGTTTAGATAGAAGGAAGAAATTTTTCGCCATGAGGGTGGTGAGACACTGGAACAAGCAGCCCAGAGAAGCTGTGTATGCCCCATTCCTGGCAGTGCTCAAGGCCAGGTTGGATGGGGCTTTGAACAACCTGGTCTAGTGGAAGGTGTCCCTGCCCACGGCAGGGGATTTGGGACTAGGTAATCTTAAAAGCCCCTTCCAACCCAAACCATTCTGTGATTCTATAACTGGTAGAAAGGCTGAGAATGAAGTATTAGACGTGATCCATTCTGACTTCAGTAATGCTTTTGACACTATTTCACTTGACATTGTACTATGTAAATCAGGGAAGTACTCTAAATGAGGTCTCTGTAAAGTGGCTTCTGCAATGGTTGAAAGGCTGCAGCAAAGGTTTGGCTTTCAATTACTTGATCGTCGAAGTGCTGGGTATCAGTTTTCTGAAGGGCTCTGTTGTGTGCTCTGTTCTCATCAATATTTCTTTTATGAATTGCATAATGAATTTGAAAATACTTATGAAAACTGTGGATGATACTCAACTGAAAGGGATTATGAACATTTTGAAGATGGGACAGGATCACACTTTAAAATATTCTGGATAAATTAGGATAAGGGTCTGAAATTAGTAAGATCGTATTCAGTTAAGTGTGGAAGCCACAGCTGGGAAGGAAAAATCAAATATACAAATGTAAAACAGGAAATAATGATAAGCTAAGCAGCTGTGCTGCAGAGCAGAATCAGTGTTCATTTTTAGTGGATGACGAATTAAGCAGCTTAGTGGTGCGATGCCACTGCAAAGAGCGTGGGTCTTGCTGAGTTTTATAAAGACTGTACGCCCCAGGTGAAGACATTGTGATTGCTGTCTGCAGTATTTGGGTACCACACTACGAAAGGAGTAGGCAAACTGAATACAGGAGCAGGAAGGAGGATTGCTTTGGAAAACATGATGTGAGACAGAGCTGAAAGAATTACAATTTTTACTTGAATTTAGGAATTTTAATTTTTTTTTTTTCCTGGACTTATCAGTTCACCAAACATTCCACTCCTCAAATCAAATAATATGGCATTTACAGATCCACTGGACTAGATCCAAGCAGTAGAGGAATTAACACAATCTGAAATTACAGACTATGAAGCTGAACAAAACAAAAAAGTATTTCAAAGAGCTGTACAATTCATGGGAAAACTTTGAAGAGCTTTGGGGTTTGACTGTTTTCTTAACAAGGGAGTTTAAATTCATAATTCAACCCTGCTACTCCTACTACTTCTCCCCCACTGGAATTAATAGCACTGCACATAACCTTACTATTTAAACAACCCCTAATTAGGATGTCAGCTAGTGTTTGCCTTCCAGGCTCTCCCACAAGTTGATGCAGTGCTGCCTTTTCCACTTCTTGCAGGGGGGCTGGTCCCAGCCTTTGCCTTGCCAGTTGTACTCCCTGCAGACACCTCTTTCTTTCCAACTCCTCTTTTGGTATTTTTTCCCCCCTTTTTATAGGAAAACTTCCTAACTCAGGTTCCCCAAAATTGCCATCTTTTTCACGTTCCTTAGAACAACGTGGTCAGTGAGCAGTTTTCCACCAGGGATGCCGTGAGGTTGCCCCCGATGCACTTTCTTGGGCAACAGCGCTGCTTCTTTTCCCTCTCTGGTTTGCTTTGGAAGAGCTGGGCATCATCTGCCAGAGCCATGGGCCACAGCTCTGAGTGTAAGGTCAGCAAACTGTCTGCTGGATCGCTGGTCAGGCTGTCAGATCAGCTCTGTTGCTGTACAGACTGATGGTGCCAGTGGAAAGTGTCTGGCTAACGTGTGCTTTCGATCCCATCTGCAATTCCATGCCTTGCAGAGCAGCGTGGCGAGCACAGCAGCTTGGCACACCTCAGTTCTACTACGAGATGCATGGAAAACTGTCATCTGATAATTGTCAAGCCTTTGATTATATTAATTGGCTATGGATTATGTAGCTTCCTGGGGGTTTTAATTCTGTTGGGTCTTGTGTCTCAGAAGATCTTTCTTTCTGAAGCTCGAATGATCGTTTATCACTGGTTGAAACTTCTATATGGCATTAAAATGCATTGCAGTAGTTATTAATAAAGTGAAGAATGTACACTGAAAAAAAAAGCTATAAATGTATCTAGCAAGAAAGAACTGGAGTGACTAGTGATTTAAAAAGACAGAAGGAGAATTTATGTACCATATAGTATCCAAGCAGTTTTTCCCTCAGTATTCCATATAAAACCTACTCCATCAGTACTTATTCTTATTTGCAGAATTTCTTTTTCTGTTCCAAGTAATGCCTTGCTGTGTATGAAATACCTGTGGCGCATTTTATAGTCCTTAGATGGCTACAAACTAGTTGCAAACTGTAGTAACAGTTACGTTCCGCAACAGAGCATAAGGCTGAATATTTCAAGTGTCTTTTCCCTGGGCTAAATAAGTGCTTCTGAACCAGGTGTGACTAAAGTCACTGCAATTGTGCTTTCCAAAAAAATGAGTATCCCTTTCATCTACCAGAGCATTAGGGTTTGGTTCAAAAACCTGTTGATGCTGCTGATTCATGTAGAGTCACACAGCAGTAAGAAATCTGATACTGGGAGGGATGGAAGCAAAGAGCTCACGCACAAAATGAAAGTGGCAGGTGAGTTCCCTTACACAGCAGGTCTGCCTGCCAGGCTGTATAGTTCCCCTTGTTTCCACTCAGAAGAAAGGTTGCTTTCTTTTGAAGTGAACTTTTTGCAAATATTGGTAAACCAATGCTACATGCTGACAGCGTCGTTCACTCTGAGCCAGGGACCCTCCACCCACAGAGGGGTTGAGCATCCTTTCGCATGCCCTGGAGAGTCTTGCTACAAACTGCATAGGACAGGAGGGAGGGGGAAAGCCTGGTGCCCACACCTAGAAAACAAAGGAACGTGATCACATTTGAGACAAAAATGGAGAAACAATGGTTCCCTGTGGTGCCATTTTGTAGTCCATTTCTGAATGCAAGCTTATATTAGGTATCATTTGACCAATATATTCTGCTGCTTAAGCTGCCCTTGAGATGCTCACTGTTTACCAGTATAGTTTATCATAGCTAATGGCAATGCAGGTGTTTTTCTTTTAAAAAAAAAAAAAAAAAAAAAAAAAAAAAAAAAAAAAAAAAAAATAAAAAAAAAAAAAAAAAAAAAAAAAAAAAAAGCATTGCACATTGTAGATCAGATTTCTTCAGACTATCGTGTGCAAAGCGGCAGTCCCATTTTTGTATGAAGTAATTGCCTGAATGTAAGTCTTTATCCCAAATATTTAACTGAGAAGGATCTGTCCTTCAGTGTCATAGCACAGGCACAGCTGAACTGAAGGTGTCGTGGATGAGGTTCGTCCACTCTACAGAGCAAATACTTTGTGATATAGAATTTCTCAGGATTCTTGGATGCAGGAGCCAAGTCAGGCATAGGCCTTGCTGAAGATCTTGCTGGTTTAGGACTGCTGCCTTTTAATCTCAAGGTTGAGACTTCTATGCAGATTCTCCCCTAAGACATCTCCTTCTTCTGTCTTCTAGCAGGCAGCCAGTCAGCTGCTCTTTGCTTCTCCAGAGGATGTATTAGTATTCTTTAAAGGTGAGTGACTTTGGTGTGATCACCTCTGGCTTTGTGTGCATCCCCTGTGAGAGGCCGTGCCTGCGAACGCAGCTGAGCAGAATCTCGGTGGAGATGCTGAACTTTTCCTGCTGGGGCTGTTCCAGTGCCAGCCGATGTGAAACGTGAAGCTTGAACTTTCAAACTGCAGTTCCTAGGGAGTGCTTGTGCTGGGAAGGTCAAGCTGATGGGCTGTCAGCTTTAGTCAGTCCCACGGGGAACGGCATGGCCTGAAATGCTGAAAGTTCACTCCATGCTGCCTTTGCACGACTTTGCTTTTTAATGCCAGAGTTTCATGCTGCAAATAGCCAACTGTTTGAAAAGATAAACGAACTTCTTTTAAGGCCTCGTGGCCAAGTTGGCTACATCCCAGGGATTGCCTTGAGGTGTTTGTGGGGTGTGTTGTCAGTCCAACGTTTCATGTCAGCATCTCTTAAATTTACTCTTGGACTTTGACTCTCGGTTGTAGTCTCCTGGTGTTGCTTTCAAGGCTAGTCCTTGCATACTGGTGAAAGATGACAGCTTTTGCCCTTTGTGTTTTTAAATTGTTGGCATCTAATAATATAACCAAGGATAGGTTTTACTTACTAAATGACTTCCTTGAACTAAGATTAGGGATATTTCTTGGATTCAGATAATCTTGCTTCCACCTTCAGTCTCCCTCCCATTTGTCCCACTCCCCAGGTTGCCTTTCTCTGTTCATTAACGATCTTCCCCCTGCTTGGGGATGCTCGAAGCCCTTAAATATTTCAGTGCTGATGTGTCGAAATAAAAATGGTTTCTCTCCTCTGTGAGCAAGTGGACTTGTCAAATCCTGGATAAAGCTATGTGAGAAACCATTTTGTACCACTAATAAATGGGGCAAAGCAGGGTTAATAATTTCATTTTCATTAGAGAGGATGGATTTCCTATGCTCTTTAACATGAGTAGAAAGAGGAAGGGAATTTTGGTATACTGTACTCTTCTCCTGATTTTCAAATCAACGTTTGCATCTCTTCTCTCCTCCCCAAAATACTCAGACTTAATTACATTCTTCGATTAGGAACATAGGATTTATTTGTGCTATCAGTTATAATTAAAAAAACCTCCATGGTAATTACTGCTTAATATGCATTATCATTACATGTAAGTGTCAAACTCTTGCAGACAGCCTTATAGAGTCAATTAAAAAATGATCTGCTTAAGATTAAATTCTTCAGACTTTTTCGGTTCCACAAATATGAATCATTTTGACGCTATATTTCTTGGATGTAAAAGATGGCTGAGCTTGATTAGACAAGTTGTCGTCTATAATGCATGTTCTGTTTTCCCCACACTTTGTTTTTCATCACTCCTGTGTGTTCCTTACGTGAAGCTGCAGTGACATTTTGGAGTAGAGTTTTCATTGGCTTTAGAAGATTAACATTTACTAGGACCACAGCTTGATTTATTTTATGCTACACAGATATGCCACCTGTAATAAAAAGCACGTTTTTGAAATAGTAAACATGTATGTAGTCAGTTTCTTTTTTTTAAATGGCTAAGTATCCTCAGGTTTCAGAGTTACCATTACCCAAAGATGATGTTCTCATCGTCGAGAGTGAGATGTTAATTAAAACGGCAGCACTGAGACAGCGCGGATGGCTGGATCATGCTGCCCTCTGCCTACAGAATTTAGAAATGTGTTTTTCTCCTCTCTGTCTTCAGCATTTAACCTCTATCAGTGCAAAAATTGCATGCAGTTACCTTGGTATATCTTAGGAATTCCCTCCCATTATGAAAGTTTCTTTGCAACGTGTTTTAAAATCCCTGCTTTTAAAGTGATTTGGATTGCTACTGTATTACTAAGACTGTGATGAAATATTACAGCCATGTTTTCTATGAGGAGAACCATCTTTGGTTATGATAAATCAGAGCTCCCCTTATGTACCTGTGGTGTCTCTGCGTGTAGAAATTCAGGAGCACTTTGTACTTTCTGAAAGAAATTTGAAAATAATCTCAGCATTGTAGCCAATACTCCTTTTCTCTCGAAAAACGCACATGTGTGCCTGTAGAAGCCATTATGGGTCATGCAGTGTGTGTCATGTTTGCGTAAATAATCAGCATGTCAGCGCTTCCGCTTTTTATTTTATATATAAAGGCTTCTGGGTTAATAGGCATTGTATAAAATCCATTTCTTCTCTGATTTTTCTGATAAAGGCCTTTATGAAGAAGCATGTGGTGGTCAGATTTTCTGGAACTAAAGGAGTAATCAAGCAAAAAACCCAAGACACTTAATTTTTTATCATTATTTAAATGGTGGTTGTAATGTCAGGCTTATGATTTGAAGAAGTTTATAATATTCAAATCTACATACCATTTTTATTGTGTGTGAAGATCACCAAGTGTACAGATAAATATTTGTGTGTTTAGGTACGTCAAACTAGTAGTTTGTTCTGTGTTTCTAATGATACTAGAGGATTGTGGAGTTGTGTCAAGTGTATAATCACAGGGTGTTTCAAAAAGGTGGATCCAACACATAACAATTACAATGCATATTAAAATTTTCAATCCTCTCTGCAAAAATGAAATTAACCCACTACATTCTCAAAACCCAGAAGAAGTACGCAGAGACCTAGGCATGCTACTTAGTGTATCTTGAAAGTCCAGAGTGAAAAGGAAGAAAGGAGCTCTGTAATTTTCTCTGTACTTTGGAGATGGGATGGTGGGGTTGTTCCAGGGGCATGGCAGCACACACATAGCTTGGTAGTTGTTGTCATGGTCCCAGCTCAGCATCTGTTTAGCAGAGGTTTGTGCTCCTGATAGGGAGTTGAATGCTTCTAGATGTGGTCTTCTGGTGGTGATAGCAGATAGATAAAGGATTTGGTGTTTCACCAGGTCTCTGGCACTCAGCCGGCCTGCCTGTTTTCAGGCATGGTTGTTGACATCCTCGTATGGTCAAACCAACATGTACGGCCTGTTGGGATCAAGTGAGATGTTGCTCTGTTTAACGTACTTTGCAATGCAAATTTGCAATTTGGTAAATTTTCATCAGATTTGACCCCCAAGATTAAGTGTCTTTGGAAATATGGTTTAATAGCTGTGCTTGGGAGAACACCTGTCCATGAGAAAGTTTCTCACACGTTTACATCCCCACACATGCACAAACAGCTTCTTGGGCCCACTCTCACCTTGTTTGAAGCATAGAGAGGCTGCACTCCTTTGACTGCAGAAATTTTATTTATTTTTTGTTCAGGAAACTTATGGGATCCTCTCTTTTTCATGCATTTGTCTTGAAGCAGCCAGGTGCTGCATGGGACTGCGAAGGGGGATAGGAGTTGTAGGGCAGCTCCTCAAACAGCAGTAGCTTGTAGCAACCTGCCCTGAAGGCTCCTTGTCCTTTACAGTTTCTGGCTTCTGATTTGTGCCACTTTCCCTGTAGTGCTGTTGGCACAATGGGTTGTTGTGTCTCTGGAGACCCTGACAGGGCACCTGAGCAACCAGGTCTCCTATTGCCTGCATGCTGTGACTTGCTGTGCTAGAGGCTGAGTGCAGGGGGCAAGAGGGGATGGGAAACATTAAAAGAGGCTTTTATGCATGTAGTTTGCTTGTTCAACTTCCCTCCCCAAAATTTTCTAAATTTGCCTATAATGGGGTTTTTTTGGATGTTTATGGAAGTAGTGTGAGCATTATGTTAGAGTAATATGTCATTTCCATGAACTGTTGTGATGTCAGCCACAAAAAAACCCCAACAGATCAACAACTCGCAGGTTTGAAATGAGAGGCAGGTTGCAAGAGTTTTTTTTTTTTGTTAGACAGTGAAGGCAAAGTAAGTAATAGACCTGTCTCTGTACTTCATCTAGTCAAAAGCACAGCAGGCTGGTCAGCCTCTCTCAGCTGGTTTTGGTTGGTCCCTCACATCCAAGGGCAAGTAAACACGGGTTGTTGGGCTGAGGAGGCCTTGCAGCCCTTCAGGCTCACTCATGCATATCCAGCCTCTTGCCTTTCAAGTTTTGGAGTAAAATGTGAGTTGTGATTTTCTTTTTTAGAGAATTCCATAAATATTTTAAGTGAAACGCAATGTACTATTTCATGAATCTTACATTATTTATTTTAAGGCTGGCTTTAATAAGAAAATCTGAAAGTTTGCATGGAGCGAAGAGTCCAGTTTCATTTCCATGAGCATTACTGTGCAAACTACAATTAAAATGAATACTGGATGCTTATTCTAGGCTTATCTGGATTTTGCTAGGAGCTGCTTAGATTCTAAATTATCTTGGTTGCAAATAAGCACTGCAAAGCAGCCGGTCACAAGCACGGCGTGAGATTTGGCTCAATGTGCTGTGGTGCTCATGTTCTGGATTGTCTTTTGGAGTAGTTTACTGCTTTTACATCTTACCGCTTTCCCCTGCCTTTCAAAGTGGCCTAACGAGACTAAGACTCTAATTTTGTGCGCTGGTTGAAAGTTAGAAAGCCAGCAAAAGTGTGTTTTTTAGGAGAGGAAAAGTGGCAGTTCTTGCCAGTAGAGGGAGTCGATGGACGCTGATCTGGGACTCCTCATCGGGCCCAGGGCCTGCTTGTGTTTTTGTCTGGGTCCAGAGATGTGTGGGCTCTACTACATGTGCCTATATACTCATACTTCCCTCATGCTGCAGTAATGTGTTTTCTATTCAGAAAATCCTGATAAGGATGTGTGCTTATGGATTTAAAAAAAAATATATATAAAGAGATGCATCAGTGTTATCACTTTTCACTTTTAAATAAGGTTAAGAGAGGGTTTAAATAATTATCGCCTTGTTGCAGATACATCAGGTAAGATGACTGTTTTCAGCATTTTGCTGTAATTTTGGTAATATCTAAGGATTTAGCAAAATAAGGTCCTTCTGTTACTGAATTCTGTTCACAGAAAATATTTTTTAAACCATGCAAAAAACTCCAATTAAAAAAGAAAAAAAAATATCATACTGGTCATGTTCTTTAAAAGAACATTGCCACAGTGAGCCTTGATGCCAAACTCCTGGTCATTATAATTGCCTTTTCTAACACTTGTGCCAATTTTCTTTTCCCTAGTATTATTTGCGAACTTATCGGGCAACCATTTATTAATTACTGTTTTACAAGTATAGACGCTTATAGTTCTGCCACTTAAAGCGACCTCTCTCGATGTCGCCATAGGTAAGACAGAGCAGCAGGTCACGACATTTAAGGGCAAAAGCTTGTTCTTGCCGTAGCCGCTGAGTTTGATGGTCTGTGGAGCAGCGGAGAAGCCGGTGCTGCAGCGCAAAGGAAGATCCGGAGTTTTGGCTGGGGGCGTGGAGGGTGGCAGGGGGCTGGAGGGAGGGGTAGGGCCGCGGAATGGGGTGGCCAGCTTGTAGTAATCCACCCTAGGGACTTCAGTGGGAAGATGAAGGGGGTGGCGGTGAGGTGGCCCTGTGATTCACATTCTGTGATTCACATTCTGTGATTCTGTGGCTTCAAATCCAGCAGTGCTGTCACAGGGCACACCATGTCCTAGGCTTAGGGGAGGTAAAACAAGGCCTTGTCACAGGCCTTTGAGCCAGAGTGGAGAATCCATCCTGTGGAGGTGGTGGCCCAGTCTGCAGCAGGAGAGAAGCAAGGGGCTGGCCATGACAGAGCCGCCTCCGAGGTGGTTTTGAGAGCTGGTTCACGCACAGAGAGGATGTGAAACATTTCCAGCCTTCTCTGTTTCCTTTTTCAAGCGTGGAGCAATCTTGGGTTTTCAGTCTTGCCTTCTCAACAAGCACGTGGCACAGAAGCCTCCAGACGCGTTTTCCTCTGGTTCTCCTTCAACAAACTGAAAGTGAGGAGGAGAGAGAGACTTGGTGGAGGAGGAAAGCTGCGTTTGAGCAACATCCGAAAGACACTGAGAAAAGAGCGCTGTAAGAACCCGACTAAACAAAACAAGTACATGTTGCCCCAAAGTTGTTTGTGATGCATGAAATAAAATACAGCTTCCTTCCCTGAAGGCTTGTTTCTTGCACCCTGCGTGGAGTGAAGGAAGCTGCTGCATTGTCAGGGATTTCCATTCGTGGCAGGCTCACCGATGCTCTTATGGTGAGAGTATATACTGTAGCACATTGATACCTAAAGATATGAAGGGAAGCTTCTTTTTAATCTCTTATAAAATTAAATCCTTCTTTATGATACCCGTTTAATAATCTAGCATAGCAGAGGAGTATGGGAAACAGCTCTTAACCTTGAAAATCAACTTGGAAAAAATGCTGTAAAGAGGATTTATATGGTGACAAATTTAACAATCCACTGAATTGCTTTTTCTCCTGAGATGTGAACTGTTATAGCTCTCCAATAGAGACATGGTGTAAAATACCAAAAATAGTATGCTTTCAGTTTTAGAAAAAACTTTCTTTGTGGCCAAGTTTAAAAAGTAGTGGGAGACTTCTTTTTGGTGTAGTAAAGTTTACAAGAGTGACTTTTACATAACTGTTTTTTGAATTTCTCCTTGGGTCTTCCTGAGTTGTTGTGTGTTCTTTTTTGTTTGGTTGGTTTTTTAAAGCTGGTTCATTATTGACTTAGCTCACGTGTTCTTCTCACTCATGAATGAAACACCAAATGGTTCCCAAGCAGCTGAAGAAAGGAAAGATGGAGTTGTAGATTTTGTCACCCATGCCAGGAAGATGTTTTAAATATTATGTAAAGAATGGAACAAAAAGAGCAATTTTCTTAAACACAATAGCCTTTTGTGGAGTATATATGTTATGGGCCTTCTGCTTAATTCTTGGATCCCATTGATCAATGACATGGCCTTTCCTTGTTAACTAGATGATTTATTAGGTTTTCCAGAAGATGATTTCCTGTATCTGATGCTGCTCTGTGCTGAGATTTCAAGCAGGCTATTAATGTGCATCATATTTTATCTTTCCTTGCATTATTATTGTAACTTTTAATTGAAGCTGTCTTTTTTGATGCTAGTTCTTTCTGCCATTTTGCTGTAACTCATTTCCTTGCAGTTAGATATGTCCCATCCCCGAAATGCAATTTTCTTTTTTTTCTGGTAAACACACTTCACAAATTTTAGATGAATCCTTTCATGGCACATCTGCATTCAGTGATGAATAAGGATCAGAAAGCCATGCCCCCAAGGCAGGATTTTGCAGTGCTTGAAGCACTTCAGGCAAGTACACTGTGGCTGGGGCAGAGCTGGCATGGATTAAAAAGAGGAGAAAATTCTCCACAAGAGACTGAGGGTGAGCTGTGGGCCTCTGTCGTTCCTGCTTATCGCTCACCATGCGACCAGTGAAACTCCGTAAGAAGAGGCGGAGGAAAAGCCTTTTTCTCTTTTGACGGTGTCCGTCTGTTTCTTGAATGTGACTGAAATGAGCTTGTTGGTGTGAGCACATTGAGTGGAAAGGGGTGTGGTACGAACCATCATTGAAATCCCTAGCTAATGCCACAGTGAGCTACACCCTGGCTGTAGCTCTGCACCTTCCTGCGGGACTTTGTCCTTAGTCCCGCTTAGTGTGGGACTGTGCTTATCAGGCTGGGGACGATGAACCTGAAAAGGAGCCTGTTCACAAAACCCACTATTTAAAAAAAAAGGCGAACATTTCAACACTGACAGTATTTTTGAGTGAACAAAAAGTGGCTTTTGGATAGTCAGGCATCATATAACTATACTAAATGTACCATTCTAGTAAAAACATAATGGGTATTGAAGGATGCGCTGTGATATAACTGTAGGGCTGTTATTTATTTCCATGCTGAAGCTATTTAGTTCAGTTGTGATTTGTTTCTGATATCTGGGCATAAGTTTCCAAGCAGCCTTACACAAAGGGTGTTGAGTTGCCTCTTAATTAGTATTGAACCTTCTGGGAAAGGACTGCTGACTCACTATATAACTCACTCTGCAACTGCTTTGTCATTTATCATACTCCACTAAGCAACTCTTAGATATTAGAAACCATCCATCAGTACCTCCCTCAGCTGGATCCAAACTGACAGCTTACGAATGAAAGCCTCCCAAAATCAAAGTCAATCTTCTGAGCTATTTGGTCCCTTGAAACAAATGTTTCACAAGGAATAAACGGAATATTAATGACTATGATAAGAAAATAAACCTTTATAGCCCTCTCTGCCATTTTCTCCTCTGTTTCTGCTCAGCCTGAGCGGGTAGTCTTCTCTTGGTTTGCAGCTCTCCATGGGCTTGAACTCCAGACTCCATGCAGCTATTTCAATCTGGTCCTACCCCTCTTCTAGCTCGTTTTTAGCTTACAGAGCTGAAACAGAGAATGAAGGCCTTTGGGCTCTGGATCCACCAAGGACTGGATCCAGAACTACAAATTCTGGATGAGACATCTGTTGTGCTTCTGCCATCTCAGCACTGGGAACTATTGCATTACAGCTTTGGTTCATAAACTCAGCCCTTTAAGGGAAAATATCTGTGAATGTTTATTCATACAGGCTTCCAAGTGTTATGTCAAAGAGTAGGGCCAGTAGTTCTTTTGAGAGCAAGTGGCAAGAGGAACTTGAGTTTACCTCTGCTTAGATCTTAAAAGTGATACCACCGATGTAGGATTTGTTTCCAGACTTTATTTAAAAAAAAAAAAAAAAGAAAGTATGGTGTTGATAGGGGACCCAAATGCTTTGTTTAAAGAGTTTTGTATTTTGCAGTTGTGTGTTTATCAGAGCAAGTGAAAACTGATTAGGAAAGAACAGACAAAATGAATATAAACAATGAACTTCAAAATCTATGCAAATTGTTTCGTTTTCCTCTCTGCTTTTGGTGATAAGATCTTGAGGTAGTAAATTCAATATTTCCAGCATTCCAAGTAGCCCTAATATCTGCCCCATCTCTGTGCAAAAGGCAGGGAAAAGATTTATCTGCACCTCAGGTGCAGGCACATCCCAATCTGTCAATTTAAAATTCCCTGGACAGAGTCCAGTGGGAAGAGCAGCCCCACGCACCCAGCAAAACACTGTTACACGGGCACCACTCGGAGATGCCCTGAGCAAAGAATCCTTGGTCATCACCTTTCCATAGATTAACAGACTTAAAATGCACAATCTGAGATGAACACACCAGTGGAAAACGTGCTGCCTCTATGTGGGGGTAAGTGTGTAAATGTAGATGCTCCATCCCTGGGAGTGTTCAATGCCAGGTTGGATGGGGCTTTGAGCAACCTGGTCTAGTGGAAGGTGTCCCTGCCCGTGGCAGGGGGTTGGAACTAGATGATCTTTAAGGTGCCTTCCAACCTAAACCATTCTATGATTATTATGTGTTGTGAGTATTGTTTTTATTGTTTTGTTTGGGTTTTTTTTGGTCTGGTTTGGCTTTTTTGGTTGTTGTTGTTGGGTTTTGTGGGGTTTTTTTTGTTTTTTTGTTTTTTCCTCAGTTGCTTTGGAGAAAATGTAGCATGCTCACTGAAGCCTCATCTGAAAATGACATCAGTGGCCGTAGGCTTGTCTTCATGTCAATAAGACATGATTTGGCATAAAAGAAACGTCTCTTTTGGGAGAATGTTGTGCTTCTATTTAAAAGAAAAAAATCAAGACATTGGCATGTTGTTACTGGAGGGAGTGCAGTAGGTACCTGAGTTATGACTGACTTAAGGAAGATTCTTTCTTTTTTGGAGGCTTTTTGTATCCAAGTGAAGCCAAGTGGAGATCTCCTATTTACATATTTTTTACGACGTTTCTTTATAATATTACTGGCGTCGTGCGTCTTAGCATCCCGCAGCCTCACCTGTTTGCTCCCGTGTGCATTTGGCAGTACTGCAGGAGCCAGCATCCCTGTTGCCCGAGCGCATTACCGGCAGAGCTTCTCAGACCTGGGACTCAAGCAGTGACAGCAATCGCTCCCTAAACATGGGCTGCCTCGGTTGCGTTTGCTCTGGGTAGAGCTTCTCCCTTGCGAAGACCAACTTTGCCACTCACCGAACTCCCACTGGCTGAATTCTTTATCCGACAGTCCGCACCATCAGGGGTTTTTCTCCATGACCTGGAAGGTGAGCCTCAGGTGTGGTAGGAAGATGTTGACATAAGCAGCTTTGAAGCCCCAGTTCTGGCCAAGTAGAGGATGAATCTTTAATGCCTTCTACTTGAGCTGCATTGCGTTTTCATGCATCATGGAAAGTGCTGCATTCAATCTTTATTTAGGTTTTCTTATCAGGTATGAAATGAGCTGATGGCAAAATCTGCAGTTACTTCAGATTTTTAAATGATGGAGATAGATGGCTGTAATCTTCCGTCATTTGACATGATTTTTACCCCTGCATTTTTGTGCCCTAGCAGAAATGATAGGAATTCAGATGGTAATGAGGTGGCATCCAGATGCACGGCACACACACTCACGTACACACAAAATATTGATTTAAATATATCCTGACAAGCTGGTCAGGCAGCAATCTGAAGGAAAGGGAACTTCTGAAGTGAAAGAGAAATAATGACAATAATGAAGAGGCAGAACATTGATTTTAATACGTAGCAGCAGTATGAAGATCTGGGGCTGATGAATCAGGAGGGGGAAGCTGGCACAGGAGCCGGCTGTGATTTGTTGCATACATCTGTTTCCATTTTTATCCATTAACAGCACTGTGAGCGTTCGGATGCAGCCGGGAGATCGGGAATGGGGAGCAGGGGGGAAGGGAGCTTGGGCTGTTAAAGCTTCGATAGGTGGTGAATTTATATCAGCCAGCTTTCTAATTTCCTGTTAAAACACCGCGGCCGCTTTCTCCTCGCCTTATTTTTAAAATAAATAAAAAAATGGCACAGTTACCATCCCGTTTCTGCATTCCAACCGGCAGCTCGGGAGCATTTCTATCACCTGAACAGTTTTATGGACCTTTCTGGTAAGGCAGCAAGTCTTGGAGGTTGGTGCAGTAGCATTAGCATATGCCTCTGTAAAATATTTCATCCTTTTGTGACTCCCTTTTGATCAATTAAGTTTATGTAGCTCTTTCCAAGTAAGTTCATAGAGAGAATCTGTACACAGCCTTCTCTTTGTGGTACCAAGTTTATTTTCGTTGCCGAAGCGCGGCAGCTGGTGTGATGCAAACCTACATGTATGTTGGGGGGAAAAAAGTAATTATTTTAGAGCAATTTCTGTATGAGCTGATTTTCATAGAGCCTGTGGCACATGAAAAAAGAAATCCAAGCATACAGTGTTGCAAACTTTCTGTTTCTGGCTGTGAACACACCAGTGTCTGGTATCTATAGATGCAGCCTGTTTGTGCTAGTCCAGGTAGAGTTTGAACTTACATTTGAATGGAAAGCTAGTGATGTGCCATTAAGATACATTAATATGTGCACTTTAAAAGAGGAAAAGGGGAAAAAAAAAGTAGTACCTTTGGCCAGTGTCTTTGATTTAGCACCTCTTTCTAAAAAATTTCAGTAATGAAATAAATATTGCATAAGCATGAAAGAAGGAGAGGGATTTCAGGTTTTGAAAGTAACGCAGCCGTAGTTAATAAGCAGTACAGATTTGTAAATATCAGTCTGTTGTGGTTTGGAGTATAATACAAAGTTAATGGAAGAAATCCTAGTGCTTGATGCAATACTTTACGACGTTTGTGGCTATTTTTAGGTGTTTGGTGAATGTTAAATGCTCATGATCTGATAGGGAAAGTACCTCAAGATGAGAAAACCTCCAGGAGTTGATTCGAGGATAACAAAGGCAGCAGTGACTTAACAACCTCGTTAACTGTTGATAAAATTAGCAGATGAAAGC
This sequence comes from Pampusana beccarii, assembly GCA_013399365.1. Lineage (NCBI taxonomy): Eukaryota > Metazoa > Chordata > Aves > Columbiformes > Columbidae > Pampusana > Pampusana beccarii. The sequence continues at coordinate 582,543 of VWYH01005913.1, forward strand.
AGATCAGGAGACTTGCATAGTAATAAGAGTGGAGGTGTGTTTAACTAATCTTTAAAACAATCAGAAATGTGTAGTGTCAGAAGAATACCGTGTGACTTGGCAAGTTAATGCATCTGTGGGGAAATAATCCAGGAAATGATGATGTACTGTGACTGGAAAGCTGGAAAAGCAGTGTTGCATAGAGGGACCAGCACATGTAGACAAATGGCAGTGGAGTTTGCTGCGTCGTAACAGCCATAACACTTGAAAGAAAGAGTTGCTAATACTGTCCTAAGAAAGGGCATGTCACAGGCACAGGACAGTAACTGCTCCTACTTAAATCTCTATTGGACTACACCAAGACTCATAAATTAAATTACGGCTGCTTCCCTTCTTGAAACATAAAAGCAAACAGAAAGGGTTCAGTAAAAAGCAGCAGATGGATTTCAGGCCTGGGTTACGGCAAAAGATAAAATTTTATGCGTGTAGTGTGTTTGTATCCAATGCATAATTAGTAGGAAACCCCAGATACCCATGAAGAGAGGTGCAGCCCATCTGCCTCCCCTCCGAGCCCGTGTGGCTGGTGGGGGATGTTCGGACTGGCCCAGGCTGTAGCTCTTCTCGAGCCCCTGAAGCCGGCCTGAGAGCTTTTAACTCATCGGGAATTCAAGGTGACTTTGCTGTTTAAAAATATATGCAAATTCCAGGCAAAATTGCTAGTTGGTTAGTGGAAATGTAATACAGAACCTGAAGTTTGATGCCTGGTGATAAGCTAATAATTCACACCTGACAATGCAAAAGAAATGTGCGAAGGAGTGTTTGTATGAAAATGTTGGCATATTAGAAAAATATTAAAACAATGATTTATTACTGGTAATTTATAGTTCACAAGTTCTAAGTTTACAATAATATAGGAAGAATTTGTTCTTCAGAGCAAGTTATCCACTGCTTTGTTGTTGTTTTTTTTTTTCCAGTTACCCTTTTAATTTTCTGAGAGAACCATTTGTTTTGCTGACTCGTGTATTGAGTCATGTATTCTTGAATACATTGTTTTGCCTCTGTATTTAGTTGCTTCCGGTTTGTTATTGATCATTATTGTACATGATGTCCTGTGTACCTTAGGAGATTGTAGGCTTTCTCCGGTTTGTTTTGTTTCTCCTTTTTTTGGGGAGGGGGGAGGGAACAAGGGAAAACTCTGATAAATCCATGCAGACTTTTAAGTGTTAATGTTATCTGACCAAGCTTTGAACTTTTTTGAAGAGTATTTTACAAGGAGCTGTTACAAGTGTGATGAATAGTAGCGGGACACCACTAAAGCTCTAATGATCCATGGAGGAATGACACTAAAACAAGCTTCAGGTTATCAAGCTTGCCTAGGAATCTTCTCTTTATTTATTTTGTTAACTGTTTCCTGACAGCAAAACATGATAGATCATTTCCTTTGAGTAATACATATTGTAGATGTTCTCTTTTCCTGATGTAGGTAACATGCGTTATGCTACTTTGCACCTGCATTTTTGTCATTTGTTGCTGTGCATCCTGTCCTTTCTTTACAGCAGAAGGGAAGGGATGTGGTGGGGTGAGAACGGTGCACAAAAGGGTTTCCCTGCTCTTGGAGTGTTGGCACTTCGATAATGTGAAGCAGTTTTGGAGCATAATGAGGCAGTTTTTCTGACACATTAGGAATTCTGATTGTAAAAAAGATTTTTATGTGAGTGTTAATAACATATTTGATAAAATGTGCTCTGTAGGTTGTCCTATCTTCTAATGACGTTTTGATTTGTATAGATGTCACAGTTATGCAAACCTGATTAGTATTTTAAGGATGAAAATAGCCCGAAGACTCTTCCAGTCCATTTTTCAATGGTGTATATTTCTGTTATTCAGAGCAGTTGCTTAAAGTAGATACAGACAGCAGGAGCACATCACAATCTCATCTTTTGCTTTGTGTACTTTCCAAGGCAAGACAAGACAGATAGGATGTTTGGTTACCCCCCATGTAAGCAGGATGAGGCATCCAGCCTGTTATTGTTACAGCAAGTGCAATAATTGATGATTTGCGAAAATGCTTATTCCAGAAGGGCAGGCAGGCAGTGGCTCTTCAGGGAACCATTTTGATAGTTTTATCCATCAGTAGATCTTCCTATCAGAAGGTGGTGATTAGTGTGAATTTTCCTGACTTTGAATTTCAACCATTTTTTTTTTCTGTGTGGCTTTTCTTTTGCCTCCCTTGTCCATCAAGTGATGGAGAATCTCTTCGGCACTCAACACGTCTTTCCTTTGATCGCTCTTACACACTGGGTAATCAAGTCTAAATTCTTCCAATAAGATGTTGTGCTTGCTGAGTCTTTCACCACATGAGGCGTTTTTATTCCTCAAATCACTCTTGATACTCCTCTCTGCACCCTGTCCAGTTTTTCAACCTTTTAAAAACAAGTAAACAAATCCAAACAGAGCAAAAAAGGCAGTGATAATTTCTTCTTGTGGAGATCAGCAAACTGGAAGCCGCAAGGTTTGTACTACAAGCTTACGTTGTCACCAGGGTCTGATCACACCCTTCCTGTTACAGAGTTGTCAACTTCATCCACAGCTTGCTCAGGCCCTACCTGGCTGCTTCCAGTGTGGTACCCCCTCGTGTGCCTGGTGTTACCATGTGCCATGCCTTGGATGGGGACAGGACAGCGCTCTGCTGGTCGGGGAACAGAACAGAATGTGAACATCCTAACACGTTAAATTAATAGCTCTATCCAACAAATGTTGTAATCAGGAGAGTCAGCTCCTGTTCAAACTGGAATAAATTTTTTTTTCTTCCTTTCACCTGCTGCTTCTTTTCCCCTGTACTGTATTTTGCATCATTTTTTTTTTTTCCTGGGTTTTCCATTATCTTTGCTTTTCAGGCACACCAGTTCTGCCTCTGGGATGAGGCAGTCAGTGTGGCTTGGGAAGGTGCTGTGGTCGGCACCACTTGGCTGGCTGCTCCTCGAGCCGCAGGCAGGTGTACGTTGTGCGACCCAATTTCAGTATTAGAAACCCGCTCTGCTTTGGAAAAGCAGCTGCTGCCGTGTTTTCCTGCTGCTTGCACACAGGTAGGAATACAACTGTATCAGGGAATCTGCGTTTCCCTTTGTCTTGTAAAGACTTGGAGGTATCGGCCGTTGAAACTCTGTGCCATCCCGGGTTTCTGCTGCATCTCTAGAGCTATAATCTTCCATTTCCATCCTTTTTGATGGTATCTTGAATACAAAGGCTTGCACAAGAAAACTTACTGAGTTAATTCCTAAAAATCTCCTGTAGGAGATTAAATGACCTTATGTTATGTTCTCGTCTCATCCCTCCAAATACACATTTTATTTTCTAGTGTGATATTCCAATTTCATGGATGCTAAATATGGAAACAAAGCAGTATAGCTAGAGAAGAGGTATAATTATTCCACTTTTGTTCAAGTGGTTTCAGTGGAATCGTAATCTTTGTTTTTAAATGAGAATAAAAACAGCTGTTTTCTGCTAAGTGTAAGAGATTGTCCCCACTTCCAGTATGGTAATTTTGAGGAAACGCTTAGCTTTGTTTTGTTAAAGACTGATGTAGCAATAGGAAGGTCATCATTTTGACTAATTGAAAAAAGCCTCTACGAAGTACAAAGCCTCACAGAAACTGTAATTATAGGAGTCTTTAACCATGTGCTGCAGCATGTGGAAGCTACTTGTAAGACAGAGTCATCCTTTGGTTTTGAGATTACATTAAATCCCAGAGCCTGTAATTACATGCGTGTTGCTGGCAGGAGCCCGCGCCGGGCTGATTGTGCTCATTGAGCAGTCGTTCCCTGTTGTTTCTCTCCATGAGATCCACCAGCATCCTGGAAGGCGTGGGGCAGTTCGTGGTACCCGGTCCTTTCACTGCTCCTTCTGCTGGCAGGGCACACAGTCTTACCTCGGTTGTGGTTTTATTTCGTCGTGTTTTGAAAAATTACAGCTCCTTCACTAGTTGCTGGTTCAGAAGATACAAGGACACGTTATTAGTAATGGTTCTGGTAGAAAGCACTCTCTGTCACTGTAAAGAAACCGAAGAAAGGCTACAGACACGTGTACGTCCTAGAAATGGGGCGGTACCTGAAATGGTTCATAAACTTATGGTTTCGTGAAGAAACTTACTTCTGAATTAAATCTCAACTAGTTGTGGCTGTGCTTGAAATTACCTTTGAGAGACAGCAATGTGCTTGCACTACTAAAAGTTTCTACATTTTGTAGTATTGCGATATCTTCACATTTTGTAATTCTCTGAGGTTCCCTAATTATTTTTAAACAAAAATTTGCAGTTTGGAAAGCTCAGGTAAAGCTGAACAGCAACTGAAATGAGGTTAGGAATGAAAAGTCAGAGTTGTGCTAAGTATCTCAAAGGTCTTTTGAGGACAGTTTCTCCACTAGGAGACATCTCTCAACCTTTCTATACCAACGCAGTTTCACTGAAAAGGATGCTTTTAATTTTTGCCAGTAACTCATGTGGATTGGCATAAAGCATTTTTGTGGAGCTCTGGTGTGGGATTGCTGTGAAGGATAATGTGGGGAATGCTGTTCCTTACGTTACGGTAGAGGGTAGTGTGTATTGGACAGTTATTTTCATAAAGAAAAGGTGTATGTATTCTGTTTCCTTTAGTACTAGATCGTAAATTTCAAAAAATATATATCACAAAATCAGGCGTTTTAAATTTTTTCTTTAATCAATTAAAATGTGATTCATTTCCTCTTTCGTAAAACACTTCAAGAAAAAGCTACCTTAGAGTGTGGCAATATTGACTGATTTTGCCACCGGTTGTTTAATACCTGCCGATACAAAAAGACTAATATTGCTTGGACCCAATAAATTAAGATTATTTTTTTTTTTTCCTATCCAGAAAGCCCCTGAATTCTTTTTTACTAATGTCTTCTTAGGCAGTGAAATTACCATATTTGCACAGTGCCACAGCAATCGTGTTTTGGCATGCACTCAGATCTTGAACAGATTTACTCTCATCATCCGTTAGCACTTTCAGCGCTCTCATATCCTTGATTTCCAACGTGCTGCATCTTCTATGTGGAATGTTCTCCAGCAATGGTCCTGGGAAGCCCCCGTGCCTCTCCATGGTTTTTATGACCTGTAAAACCTTCTGCTGCAAGGTCTGTGTGAAATTGTCTCATAGAGTTGCAAAGGTGGTTGATATAGCTAGAAAATAGCTGCTGTAGTTGATTTAATAAAAATGTAAATGTACAAACCCCTCCAAATTATGCAAAGCTGGCGAGTTGTCTGTGTTGATAATCTGAGCACTGGGGAACAACAGGGTGGTTTTATTCCACTTTCCTTTTTACTCTCTCTCCCTGTAGTGAAGGGGAATCTTTGTAATAAAACAGGATCCATTGCAAAATGCTGGTTTGCCTGAGCCTACTGCTGCATCAGAACACAGCTCTTCTCTTTGGGATGAAAAATGTTCAAATTTTGGTTTGTTAGGATTGAGATTCTTGGTTTTATTGCTAGTTCTTGATTGATATAAGGGCATATCAAATACAGCAGTGGAAATGTTTCCACTTTCACAACAGAAGTATCCATATGGTCATTTATTATTTTCAGAGCTAAATTAATTCTCTTTTTGCTCAAAAATGTGACTTTTGATTTGAATAATGTGGTAGGTGCCAGCAGTATCTTTTAAAAGAGATGGAATGAAATATTCAGTTGTACATAATCTTAATGCATTCAGAGTTAATAATCTTTCAGTTCAGTTTTTGTACTAGGATGGATCCACTAGATACCATTGTGTCTTCTTGACACATTAAACATTTTATATCTCTGTGCCTTTCTGATCGCCTCAATCTTTTATTGAAGCTGTAGTTTGGGTATGTTGCTGTTGTCATGGAACCCCATAGGTTGGCTTTCTTTCAGGGTCTGGCTCTTTGGTGTACTCCGCTTTGACCAAGTGAATAGTCTGTGGTGGATCCCCTTCATAGTGGTGACGCACAAATTTGACCCATAAAGAAAAATAGGAGCATGCGACATCAGAAAACAATTACAGCAGCTCACATGGACAAATCTCCTGGACAGTAAATGAGGGGAGAGAGGTGTACCTGGTTTTAAGATGCTGCTCAGTCAGTGTGTGAAAGGAAATGTTTGATGCAGCATGTCAGTGGAATTTCACCAAGATATATCTTCCGAGTGTATATATTCCTATGAAACGCAAGAGTGTGAATATTAGAGTTATGTTTTCTGGATGTAAAAAATGCATTTTTTGCAAACTTTATATTTTTCCTCAGACACATTTTGATATTTTGCAGAGTTTGTTTTCTTTATTGAACACTGTATTTTCACAGAAATTTCCCGATCGCATCTAAATGTTACAGTAGATAAAGGTTATAACCTTCAATTTAATTTAGAGGAATTTCATTACATAATTTTTTATCCTGTAGAGAAGTGTAATAGATCTTAACGTTTTTGATTAATTTATTTCAGCTAATATGATCTGATAAGATTAACCAGAAGATGGTGTTTAAAGAGGATACATATATTATACTGCTTGTCTTATCATATGGAAATATGAGCTTCTTTCATCTAGTGACCTTCTACTGAGTATTTATGAATATAAATTCAGTTGAGAAAATATTTGTGTGTTATATATATTGCAGAGTTTATAAATAACCTTTCAGACTCCTGAAGAAAAGTATGAGTGCAGCAATAAAAGTGATACAAATACATGCTGCTGTCCAAAAGAATCAAAATTAAAAAGGAGATTTTTACAGATCAGACCAGAGAAAATAGTAATAAAATATGTAGCTCTGTTAATTAATAAGGAATCAATGTAATTAGTAAAGACTTTAACCTGTGTTATATAGAGTATAAATAAGCTTTTGGTATGTCCGACAGTTTTGATTTCCTAATATTCCATTACCTATTCTTCCCCTCAGCCTCCTTCCTTTATTTTTTGCCTCCTCCCCCATTTTTTCTCCCGAACAACCAGTTGAGTCCATCTGCAGAACTGAATAACTGCTATCTGAGAAAACACTGGTTGACGTTTGGGAAGTTGAGACATTTAATAATCACAAAATATATATTTTGAATGGTTAAGAATACCTGAGGTGTACTTAAATCAATTTCAGAAGCAGGACTTTGGGTAAGAACAGTTCTGGAAATCCTGGTAATTGCTGCCCTGCAAGAAAAACAAACAAACAAAAACCATGCACAACACATGGGCATCATGAGTCAATGTATTAGGTTAGTTCCAATAACTGGATGACTTGAACTACCAAAAAAAATAGGAAAAAATCTTGCAGTAAATACAATATATCATTACATTCAGTGCTGTACTTGAAGTATAAAGTCTTTGTCTTACTAGATCTTCTTGAGGAATTCGAATCTGCTAATTATCTCCTTTGACAAGGACAGAAAAACTGGCTGAAGAAACATAAGCAAAAAATTGATTTGGTTGGAAGAGGCTATTGCTGTGCTTCAGAGGCTGTTTAGCATATGCATCAGTTACCTAGAAGAAGTAGTAAACAATACAATAAGCTTTTTGGTTTAAGGACTACGTCTTTTCACTGTTAGTAAAGCCTTATCTGACCAGGTCTGCAGCTGTTTCCACACATATATATCACAGTTTCTGTATTGCTATTGCAGTTTTATGCATTTATATACATTCTTACATAATCACATTGGGGCTCAGCATGTCCTTACAGAAAGGCTTTATTTTTCTCCTGTGTCTGAACTCTATTTTTCATGACCTTCTAGCTCTATAAGTGTGCTCTCTTTTGCCTCCTCTACCAAGAAGGCTGAACCAGGGTAACTCACGGAGTCAGATCACAGAGATAAGTAGAAAACAATTTTTTTCTCATGGTGTAGATGCAAGCTCTTGCCGTTCTGCACGCAGCAGAAGTCCTTGAGGATGTCAAAATTGTGCTCTGAAGGAGAGGGTACAAAAGAGGACTCTCGAGTTGAGAGCTGCTCACCAGAAACGTCTTCTTTCCAAGGGCAGGAGGAGAACTGCAGGCTTACCTGGCTCTGATGCTGCAGGGGGTGGCAAGGTTTGTCTCCAAAGAGTTGGGAGTGGAGACCTGTCTGCCTGATGTAGACAGCGCTGACCCCACACTGCGCGGTCTTGCTTGTCTGTATTGACTGAGAAAAATCGAAGAACAAACATTACGGCAGCTAGAAGATCATCTTGTGGTGTCTTATGGTTACCTTCGAGGTAACGGGAGGTGTTCAGATGGGTTTCTCTGGGCACGACAAGATGTACAGCACCAAGGACCGGCATGTGGCAGACCAAAAGACAGTAATATGGATTCTGGATGCTGGTCTGCAGGAAGGGAGCAGCAAATTCAGGGCAACTTCGGCGTCTCAAACCTGAAAGAGCGGTGAGTGGGGGCTGTGTGCTGAGGCCGTAGCCTTCTGATGGTCTCTGAACAGCTTTTCCAGTGCAGCACAGAGAAAGTAAATGGGATGCAGGGTGGTATTTATTTGTGTTATTGATGTCAAGTCTTGTTACCCGAGCAGGAGGTGGCAAGAAAGAATGGTGGGAGATTTTCTCCTCAAGCATCTTAGCAGATAAAGAGATGCTTACTCCTTTCCTGGTCTCATCTTTTTTGCGGGACAAGAATACACACCTCCTCTCCCCCTCTGTGATAGTCCATGATTTTTCCATTTCCTTTCCGGACCGCTGAGTTACACTGGCTTAAACTTTCACATTCTTCCCCTGGTTTAACCCCTCCTTGCATACCCTGTCCATCCCTGGATGGAGATCTGCAGTTATGGGGCTGCAGTGATCAGCCCATGGCTTCAGGTGCATCTGCTTTTCTGCTGGTTGGATTTTACAGCCACTTGGAACAACAGCAGCTACAAGAAGCGATAACAAGGTTGGTGAACAGATGACTTGATTACTCCTATCTGGTTTTAATGAAAATGAAATAAAATCAATTTTCACCAGGCATCTCTGGGCAATTGCAGTTGTGCTGATGGAACGTTTCACCTTGGCCTTGGAAACAGAGCTGTTGCTATAACCAATAAAACAAAAATAAGAAAAACAATTACTGTAATAGTGAGTTGGAATATGGGAAGTACGGAGCTGCTGATGCAGCGGGGAGAGAGAAATGTCTCCAAGTGTGAAAGCTGCCTGTACCCCCTCGTGGCTTGCAGTAGCTGATGGTGGAAGATGTGCACCCTAATGCTGGCCTGTAACATTAAATATAGCAATGAATATAAGGCAGTAGAAAATAAACTGAGCAATTTTGTAATTGAAGCAAATGAATGGGACAGAGTACATGAAGACAGTTTTAGATCTTATCACCCAAGTGAAGCAGAAGTCTTGACAAAGAAATAATTATCTGCCGTTTTAAAGGAGAGTATTTGATGCAGCACTTGGTTTCTGTGCATTAATCTGACTTGACAAACTTTAGCTTATTTTTGTTTGGTTTCTGGAATGGATGTGGAGTTTTGTCTTTTTGTAAATTTTCAGCTCCGTAGAGGTGGGATGGAGCTCTCACTTAAGTGGTGTGCTTCATCTTTTTCTGAATGAATTGTCAAGGTTAATTTTCTGTCTCAATAGCCATAAGAGGATGTAAAACTCCTGGTGGGCTGAAGAAATCTTACAGATAGTGCAGTGTTTGGTGAAATAAGTTCTCAGAGGCACTAGAAGCTGCTCTCTTCTCTGGTGAGGGGAGAAAACCAGATTCACTGTATTTTCTATGCAGCATCATTTTATGTATTTTGGCATGATCAAGTGCTCGGTGGTCCTGCCCACACACAACAATCCATCACTTCCCTCCGACTCTCGCCCTCCCCTTGTGGTCTGTGCTTCAACAGCTGTAATATACTTGTCTGCAATTGTCAGAAAGCTTTCCTGGTGTTAAAATCAGGGTTGTTTTTTTTTTTTCCTACAGATCCATAAAATTAATTCTTTAATATGCTTTGATTAGAATATTTTCCATTTGAAACAGGCTCCTTCTCTCTCAGAAGTAGGATTCCTGGTATTTTTGCCCTATTTATCCAGAGGGAACCGTAAGGTAACAGAAAGATGCGAGGGAACAGAGAGCAGAAAAATCGCCCCATGTGTTGAAACGCGGGGCCCTTTGCCTGGCACAGCAACCATCGCTCCCCGCACAGCCAGGGACTGCGAGCGGCTGGGGAACGGCTCCCTCTCATATCCGCGTGTGCAGTTGGATGCTTTCTGGCTTTTAAAGAAATACTGCTTTTTTTAAGCCCTTCATCTCCCTGCGCAGGTGGTGGTGGTGAATGGCAGAGCTGTGCTGGATGACACGGAGCTGATCTCTGCATCAGCCAAGAGGAATTGAGCTTTGTCACTCCCCGCCGGGGCTACCTTTCGCCTGGTATGTGCGGGAGGAGGAATTCACAGGCTGCTGCTGCATTCAGCCGAGCAGAGCCCTGAGCGCGCTGTGCCAGGGCAGCCAGGCAGCGAGAATGATAGCTGTCTCTTTTAAATGCCGCTGTCAAATCCTGAGGAGACTTGCTAAAGGTAACGTGCTTTCCTATTTATTCGTTCAGGGACTCCGTTGCAGCCTGGTGTTTTTACTTTTCAATACAACCGTCCTTCCAATTTACTGTCAGGCAACAAAGAACTGTGAATACAGAAAGGTGTAGGGGCTCTTGCAGTTAGAATCCTTACATGTCCCATGCTGTGCTCCAGCTAGGAAAATAGGTTCCTGTTTTCTTTTCTTTTCTTTTTTTTTTCTTTTTTTAATGCTAAACGGAGGATTTTTTTCTAAGCCAAGTGCTGAAGTTATTGTGAGATGTAATTGGTTTGTATTTCTGCTAACCACTCGGAGCCGTCCCTCCTGGGTCAGTGCATGCTCTGCCTTACTGGGAACAACTAACAGGGGTATTCAGGACATATATCCAGGATGAGTTTCTGTTGTTTAATGTCTTTTGTAAGCTATTTCTATCAATGCTTTGGATGCCAAAGACTCGTATGTGATGAAGGACAGATAGCAGCGTGTGCTTTTCCAGGGCTGCGCTCGGATCTCGTGCCTGTGAAGTTAATTTGCCTGTTACAGCAATGTGCATTTTATGTACTGTAAATCTTTGTGGTCTTCGGTTTTATCATTCAGAACTTTAAAATACTACTTGCATCTTACTCTGAGTCCTGTGTGATTATTAAAGCAGCTGTGTGAAAACCTGTCTGGGTAAGACACCTTTCCTCTTCAGAAATAAACGTCTTAGTTTTAAAATAACTTAATTTTTAAAAATTCTGTTACATAGAGAAGGAAAAAATATCAAACACAAAAAGGGTTGGTTGAGCATTTTGTAGTGGTTTTTGGTAGAAACTTCCAACATTATCCTAGTGTTATGTGACTGCAAATAAGAAGCTTCTGGTTTTTAGCCTGACTACTGTGAAACAGTTCATGGCCATTACTGTGCAGCTGAAAACACATCCATATGTAAATTAAACTGTTTGTATTAGCCAAGCTTGAAAAATCAGAAGTATTTTATTAATCAGCATAGCTCCAAATCAGTTAGTTTTATTTTGCAGAAGCGTGAAAGAGTAAGATGCTAATACAATGAGGTCAGTAGTGCAAAAAGAGAAGAATATCACAATCAAACTTATATAATGCATTTTCCTGTTCTGTAGATTGCTGTATGAGGCCACGTTGTTCAAAACATATGCACTCAAATATTAATGTTTATTAATGATTTCTCCCTCTGTAGATGTGCTTCTCTTTCCAATCTGTGCTGGGTAATGCCTCTTTTTCTTGTATGTGTAAAATGTTTCTGTTTTGGTAGCTTTATTACACATCAGGCTGGAAGTTAACATTTTCTCTTTCTGTGGTTTTGAGTAGACGAACCTTTTTGTCTGCTGATGTCTTTATAAGACAGATCTGGGTGCTAATTTAGTCTCTCACTGATGAGAGTTGTTGCTCCACTTAAATACAGTTTCCCCGGGAATAATCAATACTCTTATACACCATAGCCATCTTAATTCTTTCACACTTCTGTCATTCAACAGAACTCAGGCTGGTGGGGTTTGTTTTGTTATTTTTTTTCCTTTGAAATAATCTTAGCTTCCTTTGAGACTACTCACTCCTCCCACTCCCTCCCAATAGGAACTGGCATGATACTATTGATTTTTTTGCATTGGAGAAGTGTGCCTTATGCTTGTTTTACTATTAACAGTTCATTAAAAAAAATAATAAGCCAGTCTAGAGGTGTGTTCATATATTCTTTTGTAAACCTTACGTGTGCCAGACCAGAGTTGCTGTGCTAATTGACAGGCTCCTGAATTTTCACCATTTTGAGTAAAACCTTTGTTATTTTAGCTAACTCTACTGTGTTCTATGGTCTTGGCTTTTGCATCTCAGACACCAGTAATGGATTGCTCAACACAGCCAGACTAGCTGCGGACGGGGTGGACCTTGATGTTGTCAGTGTGGAGAGGACTCTTGCCACCAGCTGACAGTCTCCTGCTGCTTCATCAGCTGGGAGATCCCCTTCTCTCCTGGCTTGTGTGTCCCAGCATTCGGTGCTTTCATTGAATTCCTTTGCTCCGAAAGCAATTTTCCTTGCTTTAGTGCTTTCCCCCAGCCTGTCTCTGCTAGGGTCTTTTCCTTCTGCATTAATCCTGTACCTTTGTGCGGTTCCCCAAAACAATTTCTTCACTATCTTTCAGGCCCTGCCACGGTGAAAAGAAATGAATATGCTGCACACTTGATTAGTGTCTTGTGTTTTTAATAAATGATACACATGCAGTTAATTGTATTTGAGAAAGTGGAAATATCTGCTTTCCTTTATTTGTGAATGTCCTTTTTCGTGCCTGTCTTGACAAAGTAAGCTTGTAACTTCATTTTTTGTTCTTTCAGATAAGGATGTAAACGGAAATGTCTCATCTGGGCAGCTGGAGAATCTCCAAAAGCAATTCTTCCCAACAGGGAGATGTTCAGGCAATATTGTTTTTTACAACAATTACACTCCCTTCTTCCTGTGCTTCATCTTAATCTTTCAAAGCAAAAAGCAGGGCTGTGTCTCTTTGGATTGCTACACATGCTTAGTTTGTCATTTAAAACTCTCTGGCAGGAGAATCTTCAAGTGTTGTGGGCGAATTTCAAGGCAGATATACCACCACGTTGTGGGTATGCTCTCCAAAACGTGGTCAGTGACCCACTGCCTCTCTTCCTTCCCGTATCTGTGAGTCTGAGCCAGCAACGTGACAACCCATGTTTCTGCCCTCAGCTCCAGGGCCAGCTGCAGATGGGAACACTGGTCTCCTCTGTCCTCTGCCCTCAAACTTATACCAGTCATAGGACACAGGCACAATTGTAGAATCACAGAATGGTTTGGCTTGGAAGGGACCTTCAAAGATCATCTAGTCCAACCTCTCTACCCCCTGGTCCTCCTTCACCACTGCCCCTGGCTCGTGCACTCCTTCCGTACTCTTTTGCGTCTCTGGGTCCAAGGGTCACCCAAGGCTGCCGTACACCAAGTCTTCTTCCATATTTCCACTGTATCACCTACCCCCTCTTAGGTCAAAATGTGTGGCAAGTAAAAAGTGCACTATAATTACTCATGCAGGAAATTTGAAATACTATGTGATTAGTTCCCTTAATGTATATTGTACTTGAGTCTTTATTTTGGAGGTCAGTACATTTTCAGTAATGAAATCGCACGTTACCAAGCTTAGGTGAGGCTCCATATTTGTGTTTCTTAACAAGCAACCATGGAAGAAAAGTATTCCTTTATTTGATGATGCAATTTTCAAGAAGGATGCTGTGTGAGATTGTGCTGGTTTGATTGAACNCTGGATGTTTTTTGGTTAGTTAATTTTCTTGTCGATAGTTAGCATGGTCTTTGTTTTGAATGTAGTTCGAGAATAAGATGGCACCCTGGGGTAGAGTTGATATTTTTCTTCCAGTAAGTCTCCAGTGTTTGGGACTTAGCATGAAAGAATGTAAGAACTCAATGATGATGATCCTTATTGATAGAGAAGCCAAGGTCGTCCCTCGGTTTCTCATGTTTTGCAAGTAGGCCGGTGTATAAGGCAGGGAGGAGCAGATCCAGGACAACTGGCTCAGGTTGGCCAACAGAAGCATTCCATAGCACGAACATCGCATTCCGTGTTTAAGTGGGGAGTTGCTCGGAAGGGGCCCTCTTCCCTCAATGGCTGCTCCCGGGGCCTGGTTCCAGAACCTTCCCTGTGCCCGGCTGTCGCTCTCTGCGCCCTTGCTGAATTCGCTGTGCTCGCAGTGTCTGCCCGCCGGCTTTCCTTGCTGGGAGCACAGGTTCTAGTGGCTAAGTATGTGCTTTGTATCATTTTACTTTTATTATTATTTTATTAAACCTGTTTCTGTTTCAACCCAGGAGTCTTGCCTCCTCTTTCCCTTCTTTCCCTCCGGAAAAGGAAAGGTGAGGGAGCAACTGTTTTGCTGTTTAGCTGCCAGCCCAACGCTGAATGGCAACAGAGACCATTGTCTCGTACATGCCGAGACATGGTTTGAATTTAGATTTAGTCTATCTAGTGAAGAAACAAAAAGCCGTTCCTGTTTTCTACACCAGCATGTCGTTTCCACACTCTGTTTCAGTTATGAGTTCTTTTAATAGCAGTTAAAATGTTTATGGTGGATGGGAGTTGGTGATCTATGTATGTGGTTTTCTTCATGCATAAATCTCTCATGCTTTTACCTTGGAGCTGAAATATTGCTGGCTCAGTCTCTTTTTAGTTGTGATTATCTGTATGTATTTCAGAGAGAGATACATATATGTATGTATATATATTTTAAGCAATGTTGAAGCAGTTCTGAAGAGATATTAGTTATCTTCTCTACCATATTAGCTACTAAAATTTGCACTGAGAAGAGGTTTTTTGATTTTTTTATCTCTTTCCTATCCCAAAAGAGCAAGGTAAGCCAAAAGCTATATTAAGAATCTGAAGTAGTAGCCATTTTTATAGATCTCCCTGTGAGAAGTACGGGGCTCAGAGAGAATGGTAACTTATATTTGGATCAGTTAAATATAAGGAAATGCCGCATTTCAAGTTGTAAGCGTAACCACAAATCTGCTCTTCATACATCTACTTATATTGTAGAGTGTTCTTTTCTGCAGTGGAGAAACACTAGGTTTTTTTTTCCCCAAAATCTATTTCTGTAAGACCTTGGGCACTGTGCAGTATGCTGTGCATACCAAACAGTCTGTGGTAATCACTTACTTTGAATGTACATGCTAAATCAAAATTGCATGATTTACAATAATTATGTTAAGTATAACAGTGTAGTCCAATAGTGAAGAGTTGCTGAAATGTGTAAGCTGGTCAGGTTTACAGCTAAATTAACCACTTTATAGTTTAAAAATTGCCTTTCAAGCAGTGCATTACAGAGCCTATGCTGTGGTTAATTTATGTATGGACATGTTCGGTTTTTTCCTTTATTAGCCCCAAGAATGGGTCCTTTAGGAAGCTGTATCTACTGCATAAAGTTGCTTACAGAAACGTGTCTCTTTGTTAGAGGTAGGAATGCATTTTCTGAACATACCCAGGTCAGTGAAGTTATTCTGGATATTATTATAATGGAAACAGAATAAGAGCACTCTGATAAAGATGTCAAATGTTGTTACATAGCGCATAGCATAAGGAGCTGAGTGGTCTGCCTTTCACCCATCAAAGCTTTATAGTGAATTTTCAAGATAATTTATCACCTACTGCACATACGGATTTTTTTCTGCACACATAGATTTTTATGCTCCTGAGATGTTTCCAATATAGCGAGATGAAACAAGCCTAAAAAGCAGGATGGTGCACTCCAATTTACAAGATGATCAGTTATCTAAAAATTGGTTTGGAGCCTAAAGCATCAAAGGATGAATTCTCAGTGTAGCTGCATGTAGGTTATACTTTGCTTTGTACACAAGCAACTACAACAAGAACAAACCTAGATTTTTATATTTTTTTTTTAAGCGTGAATTAAAAATGGTGTTAAGGACTTGACAACAAGGCTGTATTCTGTCTTATTACAAACTTCTCAGTGTTGCACAGAATCAGGATTCCCTGGTTGTGACAGCAAGTTACCACCTTGTACATTGTTTTAATAGCAATTCTAACCATGTGGTCTCTTTTTGTCACTAAATTGCTTATAAGCTTACTAGTTTCTAGTAATAGAGCCAAGTCAGCAGCTTGCTTTGAATGAAGTAAAATCACAAGTAACAATATATGTTGGGACTTTTGAGCATAGGTAAGTTTCCTGCCTTTCTTAAACTAGTTCTGAATATTCAGCAAACTCCTAGAAGTGCTGGCAAGTTCTGTAAATAGGCAGTCAGTGTGGATTTGCTTGCTTTGTGCATTTGATTGGGGTTTTGGAAGTGTGCTTGGAGGTTCTTCGTACTCAACATGTGTTCATCCGAGTTGTCCGTGTCTCTTAATTATTTTCCGTTCTGTTTCTAAAAGTTACTGCTGTGTTTCTTCTGACTTATTAAACAGAATGCGGTGAAAGAATAAGGAGTGGAAGCAAAATCCGTAAACTTTCTTTTCTGCTAGCATGTAGGAACTTCAAGGCCACCTCCAGCACTGCAGCCATTACTTAGCATGTGTTTCATGAGAAGGCAGGAGAGAGAGACCACAGGGGAGAGCAAGTCTGTCACTCAAGGAAGTTTCGTGTTTGACATCGCTCTTAGGATTTGTAATAAAGTTTTTTTAAAAAAAAAAAAAGTATAAATTCCTGTTCCTTGGTACTTGGATTTTTGTTCATTTGTTTGTTTTTTAGAGGAAAAAAAGGAAAAAAAAAAAGTAAGTCTGGGGTACAGCCCTACTGTGTTTACTCCTGTTTCTGCATCAGTGGTTAACAGCAGTTACTGGAGTTGACAGGGACTATGGAGAGCAGAGAAGACTGCATAACCTTTTACCTTCTAGGTTTTTCACCCATCCTGTCTCTTTTCTTTCCGCTTATGAGCGCCTTTAGCCACGATTATTTTAAGATTGCTTTGAGATAGTGAGTGCATGTGTTACGATCGCAGAAGAAGAGGGAGAAAGAGTAATTGTTCTTAAGAAGATGCTCCCATTGTAATTGCTGTTTAGGCTTTCCACCATAGTGTATATGCGGAACTAAAGAAGCAGATTTATTGTATTTAATGAGTATTAGTCATTTGCAATATTGTCTTTTTGTTCAAAAGATTTCTTTGAACGCGTTGTTGTAAGAAGTAATGAAGGGAGGAGAAACGGTTTTCTCTTCTGCAGCAAGCCGATCACAGTTCACAAGTTCAGGCAATATTTCTTCACCGTTAATATATTCAGGAACTGGCAAACTGTTTATTAATTATTCAGGATGATCTAAAGTACAGCAGCATACTAACCAATCTGTGTGAAACTTTGATAGAAAAGAAAGACATAAAAGCACTTCCCAAATCAAGCACGTAGTATTTAAAGTAGGAGTGCTGCTGCAGCCCTTGATTGTCTGAGGATGAGCATGTGGCTGGAGTTCTGCAGAGAAATTATCTCTTTTTTAGATAAGGTGATGTGATTGCATGCAGGCTCCTGTAAGGTTTGCAGGAAAAACCACAAACAGTCATATAAAGAGATGGTAAGTGGCCATTAGCTATCTGTTATCTATCCGGTATTAGTAGCTGATATGGCAGCTCTGATATCTGCTGCACATGTAAAATGGAGCAAGTGTTTTTCCCAGCATGTTTGGATTTGCAGGAGCTGGGCGTGTTACAGAAGTTCTTGGCTAGTTCTTGCCAAACTTCTTGCACAGGAGTTCAGCAAGTGTCTTGCACTTCGGGCCTTGTCCTGTGCTGCGTGGTAGGGATAGCAGTACTTCTCTCAAAAGTATTATGAGGAAAATTTTTTAAAAGTTATTGCGTGGCAGTTTATAGGCTTTCTAAAGATTAATTGAAATTATGTAGAAAAAATAGTTTATTGGTAAGTGGTGCCAATTTTAATATGAACGCAGGTGAGACATTTGAGCTGTAAATAATTAAATCCTTGGCTGGCTCATGCATGGGGCTTTGCAGAAACGTCTTTCCGAGTATCAGCATTGCTGCAGGATAGAAGAACGTTGCAAATGTTTTATGAGTTCATCTTAAATGTCATTGTTCTTTCAACTAGTTCTGGCAGACATCAGGGGACAGAGACTCAGAAATGCTCCAGCATTTTGTTTCTGTCAGGAACCCCGTCTGGATGAGCGTCCCAGAGCGCACAGAAGGGATGAGGCAGGCTGGAGCAGAGTGGGATAGATCTGGCAGATTTTCCCAGTGTGCAAACCCATGCATCCATCCTTGCATTCCCGTGAGAGTGCTGGGTTTCCTTTTGCAACCAAATTGGGTCTCTGTCTGTGCAAATGTGTGCCCACCAGGAGTTTTTATTACTTTGAGTGAGGGGTATCCACAGAATTACATAAATGGAGGTGAAGCCTGAGGAAACGTAGCAAGTAGAAGAGTGGCACGGAGTAGGAGAAAAGAGGTGGTAGTTGTTGGAGGCCTTTGCTTTGCAGTCAGCTGGTGGGACCCGTGGCCCCAAGCGTGCTACGAGTGCTCTGGTGGTGAGTGAAGGGAGCTGAGCTGCCATCAGGGGAATGGGCAGCAGGAACGTGAGGTGTGGCACGGCCTGGAGCTCTGCAGAGCAAGCGGGAAAGAGGAGAATGGGTGAAAGAAGAGCAATGAGGGGGATGTGAGAGAAGCTGAAGGTGAAGCGGGTGAGGCTTGTGTTGAGGGCACAGCCTCTGCTGCTGGGAAGGTGCGTGTGGTGTGAGGAGAAACAGGGCGCTGAGCTGCTGAGGGTTAAAACAATAGGGATTAAAAACTGATCGTTGTATGAAAATGTTCTATCCCATATAAAGTTAAAGTTTACAGTTATTAAGTAGTACTTGCCTAGAAATTTTAGAAATATATTGCAAGGTGAGGCTTCAGGTGGAAATGGCTCTGGTTCCTCATGTGGCCAAGTGTGCTAGGGAAAGGTGGCCTCACTCTCCCATGTGCTTTATAAATACTTAGTTTTGGGATCTGTTAAATCAGAGATACTTTGTGGAATAGAGATAAGTGCATAGGTGCATTTTTAGGCAGATTTCTGCATTTTTACATCTTAATCTGCCTGCCAGCATGACTCCAGGGAGTAGTATCCCATCTGCATTTCAGTCCCAGCCACTGCGGCGATGCCGACGTGTTCCTGCTGCTGGAGTCCCGTTGCAGGCCCCGTACCTGAGCGAGCTGGTCTCTCTGTCAGCGTGGGTTACAGCACCTCTCCGAACAGCTGCAAGTAAATTGACAAAAGGTATCCTCATTTCTGCTGCCCTAACGGGAGTTTTGCCAGCCCAGGGAGAGGGCTGCTTGGGGCAGGCAGGGGGGACCGTCCCGGGTGAAAACTACCCTGAAGGGCTGAGTTCATGTTAGTTGCATGCAAAAAGAAACTTTTTTTTTTTTTTTTCCTCAAGGGAAAATCTAGTTGTTAACTTTGGAAATAATTAAAATATTAAATCTTAGGAGTATAAATGGATGAGACCTTCTGCATCCTCTAATTGAGTTACCACAGTGTTATCACAAGCACCATCCACTCTTGTGAGTGTATGAAGTTGTAAAGATGCTCCTTCTTTTTGTCTCCATTCGTCTTTGGGGGGTTTGCTTTAGAGCATCACTCCTCTAATATTTAGGGACCTTTTAAGACTCTGTCTTCAACATATTCAGCCCTGGGTGAAGGTTAAAAGAAAGCTTCAGCCCAGAAAGTTGTTATTACAGAGGAAGGGATAGTATTATATGAGTTTCCACTGCATCCTCTATATCTTATCCCTTGAACTGCTCACGTGCGGATTTTATTAATGTTGTTGGGAATTATGTTTTTAGGAGAAAAGGAGGCTTCCCTGAAAGTGTATTTGAGCAGAAAAATTACTCCAGATTGGACTGATTATGAAGAGGCAAACCCTAGGCATAATTTTGTAGGGAAAAAAGTGTTAGTGGAAATAGCATCTCATCTAACAGGCTTACTCTTCCTTAGCTTCTCAGTGGTGAGTAGAGGGAGATGTCTAGCAAAGAAATACCAGCTAGTCAAATGACTGAATTACCACAGCGCATTTGTAAATGTCACCAATAAAATACAGTTTAAATCCCCAGTACTCTCAAGGAAACATTTATGCTTTTAATGATCTGGAATTTGACAGCCCTGTCTGGCAGAAGAAATAGTTTCCAGCATTTGGATTTCTTTTCTGAGATTTCAGCATGTGTTGTGACGTGTCAGAGACCAGTGCAGCTTTGCGAAGATACCGTGGGCATGTTGTTCTCAGCTATATCACAAGCCACTCATGAATAACAAAGATGAAATTTCCTACCACGTTACGAGGCTTAAGATGATATATCATTGCCTTCTCCTCAGCAGTCAAAAGGAGGGCACCTTTTGAGTATTTTAAGTTTTCCAGTGACAAGGTGAATATTCTTTTTCCTTTAGTGGCATGCTTATGTACATGTAGATATATTTCTGTACACATAAGACATTTTGATATTGTTGTGGCGTCTGTGGGTCAGGACTCCATTTTACTGAACCTACACATAAGATTAGCGCAGTTCTTGTTCCATGAAGCTAAAAGCAGTTAGTAAGTGAGAGGAAGCATGACAACCTGAGCAAGTATGTAGTAGGAGCAGTTCTTTTTTACTAGACAAAACCAAAACCCTTGATAGTAAAAAGAAATTGCATACTTCAAAAAGAAACATAAACTTTGTAATTAATAACTGTTTTCTCGAAGAATGAGAAGGAACAGAGAAAAAAATTGACTATGTTAGGTTTCATTTTACTACTTAAAAAAAGAAAATGCAGAGAAGTACAGTGTTGGTGAGAGAGTTCCTTGGGAAATTTAGCAGTCTAGAAGATTGTCTAGTTGCATCTCATCTCCATTTTCACTCCGGAGCTGTGTAACACAGTGATAAATGTGCCTGACAGCCACTTTTGTTATGGAGCTTCCAAGTCAGCAGGAGTCCTTCCAAACGCCGGCAGGAGCAAGTGGGAGGTGGGTTATGCCTTAGGAAGTGCTTGGGCTCCCTTTGTAGAAGAAGTCAGTTTCATCTTCAATGCTGCTATTATGGGCCATGTCAGGACGGTTCGGGCAAGGCCACCAAACCACCATCAGCAGGAGTTCCTGCAAACACGAGCCCGAGAGCCGCTTCTTATGCGCATATGCTATGTAATATTGAAGAGCAGCTGCTCTGTGTTGGCTGACAGCTGCATTGAGGTAGTAAGTTTAACCCCAGGGAGCAGGACTGACTTCTCTTTTGTTGCATCTGTGGCAGTAGCACACTGCAGAGATCTCTTTTGTTCAGCGTAACAGAAAATCTTCATCCAATTTTCACTTAGTCCCTACAGAAATGTAATTTTTCGGATCACAGTGTAAACTCTGCCCTTATTCTTCACGGGGTTCACATCCTTACAGTTTACCCAGACTGAGAGCTTGGAGTGGTTGGGCTGGGATGTGGTGTACTCAGTGCTGAGCTTTGCAGCTATCCTCAGTGTTTCAGATCTCAGTTTAGCTGCAAGTCAAATGGTAGTTAACAGCTCTAGCCGAGTCAGTTTGACTTTCAATGCGTATTTCAGACCTGCTGGGTCGTTCCACACTACCATGTGTTTAGGTAGTATGTGTTTTTTGTTTTGCAGTTGTCAAAAGAAGTGCCTCTATTTTTGCAGACAAGTAACAGGGTAAAGGAGGTCACAAAGGCAGTGATGAATCCAGGCTGTTTCTTCTTCATGATTCCCCGATTAGATTAGAGTAGAGAGCTGACTTCCAAACCTTTTCCCAATTTCTGCCATTGGACAGCAAGGGATGTTGGACCTTCTTGACTGGGCATTAGCCACACGGGCCACTTACCATTTGGAAGTCACAGAATCACAGAATCACAGAATCACAGAAAGTTAGGGATTGGAAGGGACCTCAAAAAGANTGTTCCAGCTTGAACCCATTACCCCTTGTCCTATCATTGTTTGCCACCGAGAAGAGCCTAGTGGTTTGGATGTTGTGTCTGTATGTGTGTTGCAGTTGGAGAACTCCAGGTCAGTGTGCTGAGGAACTAGTTCAGTTTGTCAAGGGTTCAAGTCATGCCCTGGGTAGCAAAAAAAACCCATGACTGAAGTGTATCTGTGGGACACCAAGTGCATATAGGTAACTTTGAAGTTACTCTGATAGCGTCTTCTTTCTGCTACACTTTAAAAATAGAGAATTTTATAGGTGTTTGTGTCAAGAAGAAGGAACTAGAAAAAAAACCCAGGTATGTAAAAAGAAAAAATATATTAATACTTTTTTTGGGGGGGGGGTGTGTTTTGTTTGGGGTTGGGTTTTGGTGGGTTGGTTTGTTTTTCTTTTGGCGATTTTATGTTTGGTGAAAGTATGGAGCCTGATAGCTACATGCTCAATACCAAAGAGTCTGGTCTCTGTGTGTGAATTTTGATTTCTTGCGATTTTAAATGTGGGTAGTGTGATGCTGATGGATAACTGCCTAATAAGAAATTACGGCCAAAATTAACATTTCCAGTGTGTTGTCCCACTGAAGGTAGCACTCAGCACTGCCATGTGTCCATTCACATGCTCATTCACTGCGTGAGAAGTTTCTCTGGTTCGAGTATTACTCAGGAATTACTTCTGAGCCAAAAAAATACTGTCTTGAGCTCCCCTCTCCATCTATTTAATCATAGTTAGTCATAGAGTAATGAAGTGACATTTCCTCTGATCTTTTCACAGCAAATGCTACTATCTGTGTTATTGTAAAAAGGAAATAGCAGAGGGATGATATTGGAAAGAGGGAAGCTGGCTTGTATTTAGGGTGATTCCTCTTAATTTCCCTAGTCTGTCCCATGGTGACATTTTTGTGTACACATAGCAAAAGAGATGTAAGTTTGGTAACCTGTTTTTCAAACACTGTGGTTTTGGGCATTTGAGTGATTTATAGTTAGCTGAAAGAATTTTCTGATTTTCTTTGTTGATATGGTTTTCTACTTATTTTCTCAAGCTAAGCAATAATTGTATTTTCAGTTATTTTGTTGATCGAGATTTCACTACATGCCTGAGTTTGAGAATCAGAATATGATTTAATTTTACTGCTTTTACTCTGTTAGCACTTGATGTTCATTGTGATTCATTGTGAAGAAAGAAGAAAAATGGTAATTTGAACTAAACCCGTTATGTTGCTTAACTGCTAACAAGATATCTTTCTATCTAATGTTTTGCATATCTACGCCACTTGTCTTTGAGACATCTACTGCCATGATATCTGGAGGTTATGCCTTAACAGATGAGAGACAGGAGAATATTTGATGATGTCAAAATATTATGGTGAATAGCAAAAGAATGAAGGCAAATATTATTCTGAAGCAAACTTTACAATTAGCAAATATAAGTAAAAATTGACTAGAAAGCTTGAAGACATCATACCAAGTGACTCTTGCAAAGTTGTCATCAACAGTTGACAAACTGTGATTGAAAATCTGTATATAATTCCACCGAAACTTAATGATGTAATGGCTAGTGACAGCAGGAAAATGATTTGCGTAAGGTGAATGAGGTGAAAAAGGTCAGCTTTGGAAAGCTGCAGTAACTTAGGAAACTAAATCTAGATTTAGAGATGTGAACAGTTTAACTGGGTTACGCTATTATGAGTTAAAATAGTTTAGCCAAGGTCTGTACAGAAATAATGTTATTCAGTGTGTGGCTCATGGACTGTTCGTAGTCCATGCACTACTTTTAAGGGATCTGTGAATGAAATCAATAAAAGCAAACTTAAGTTCAGCATTTAATTTTCACTGTTGCAGAAAATATTAAAGTATCTGAAAACCAGAAAAAAATATAGAAAAAATGGAGGCTATGTGTTTACGTAAACATATGTGTCCGTATATACATGTATGTGGCCACAGACATACAAAAGCTATCATGTTACTGACACCAGAGATAATAGCTAATGCAATAGTTCAAACCCCAAATAATTACAATAAAAGATGTGCACAATACAGGAAGGAATAATTCTAAATGTGTATTTCCTTAAAAGAGTGGGATAAATTGAAAATCTAGACCAGTCATGTTCTCTACAACCAGTCACATTTGGATTGTTTCATATCCATATGCAAAAAGATCAGAATTTGATTTGTCTGCGTAGGTGAATTTTTAATACATAGATTTATCTATAGTTTTAAAAAAAAAAGGTTGTAATATGAGGAAGAGTGTAGCAGGACACTTGAATAGTCAATCTCAAATTCATTCTTTTTTTTGAGATCTCAAGTTAGGAAAGTAGAGTAACAACCACCGTTCTTCTGATTTGGATTGTATTAATAAAAAAAGCGTAGTAATAATTTAGAAGGTAACTTTACAACATGTAGCAAAAAATGAATAAAGTTGTGTTCATTCCATAAACATCTTAAGGACTTGGAAGATGATAGCTAATGTTCTTTCTTCAAGAGAATATTCTGGAAGACATCTCCACTACATATTTTATGAAGCGGATGTCTAAATTATGTATCTGGAAAATGCAGTCATTTATAAGAAAGAATCCCAGAATCTCATATCTTCCTGAAAATGCTTGTGCGTGTGTATGCACCGTCAAGGGGTTTTTTTAAATTAGATTCTAAGATAAACAAAACCAGACCTAATATTTTGTTATCAACTGTGTCTTAAACAAGAAGAATGGCGAACAGGGATTGTGTGACTGAGAGAGAACATGGCCACGTTAAAGCGTCTTCATCCTTGTTTACGATTAGGGTGTCATCAGGATATTCAGGAACATTCTCGTGCAGGGAGCGTGAAACTCATACCCACGTTATTATCTGTGCAGCTGAAATACAATGAACTTATGGTAATTTGTTCTCTCTGCTGGTTTTCATTACAAGGGTTTTTATTCTTGGTAAGCCTTTCCTGCAGAAGGGAATAGTCTTCCTGTAAATGTAGGTTTTGTGACATGAATCCATGGGGACTGTCTGTCTGATTTGGAGTTGCTAATGGATTCGGCATATTACGGGAGCATTTGCTCCTCTAATACCATCTCCTTGAATTGTGAACTACATTAAGGTTTTGTTCTTGGCCTCTTCAGCTGCTCCTTTTGCAGTGTCTGTGCCAACAAGCACATGCAAATCTATTCCTCTTTCTGGTTCAGAATTTGATTTTGAAAGCATTCTGTGTAGTTTAAAAAAAAAAAAAATTTGGAGAACCAAAATTGTAGGTCCAAATGCTTAGATGCATTCCAGCCGCAGATATCAGATATAAGAAGGAGGAGATCATGTGCCAAATTGTTTTAGTAAGGAAAAGCTGTCGAAGGTCTGATGGTGAAGCTTTTCCAATGCTAGAGGTGTATGTATGCGATGATTATATTATATACGTGCTATCTGGAGCTACTCCATATTTGATCAGCAGTGTGGCTGTGCTGGTACCAGGGCTGCTGGCTGATCTGAACCACTGCTTTTGGGAGGAAACAATGAAGTGCGGTGTCGTGAGATGGGTTTTATTTATACACGAGTATGCCCATATAGGTGGGTCATCTCTGATACAAAGACTTGCTTTGATGGTTTAGATAGGTGAAGCTACTGACTGCAGGTGCAAATTGTTTTCATGGTTGGGAATCCTAGCTTTGTTTCAGGATTTTAATTTTTCCCCTGGGATGGTGTTAGCAAGGGACTTCTAGACAAAACCAGAACCGTGTAATATTTATCTGCTGCCCATGGAATAGCATCTTACTATAATAGAAATCTCCGTGATTTAAACACCATGGGTTTTCAAGCAAAAACAGTAGTCCATGTTGAAAGGATAATAAGGCTCAAAGTAATTCAGTACTTACATGATCACTGGTTGTTTTCCTGCATTGGTTTTTAAATCCATCTCCCTCTTAGATGCCTCTCAAAACTTCTATGTCTGTAGCATTCTTTGCCAAAGCTGCCATCATAATGAAGGGGTTAAAGAAGAGAGACAAGCTCATCTGGCCCTGCTCTGCTGCCTCTAAAGGGGCTGGTGAGGCTGAGAAATAGGTCTGAAGAGGACAAAAGCTGAGGAGCACAATTGGTCTAAACCCCCTTCCTCACTTGAATCTCAGGAACCTGTACCTGCGTGTGGAAACTTGGGATGGAATGGCTTGTGAGGAAAGCAGATGAAAGCAAAGCCTGGTGTGATGAAAGCTCTTATCTGAAAGGGAGCTCAAACTTTTCTGTGGTGACTTGACAGGGGCAATTATCTATGCCAGTCTGAATATACGCTGATAACCATGGTGGGAAACTTGGGATGGAGTGACGGGACAAGCCATGAAACATTTGAGAGAATAAAGTATCAACTGGAGGAGATAATCTGGGTGCAGAGAGAATAAGAAGAAATTCTCTGTAAACTGCAGGAGTAGGTGAAGTAGCTGAAAAATAAAGAAACAGTCCTTGCAGCATTGCAAAAAATAGAAAAAGGACAAGGGACCTTTGGGAGGCTACCTTTGAGGAGGTTGCTGTGGATGTGAGTGTATTAGCTTTGTACAGGTCCTCTTCAGGAGATGCTCAAGCATCATATGAGACTACAACAAATAAACATAAATTACCTCCTGCATCACCGGAAGGGAAGCTGATTTGATACTAGAATACAATGCTAAGAGTTTAAGCAAAACCATTTGCTTAAACCACATTTGCTTTACCACAGTAAACCATTGGCTTTACCACAGATCTGGGCAAAGTTGACTGAAAGTTACAGGTCCAGAAATGCAGAGAAAACCATGGACCAAATGTGTCCTGCGAGGTCCTCTGATGGAAGTCTGGACTGACTGAAACAGGAGAAAGAGCAGTGGGATTTCCAGCAGACAGAAGGGCCAGGTGAGATTTGGAAGAGATTTTGAGTCAGTGATTCTCACCTGAAATGGAGCTGAACTTCGTGAATGGGTTGACTGGAGAACCGTAGCATTATCTGCAGTGGAGAGACAGACTGAGGATCGAGCAGCTGCCTGACAGGTAATGTTGGGAGAGCATTTCTGCAGCTCCTGGCAAATCTATTGAACTTGGGATAGGTCACAAATCATAGCTTGGAGTTTCAAAGAGTGGTCATTGCCTGAGTATTTCTCTGGATGATCCCTAGATCATTTCCAGCTGTAATGCTGCAGGAGCAGCGTAATATAGACATGATGATTTATCACAGAGCCTTAGCTGGAGAAATGCATTGGCTTTTGTATAGTGTTCAGTAGTCTTAATTCTTTAAGTGATCCTTGGTCACCTAAAGACCTTGTCCCAGTGTCCTTATCCCAAGGACTAAAAAGTCTTTGGTCTTTTAATGCTTCTCTCTTCTCTAGCATGTCACGTTATTGATGGTCACAGCTATATCCAGCTGTGATTTATTAAGGCTTAATGAATTATTAGTGGATATTTTAACAAGTTTTCAATACATAGGTACATTGATCAAGAGTCAGAAAATTTCGTTATAACAATGATTTATAATGCTTTAAAACACTATTTTACTGATGTGGTAGGTATCTGTCAAATAGTTGTACTACATTGCTGTTTTAGAAACTTAGTTAAAATGTTAACGACTTGAAAAACTGCTGTGATTTGATTTCTGCGTTTATGTTCTGGCAAATGATGGGTTGTTTCAACCATTTCTCAAGTAATCATCTTAATACCACTGTAGGTACAGTATTCTCAGGAGTAGAAGACACTGTGAAACAAATGCCATTCACACTTCTGCTGTCTCAGTGGGAAGATATTTTTATATCTATATATTTGTATAGATATATTTATATAGATATATTTTTTACTCTGTACAAATCAGGTGCCTTTCTGACTGAACTCTTAAACTGTCAGTCTCCAAACCTTAGCAGTTATACCGTTTCGTATATTTTTATTCAGAACATCTTCTAGCACTTCTAGGTAGCTGTATTTTGGATTGTTAATGTTTTTACAAGGTGGTAGTTTGGGCTACCATTGAGAATTCATAGTCATTGCTTCATGCATTCGAGTTGTACAGAGTTCGTCCTTCTGTTATGACCAGGTTTTTGGCTGAAGTCACACATTTTTGACTGAAAGTCTCTGATTATAGAAAATTGGTAATTTCAGTTTTTGGACAGATCCATAGCGGTATTTGTGATTTGCTACTGTGTTTGTGTTTTCTCTTCAAGCTACATTTTACACATCCCTTGGGGGGAAAAAAAATTTTAATCAGTGTTACATCCTGTAATATAGTTTTTGGTTTGTTCTTGTTTTTAACTAGTATTTTTAATTATGCCAGATATTGCTTGTTGCTGCACTCTACCCCAGGTCAGTCATTTGACAGAGATCTGCCAGCATTTTGTAAGCTTTTATACTTGGCACGTCTGTTTCCCTGTCTCTTCTCTATGTCTGAGATCATCTCTGTCTAGTTTTGTAGGAGCTTTTTGGAAATTACCTGCTCTTTTATTACTTGAGGGAATCTCTTCAGAGCAAAATGTGTCCTGTAACTTATTTCGCAAACCCTAAAGTAACGTAATGGCAGTAATTAATTTATAAGAGGAGTTTACTTTGATTTTTGTGTAGATGCCAGCGTGTACGAAGGCCAGCATTTTGTCTCCTAGTTTGCTGTTTTTTAGATAACTCAAATTAGCAGATACTATTTTTATAGTGTAAAACTGGTTGGTATTTGTCCCTTAAGGCAAATGTGGTTTTGTATTGAAGAAGTTAAAAGGTGACAACTTCTCTGTACACCTCGTACGCATTTCTTCTCTAGTGTCATTTTCTCCTTCTCAGAACAATCCTGACTTAAAGAGCAGGAGTGGCTCCTGTTTGCATATGCAGACTTTGAAGCCTTGTGTTTTGCACAAAATACAAGGAAAACATGATTAACAGTTGTGGTCTGGCCAAGTCCCCACTTCATCCTCAGCAGTTCCCATGGGCTCTGAGTGAATTTCCAGTCTCTTCTCATCCTCTCTCTAGGGATATTAGACAAAGATATGGATGCAACCCCAGCCTAGGGCAGGATCTGGTGAAAATCATTTGATGCTTATCCTTATCATTTTTTTTTTTTTTGTTAGAGCCTTGTAAAGGATAGGGTAGAAATATTACCAAGCTTTGTGGTAGTTTTCTTTTGAGTGTGGGTGCTGCGATTTCACCTCAGGGCTTGAGTGTGAGGCTTCTCCACTTCATTCCCACCTGCTGCCCACGGATTTATGTGGTCATAGGAAAGGATGAATCTATATATGAATTTCTAAGTTCCATGTTAACATATATCATTCAGGAGAACAGTGTTTCAAGTTATATCTTTTCCCAAGCAGAGGACAGACCCAAAGTAATATTTAAAACTATTAGTGCAATGTTTTCCTAAATGCATTGTTAAATGCTAGTTTGGTCGTCCAGTGCTTTTAGTCCAATTATGATAGAAATGAGCAGTTCTATTAAGCATTTACGTAATTGGTAGTAGCTTTACTGGGGCATATATGCAATTGTCCTTGTGTTACCCCAAAACTTTAAACTCTGCGTTTCATTAATTTACTACCCGCTAAGTCTCTGCTTAGTATATGGTTCCTACCATATCCTAACATTGTGAAATGTGTGGTGTACTTAAGCCAAGAGTCGCATGAACAGTGACTACAACTAAGAAATTATTGCAGTAATCTTTTTAAGGACCGATAAGAAAAGGGACATAACTGGAAATCACACCATGTTAATGGTTTTATCATTTCTAAAAGGATATGTATACAACTGTATCAGCTTAATAGAGCAGTGAAACAGTGCAATAGTTCCCTCTCCCTGTTGT
Organism: Pampusana beccarii; assembly: GCA_013399365.1. Taxonomy (NCBI): domain Eukaryota; kingdom Metazoa; phylum Chordata; class Aves; order Columbiformes; family Columbidae; genus Pampusana; species Pampusana beccarii. The sequence goes on from VWYH01005913.1 coordinate 612,147, forward strand.
ACCTGTCACACTGTTGTGGTGCTACGATGGCTTCTCTCAGTTTGTCCATTTGTTTTTGTTTTGTTTTGTTTTTTAATATAGTCAGAATGTGCAGCAAGTTCCTTCTTCGAAAGTACAAAGCTTTTCTTTTTTTCTAGTTTTGAAGTAAGCTCAGCTTTTTTTATGTGGTCTGATCCATAATATACAGAGGGGAAATGCATCTGATGGATTATTCTTAAAGATGCATCCTGTCAAATTGGAACACAAAATGTAGTACTGTAAACTGCTAGGACTCATTTCAAAGAAATAGAAATAAATGAAAGCAATTGAAAAATAATGCCAAATATATGTTTTGTGTGCTTTTGTAAATAACTTCATAAAAAGAAGCAATTGTTCAGTAGTTTAAAACCTGCAAAATTACTTTCTTGGTGGAAAAACAACCTGATGGATGCTGGGTATGCTATTGCACTTTCTCCATGTGCACATGAAAATGTATATTTTCACCTTGGATTGTATAGGAAGCCTTTTCCTAGAGTTAAATTAGGTGTGCGAGCTGGTCATGATTAATCACCAGTTGCTCACTGAAATAGTTTTGTTTCTCAGTGTTGAAAAACAGGATTCTGCAAAGAGTCATACATAGTGGGAAACATCAAACACATTTTTATGAAACCTGAAAGATGGGAAGCATGTCATGTTAATGGATGCTTCGGTATTTTGTTTAGAGGTTACAGTGACCTTTCTTTCATTCCCTTAAAAACAGGTAGTGAGGTGGAGAATCATTGAAGAATTTTGGTTGAAAGATGACTGGCAAGTCAAACTGCCCAGAAAGCACCACATCTGTGAGGATTTTTCATGGACTCTCCCATCATTGTGTGCTGTAGATACCAAGGGTAAAGGAGAAATAATAAGCTAGGTGCAGGTGTAGTTTGATACCGGTCTCTATGAAAGGAACTGTTGCATGTTTCTTAGCACCCTGAGAGCTATAAAATTTGTTAAAGGCAAAATGAGTCCCAAGAGCCATGAAAGAACCTTGGAAAACATATTTTATGCACCCCCTCAGCTTTAGCTTTGGAATGAACAACATAGTAGATGAAGTACTAAGTGGATCAGTCTCTCTACCAGCCTGGATCTTGTCATAGAAGTTGACACTGGGAGACCTTCCCTACTTCTGTGACTCCCAAGTTTGCAAGGACTTAATAAAAAAGTTACAAATATTCGTTGTTTCTGTACACGCACAAGTAGTGCGTGGGCGCAGATTAAATACTGCATTCATTTTGAAGGAAGTTCTTAAACCGTAAAATATAAAATTGTGACATTTTGCTTGCTAATAGGTTTTACACAGGAATTTTTACTATGCCGTAGATGGAGGAATGCTGTATGTAAGGCATTCAGGTGAAATTCTAATTGGGGTTAAATAATTCCCAGCCTTAAAAAGAATCTAAATTCCTTGGGATGAGGAAAAATTTCAAAGATTGAGATGAAAGATTTAAAGCAAGATCACATTCTGTTTTATAGCTGGTTCTTAATGAGTTTTACTTCGTAAGTCTGTGTTTTAATTATCTTCTGTATATTAGCGTGAGCCATCCAGTATGTTTGCATGTGTTAATTCTTTCAAAAGTTGTTTTGATACAAATAATTTCACCTGAATTTCGTGCACATTAATTAGCCTTGTAGGGTTTGATTCCCCAAGTATCTACATAAGCCTTTGAAAAACATAACCCAGTGAAAATATTGCCGCAGCTTGCATCTTAATATAAATATTAGAACTCATTGGAAAAGTATCACATTAAAATGACTATTGAGGATGTTGTTATTAAAGGATAAATTTCAGTTTTGTTTTGTTTTCAGAGGAAGCATTTTGCTGTCATTCCCACTTTGTTTCTTTAGAATGATGGTGATAGTGTGACTCTGATAACTGTGTTAACAACTGTGAAATGCAGGTCATTACGGAGATTAGGCTGGCAACCAGTTGCATCCTTATTGCCTGTCAGTCTTATGTGCTTGGTAAATTATGAAGTACTGCAAGAGATGTAGCTGTATGTTTTAATATTTCTTGAAGACTTCTCAAGGATATTGTAATAAGCTAAAGCTAACGGTTCTAATCCTGCAGTAGGGTTCTCAATTGGATAGAATATGTAACCATGCAACTGTAGATTTCCGTCGCCAGAAATGATAAATTATAGCAGTTGGAGTAGTTTTCATGCAAATGTAATTACTGGCAGGAAAAAGAAGCACTTCATTATGCATTCTGCTGTTGTCTTTTTGGTGGCTTTGCAGCATTATGCTTACACACCGCTATGACCACCTTTTGTATTTGTTAACTCGTGTACCATAGTTATGTGGGTATTAAGACAGTGAATGTGTACTTGCAGGCCAGACATTTGGGTGGATATACACATACACATGCGAATACACAACGGTGTGCACGTACATATTACTTCGTTTTTCTGCGCATCCTGAGAGACGGGAAACTTGTTAAAGGCAAAATCGGTCCCCAGAGAATCAAACTACAGTGAAAGAACCTTGAAAAATGTATTTTGGGACACCCGTTATGCTCAGAGTTGCTGTTACAGAAGAATGTGCTGAGCTCTAGACCAACGTTTGACATATGGCAAGTGTCTTATTTGTCAGCCCTCATCAATCCCTTTCCCACATCTGAGTATGTGCATCCAGTCCAACTGCAGTAGCTCAGGCACTACTACATCTTCGGGTTCCTCCAGTAGAAAAAATTCTAAGCGAGATTTGGCAAACGTATTTAGTTTGAAATTTAGTAAGTTCTAAGTAGGGGCTTTTGTAAGTCATCCTTCAACTTGTTAGCTTTCCCACTTTCTTGAAGCAAACTCCTTTTGAAACAGAACAGTAGGAATTTTACTCTATGTTTTATGAATTCAGGTTTTCAGAACCTCCTACTCAAAAGAGCTCAAGTTTTGCACTTCCCTTTCTTCTGCAGAACTTCATGAGGCTAGGATGTGACACACATCGGATTTTTTTTTTTTCTTCTTTTGTTTGAGATTGATAATTCTCTGAATGCAAAAACAAGCATTGGCATGTCCTATTTTTTAACAGAGTTGTAGTTTCGTTATCTATTGACTTTTCAAGTCCCATGTAGGAATCTTTGTATTTTTTCTGGAGATTCAGACTTCTCTAAAGGTTGGCTTCTAGAGAGAAATCTTCTTAGCAAGACCTGTAGACCTTGGAGCCTGTGTTCTAAGTCTTTTTTACTGAAACTCTCGGGAAATTCTAATGATAAAGGAAATGACAGTGATGAAACTTTTCCCATATTCTGTAGTATGTTTAATTAATAAATTCATTTTAACAGCCTTTTGCTATTTACTAGTACTTGAAGGAGTAACCTGAGGCATCTTTCCCCTCCTTATAAAATAATTTGGACTGAAAAATGTAATATTAGGACTCCACAGTACATGTAAGATTTAGAGATGCAACTGCTATTGTTTAATTAGCAGCTGTACATCTAAAATTTCTGAACAGTCTTTTAAAAATTCTCCTTCTGAAGGAACTACTGAAGCAAGTACGATAAATGCTAGAGAAAATTTCATAAACCATGAATACTACTACTTGTAACAAGAAGTATGTGAAAGCTGGCAGGTGTAATCTAACAGGGTTTTTCACTATTTAGAGACATAAGTGCCCACAATACCTTTGATATTACTTTTCTGATTTAGGGTTAGATCTGCACTTCAATACCGAGAAAGCAGGTGCACCTCTGCTATGGTTGACCCTGAACTAGAACGCAGACCTCATGTATATTAATAGATGCCCACGTTCCCTACACAGTGTATGAGGAGAATTGACTGTCACAAGGTGAAATCTCAGCTGGACAAGGAACCACGAGCTTATCTGTTGCTGTCACACCACTTGCATCTGCCTTGAATTAGCCAGTAGGTAATGCTGACAGTGAGGTGGGTCGAAGGATTCTCTTGGGTCTGCAGGAATATGTTTTTTTTCACCTCAGCTCTATAGTCCACGTATTCCTCTTTTGAAGGCACATGCCCATAACCTTTCTTTAAAAATGTAGGTGGGACAGGGATTGGAAGAAATCACTCTTAAAAAAAAAAAAATAAATCTCTGCATGCCCCTGTGTGATAGTCCATTTTGCAAGTGTGTGGGGACTTAAGTTCCACTCTTTAATTATAGCAGATTCGAGCCCATACCTTCCACCTCCACATCACAAAAGAAGTTCCCACGACACACCATTGCAGGCTTGGCTGTGACAGTACATACTCTTTTTCTTCTCACTGTGTATTGACGAAGTATTGGACAAAGATGAGAGAAAGCAGAAGAGAAATTGTACCCTTGCAGCTTGCAGAAACTTGCCTTGCAGGGGATTTTGTTTTTGCTTCTTGGCTTCTCCTTCTGGGAGTATTTCACTGTTCCACATGAAAGAGATTGCAGATAAAACCAAATTTGTGTCCTGTCTCCTGAGACGCTGCCCTAAGAGTGGGTCAGATTTTCTGTAGCGTGCAATTTGTCCAATCAATGACAAATGTTTTTTCTTAAAAGATCGACTTTAATTAAATTTCCAGGCAGGAAAAAAAAATCCATGAGTAAACCCAAAGATATGGGAGACTTATTTAGCTAGAGAGATGCCCAATTTATGAGTTCTGATCAAATGCCTCCAGCATATTCATCTTATCAAAGAACAAGATGCAGAAACTGTCGTTTCAGGTATTCCTGGCCATCTCTTGACATGGAAGTTGTGGTTTGCTCTCTCTATGCAGTTTGTCATACCTTTAGATGTAGGTGGTGACCGAGCAAGGAGTTTTAGGATCACATTATGGGAATCTGGAGACCTAAAGGCTGTTATGAAGTCTTGGTGTAGGCATCCAACATTGTCATTGAATCTATCCCTTAGGCTGTTCTCAGTCTTATTGCTGATATTTCATATTCTGTGGTACAATAAAAACGAATGTGGTTTCCGTCGGCGTTTGTCTTTATAGGACATGGCAGGTGCAAACTGCATCTCTCAGAGGTTTGAAGTTTGTTGTTGTTTTCTTTCTTTCTAGATGTTGTGTGGAAATTTAGCTGCCAACATTCAGCTGTCTGGGATAAGGTATCATGGAAACTATATCCTTGCCAATTTAAAAACCCCTGCAAGGCATTTCTGAGTATATATTTGCATAATGAAGCATAGAGATATTTCTAGGGAATGTTTTTGAAATAATTTTGCTGTAACGTATTACAGTTAATATTTATATACTGAATTTAAATCTTCCCTCTGCAACTCAGGATAACATTTAAGTATATAAAATTTAACTTTATAGGCTTGCTTAACTCTCCCTGACTTTGGTATGTTTAAGTTTACTTTGGAAATAATATCTATGTTGTTATACTTTTATGGTTCTGGTAGATTTTGAGATATCTCAGTGGAAAGGGGAATCTAGCTTTGTAGAAGCTTCTTTACTCTCTTTGCTCCACTACTTCTTCTTTAAGTGTTGGCCACTTAAGTGATGATTACACAGTTATAATTTTCACCATGATATATTCTATTAAGGCACAGTAATCTTAAGGCAAATTGAAGTGTTCTGCATCAGGAAAAAAAAAAATAGTATTAAATGATGTACCCTAACAATCAGACCTTTTCAATGGATGTGTTCCTGGGTGCGAAATTGTCTCATTGAATTCTTAGTATCCACAAACAGATGGAACACTCAAAGACCGTTAGAACGATCTTCTGAGTATTACTGGAAGAGCTGCTGGATGCATTCCCCAATGTAGGTGGGTCAACATAGGAGGAGTCACAGAATCCAAAATGTGAATGTGTCACCTGGCTTTCTATTTTTAATGCAGAACCATCTACTGTGTGGACATTTCTGACCATGACTGTAATGGTGAATAGGAATAAGGTCAAAATACTGTAATAAGCTCAAACCAGTGAAAAGAAGAGGAAATATATGCATGCTTTATAAATGTATTTATTAAATACAGTTTTTTCTTTTAGTTAAAAAATTGTAGCTATCTGTTTTACAGCAATGACGAATCAACAGTTTTCTAAGGAACAGTAGTACTTTTGCACCTCTCAGAGTTAGCAAATGTCCTCCTTGTTGGATATAAACAAAATTCTCAATTTCTGAAAGTATTAATCAGCCTATTCTTACACCTTTGCAAGGGCATTGAGTGCTTGCAGCTCGTTTTATTGGGCATCACTGATACTTGACATTTATGAAAAACAGCACCTTTGATGCACAGATTAGTAGCAGTCCTTTCAAATTAGCCATCTGGATATAACTGCAGATGTTGGAAAATACCAGCTTAGCCAACTATGGCATTTAAATGGTTGAGGTCAGATTCCTTGTAAACAGACATAGGTGACAAACACCACTCACCCGCTCATGTCACCCATGTTAGCATCAGTCAGGATGTTGCGCTGGCCCAGATTTGTAATGGGATTGCAGGATATGGACGTTATGTTTGTTGGTGAAAAAAAGGTATTTTGTTCTTTTTTTTCTCCAGTCGTTCATGTGTCCTGTGATTTCTTTGTTTCACTTAGATTGGGAAAGGGATTATATCACTACTGAAAGTGATGCTCTAATATCATTTACAATACACTGGAATAATTGTAAGAGTTGTGCAAACTGCTTTGTACCTCTGCTAATTCCCGCCGGCTTGATTAGCAACACATTCACTCCTATATCACTTGAAAAAGTGATAATTACCTCCGACTTCATGAATAAAGCTGGGAAAATTCTTTCTTGACAAGTTGTAAATTTGCTGAGAAGCAGAGTTAGATAGGGATCAGAAATATTTGCATTTTCAAGGATGATTATTGCCAGTAGTTTTGACTGAAGAAGAAAGATGATTTCCCCAGATGCTGCAGTGTCTTGTTTCAGCATTTTCAAAATTAGATATTTACTCTTTTTTTTCGAAGTATTTTGGAGCTTTTCACTTAAAAAATTGGTTTTTTTCCTTAAAGAAATAATGTTTTTAAGATTTAAAGAGCTTGAAAATAAAAGGAAGCGTTTTATTTTGGATTGAAGGTAACACTTCCGGTAGACTCAGAATTAGGTTTATTGTTCCTATTATTATTGCATTATTTTACAGCAATATCTGTTTTATTTAAATTCAAACCTTCCCCTTTTAAAACTTTTTTTTGTTTACTTTGAGTCTTCACATCAGCCTAGCTCTCATCTAGAGTTTGCATGAAAAATCACTTGAAAGTTTCCAGCAAAATGCATGTAATTTATGATTCACAATATGTACAGTATCTCCACATAAAGCAGACAATCCCATCAGAATATTTTATGGGAATATTAAGTTTTACCAAACAGCTGGTTTATGTTAGCAGCTTTGCACACATGTTCTATAAAAGTCAGAACTGAAAGAAGATTCATTGCTTCCTCCAGTTTCCTGGAGAGAGCTGCAAACTCAGAACTGGTGGTCCCCATTGAAGTCCACATTTTTAGAAGGTATAGGCTCAGCCTTATGAGATTCAATCCTTTTTCCTGCTGCATGACAGGCAGCTGAGCCAGGATGGTGCAGTCCTGCATTCAGGTGAAGTCTCTTGGTCTCTACAGTCTCATGGAAAATGAGAATCAGCCACATGCATTGTGAATGAAAGCCAAAGTAATTACTCTGATCTGCGACAGGTCAGTCTGTATCCACTCGGTCGAGTATTAATTCTGAAGGTTATGATTGCGCTGAATATCGGTCTCAATTGTATCCCTTCTTATCAGAGAGCTTTGAAAGAAATGGGACAGTTGGTTTAAATAGGTCCATGCAGCGGCCTCTGGGTGTAACTTCATGGTGGTGTTGGGCGGGTCTTCGATGCAGAGATGCTGAGGTGGTGCTGCCTGCTCTGCCCTCAGTGCAGCTTTTCCCGCCTGCCAGGGGATGCTCAGAGCCTCTGTGTGTGAGGCAGGGACAGCTGGCCTTGCTTCATCTCTGCGCTGTTCCCACTGAAATTACCAGGCTTTGTTCCATCTCTTCAATAAAGTGGACACAGTTTCTCTTCTGGTAAGAAGAGGTTGTTGTGTACCTAGACAGCTCACATGAAGTGCTTCTAACCATGCTATATTAACTTTCCAATAAATAATTTTCTGTTTAACAGCCTCTGCACACAAAACAGTTCAGATCTCTCTGGGGAACAGGCAAATGAAGCTGTTACTGGGTACGGTTCAGATATATTTTCCTGTCTATTTTATTTTCCTGTTGTCTCACATAACCATTTGTGCCTGCATGTGCTTATCGGGGCGAGTATTCTGCAGTTGATAACACATGAAAATCTTTAATTAAAAGAAAACAGGTGCCATAGCATATCAATTGGGTATCTGCTGAATGACTGTGTGCCAGCTGTATGTGTTTAGGGAATGCCGGTGAGTGAGGTTGTGGGCAACACGATCTATGTTCTTGCCCATTTGTATTTTTAACCTGCCACTTCACATCCCAGGATACAAAACCCATGTTTCACATTCCAGGTTTTCATTATTAATTTCAAGGTGTAACTAGAAGGCAGTGCATCCTTGGGAAGGGACATGGATTCTTCATTTTTTGCAGTAAAGAGAAATGAAATGTAGTATTAATATTTTGTGATGTTCCGACAAGCACCAGGAAACTCCTACCCACCTACAGAAATAAATTTCCTGAAACAGAAATAGTTGTGCATCAAGCTTTAATGCACAGGTTTTCTGTACATGCTTCTTCCATGTATCTTTATTGTGCATGGCTGGAGTTGGGTAACTTCAGACAGCCTAATGCTACTAGAAATTGAAATGGCTGAGAAACTCGTTGTGCTGTGGCCTCTCCAAGAGCTGCACTTTGAAGCAGTTGTACCACCAGTTGTTCGCTTCTGTAGTGGAAGCTAAATGTGCTCCTGCGTGCACAGCGGGTGGTGTTTGTATAGCCATTCGTCGTTTCCAAGCACTGGAGAAAGATGGAGCTTCTGCCTTGCCCTGCCTTTTCCTGAAGGCTGCAGGAGGTGTTCACCTCCCTCTGTGTTGAGGGCAGGCTGAGGGAAATGGGTACCTCTGTATTTTGCCAGGGGACAGGAAAGTGTTCACCTGCATTTCCTCATGACTAGGCCTGTGCTTTGTCCCTCCTCCCCAGGGATGATGGCCAGTTCCCGGCATGGCTTCTAACGCCCTCCTTCCCATGTGTTTTCAGAGGTGAGACCTGCTTCTTCCAGCCTCTCTCCCTCTGCTTTGGTCTTGGTCTCTTACTGTGGTCCTGGCTCTCCCTCCCCTATTGGTGGATCCATAGGGAAGGATGCTGGCAATTCATTAATGTATTACACGAGAATTACGCAGACACTCATTCGTGTCCCACAGCAGGCTGGCATAGCCCTGTGTCTGCCTGTGCAGAGGTAAGCGTGGCATGGGTAGTAAAGTACAGCACCTGTTTCTTTATCACATCTGCCTTCCAGGACAGGCAGGAATGACTTTTGTGGTGGTAAAGGCCCTGTCCTTAACATGAACTGCGTTAGCGTGCGTTTTCTCTCATCATTACTTTGGAATTTTCTGAGGGTTTCTGGAGGGGCTTTGCAGAGTCTCCATCTGTGGTACTCTTTGTGCACCTAGTACTAATCAGTGTCTTTGCTCATTCGCGCTGCCCTTGAGCAGTGATGGTTACTTCTGTGTACCTTTTGATTTCTTTTCATGGGTCATACGAGATGTGTGTTGCTGGGACTGGCCACCTGACGCCAGTTAATCTTGCTCTTCGTCACTGTTTTCTGTGATAATCTTCAATATACCAAAGACTTGGGGAAGAGAAAAAAAAGAATCTGCAGTGATCCTGTGGTATGACTTGTGTAATACAAGCTTCTGATTTCCCTGAGCTAAGGAATTAATCCTAGTTAAATTTGAGCAGCCTGTAGATAAATATTGATCTTAATTTTAAAAAATGTTTAGTAATGGAAAACTGACATTCTTACAAAAATGTAACTGAAAATCAATATTAATGATCCAGAGAGTTTTTTGGCTTAGCTGTTGAATCGAAGTCATCCAGACCTGCTGATACTGGACTGCCTATGTTGCTAGCATTGTTTAACGTAGTTATTGTTGGCCTAGAAATAAACCGTTAGCATTAACATGATGTATTATGTTATCCAGCATTTTCTCAACTATAGAACATAAATATTGTATTTACCACTTAATTTTTGCATTATACTTGGTCAGCCATATGACAATTGTGATTCTTTATCCTAAAATACTGCTGAGAGGTTTTTTTTTAAAATCTGCTTATCGCCGACCATTTTCTTGACCTTTTCTTGAATAATTTTAACTCTTATAGTAGTTCTCTATAGCTGATAGTTTGTGGTTTCAGTGCATCACCATCTACTTCCACTTTCTCCATATCAGTGAAATAGAAGTGGCTCATAAACTAGTAACAGCATTTCTAGATGGTGTATCATCTCTTAACCTTCTCTCATTCACACATTGTTTCCAACAAGATTTAATTACTCATTTTAATTACTTAATCATGCTTTTCTTCCCACCCCAATATTTTTTTTATTATCAGCTTGAATTTTTCACCATATAGTAGTTGTTATGGCATCTACCACCCCTAACACCCAAGTTTCTAGTCCTGATGCAGACACAATATCTTCTCTTCTGCCTTTAGGAATTTCAAATAAATTTGTTTCCCAAATCTTGATTTTTTTTTTTCGTAGATGAATATTCTTTTGTTCTCTTAGCCATTCTCCTTTTTGGTATTAGTTTTATTATGCTGCTATCATCCTGATTGACCTCTTTCTTATAAAGTTGGCTCCCCTTCTGCTGAGTTGGAGGGCATCTGGGTTATCAGCCTTTCTCCTTAAGAAGACAGGCAATAGTCCTGCGCAGGCAAACCCTTCTGCCTTTGAGGACTGCAGACACATCTGTTTGCTGGGTTAATCTTGGACCAAAGGGAAGCCTAATAACGTTTCAAGATCAATGGCTATTTGGGAGGATGTGCAATAGGGAACAGATGTTACATTTGGATATTCTTTTCAGTGCTGCCCTGTGCAGCTGACATGTCCAGTTTATCCGAGTTGGGCCCACACCAGCTGGCTTTTATCCAGGTGCCAGGCATTTGTCTATGCAGGGGATAGAACCACTGGGTAATGATGAGAGGTGACATATTGCATCACACCAGAGGTGGGAGCAGTGCTGGGGGGAAGCAGCCGGGTGCAGACACCTGGTCTTTGAGCATTGCTCTGTGGGCCTCAGTGACCTCAATGATTTCATCCTAATCAAAGGCATGAATCTGCATGAACTCCAAACTTGTGAATATCTAGAAAAATCAGAGGTCAAATGCTGCTTGAAATGGCTGACCGATGCATTTTGGACTCACTGTACCCAGAACTGGCAGGCTGGAGCTCAGCTGTTACTTTAAAAGCGTTGGTTTACACAAAACACATTTGCTTCTGTAGCCCCATGTTTTGAATGAAAGCAATAAGCACTTCTATGGAGGTCTGCATTGCTTGTCACTGGACAGTAATTTCCAGCTGCAGTGAGCTTTTATTGTAATTGCCTGATCGCTGTGAATTCTGCAGCTCCACTTGCCATTGAGTGGTTTGTGAACTCTGTTAAAGAGGACCCCCACCAAAAGCATCCTAAGTCTGCCAGGCTTTCTTATCAAGCAAGTAATACTAGCAAATAATGCATTTCCATTTTCAATTTCAAGAAAATCTGCATTTTGTGACTGATTGAGGTGTGTCTTTGAACTGTTGTGTCTGTTGGCCTGATGTAGGCAGGAGGGGTACAGCCAAGCTGGGTGTAGACAAAGGGGAAAGGTGGCTTAGTGCAGGGCTCTAAACGGAGATACAGCCCTTGGTCAGAAGAGGGTTACACACCGGTGTAACAGAAACTGAGGACAGGAGAACCATAAAACCAAAAAAATGCTGTCTGTGAATGCCATTGGCTGTGTAATACACCAGCGAGACACCTCTCTCCTCGCTCTGAGCTTACGAGGGCCTGAGTGTGGTGAGAGGTATGGCCTGCACCACAGGGTACTGGGCCAGCCAGCTTGGTGCAAAGTTTGCTCTGTATCTCATCATGGTTGTGTTGTTTCCTCTCAGATCTGAATTAACATTGGCTCTGGCAGCCTCTGCGCATTCAGAAACTGACTTTACCATAGGCTGGAGCCTGTATCTCAAAAGAACATTGTGGTGATTTAATTTCTTTGTGCTTCAGAGAAGGCAATCTGAATGACTTAATTTTTTTCATTAAAAGTGATACTCCCTTTATGCCATTCTTTGCCTGCTGTATTCTGTAATAGGCCTTCTGTGCTTTAATTGTGAAGATCTGATGCTCCCTGGGGCTAAGGATCAGTACAGCCTTTGGGAACACGCGTGCTGGTGATCCTCCTGTCAGCTGGACGAGTAAGTCTAGAGCAGGGGTGTCAAACTCATTTTAATTGGGGGCCACTACTCCTGCACTTATACAGTCCTAAAATTATATTTGGCCCTTTGAAGGCAACCATGAGGCTGATGCGGCCCCCAGTGAAAGAGTCCGACACTCCTGCTCTAGAGAGTGGCCACCTCCCTGGCAGGGAACTAAGTTGGATGTCCCCAAGCCCTGTGGCTGGGGGACCAAGGAGGTGACCTGTGTCTGTATTTGCAGCTTTACAGCACATGAAAAGACTGAATCTGCAGCTACGGTGCTCGGGGCTTGAGGTTTAAGTCATGAAGAAGCCATGAAGACTGCTGTGTAGGATAAAGGGGGAGAGGAAGCCAAAAAAAGCATGCAGAGACTGTCTGTAACAGTGTGAGTGGCTGTAGGCTTCTCTTTCGATGTAGTTCAAGCTCCTGAAGCCCTTCTGGGCGGACACATGTAATTGCCTGCAGGATCGTTTCTCCTTCTCGTTGGCTGTTCCCAGCAGCCGTGTCTGACAGCGGGGAAATGCTCCATGACAAGCAGAGCTGGGCCAGTGCTGGCCATCAGGCTGTGGTGAATTGAACCTCGATTAACTGAAGTTGTTCCTGCAGGTTGCATTTCATGAAGATTTCCACACAAGATTTAATTTCTCCATGGTAGCTTTCACTCAATAAGTTCTTCATAAAGTCAGATTTCTTGATAAATAGTTGATTAACTCAAATGAAAAAAATATATATATTTTACAGAAATCAGACTATTTTCTTTGCTTAATGACGAGGAGAGGAGAGGAGAGGTGTTGTTTTGTAAAACTCTAGTGACATATGCTATTTTGGGAGCATTTCTGAGGCCAACTAAAGTGAAGACTTATTTTACCCAGAGACTTTATTGCTTCCTTTTTAAGTGTAGTGTCTCATAACTCAAATTGACTCTGTAGTCCTTTCTTAGAGAAAAATGGAGATTTGAGCTGTGAGCATAGTCCTAGACTTTTTTTATTGTTAAAATGTGTTGTTTTTTTGTTTATTTGGCTTTTACACCAGTACTGATAGCACAATTTATTATCTGAATGTAGCCAGTTCATATAGAATGTTTTTTAAAAAACTAAATCCTCAAACCCACAAACCTTAGTTTTCACTGAGTAGCTAATATGAATGTTTTTTGTTTAGGTATAAGCTCACTGAATTTATATTGTAATGCTAAAGGTGATCTTTAGCAAAATCCTGTAGCTAGAACTTCAGAGAAGCAGCTGCTACATTTAAAATAAGCACATGAAGTGTCATTAAAATAATGATAGTGGTTCACAGAGTTGCATTCTAAGTGCTAATCATCCTATCTTGTGGATGGGTTGACTGCTGTGCTTTACTCCATGGTGCTTCATGGAGTTGGACGATTGGCCTAAATTAATCAGTAAAAGGCTGGAGGTGGTAAAATAGGAGCACAGATGTGGGTAATGTCTCACATCTGCCAAATATCTGCCTGCTGAACCCATCAGCTAAATTATAATTTCTTTTTCCATCCTTGATCTTTGCCAGTGTCACTGTTAGGTGTAAAGTATTATACTCTGTGGGATCTCCTGAGGATTTTCAGTGTACTGACTTGGATTGGCAGGGGAAGAAAAAATTACAATAGACCAGGGCTATTATAAGTTGTATGTGGAGCTAGAAAACTACCAGGATTGGGGTTTTTTTGGCAAGCTGAAATAGCGACATGAAGAAATGATGATTGACTAAGATTGTCCAGGGGAGCTGCAATTATCATTATAATCCGTGATGGCTCTTCTCTGTTCATTTAGTTGAGATTTCATAAACGGACTCAGTCAAATGAGCACCCATACCTTTACCAATGTGCACTACTCTTTATTGGGTATCCTCTCACAAATTCATTGTTTTCCATAGTAAACCAGAAAAGGCAAAAATTTGTGTGAGACTGGAGATGTATTGCAAAAAATGCATTAATAGTTAGGAACTCTTTAAATGTTAGAGTAAATTAGGGCAGAGAAGGGAAATTAAGGAAATAAAGTTGGAGGTTTTTTTAAATGGAAATCCATTACAGTAGTGGTGTTTGTCCGTAGGTCACTGTCTATCTGCATGAACGGATCACAGCCTCTCCTCTTCCAGGACTTTGATGCACTTTAATAGACCTCAGTCTATTTTAAAATGCATGTGAGCACACATCAGATAAAATCTTCAAAGAAAGGGATAGTAGCCCACACGTCTGGGAATTTAAAAATAGATGGTGTGTTTATACCAAGATGCTACATGATCTTTCATGGCCTTTCTATATTAAAGTGCTGTTATGCTGAAATTGGTATTGTTTTGTATCATAAATCTTTATGTTGAGGGTATTTATTTTTATGAGCTTTATGAGAATAAATGTTACAGTATTTTCTTTTTTTAAATGAGAGACTAAAATGACGGATGTATGACTTTCAGTATCCATTTTTTGATTCTTACATAGGAATTGTGTTTCAGACTTTCACACAGCCATGCTTGCTGCAGTCTGCCAGTGTATTCAGTGGGAACCCGCTACAATAGTGGCCTGTTTTGTCATAGCTGTCCTTAGGAGCTTAATATTGAGTTCCAAGTTTTAGAAACGTGTTTAGAAATGACAGGGTATGTTTCATGATGGATTTTTGCATGCTTTTCCTTATATTATAAAACATGACACCACAGAGCCCCACAGAAAAATGTATTAATGGTGAGTACATGTCTTGATTTTTCACAGTGCACTTTGAGATCAAAAAGCCATGTATGTGCCTGAATAGCTACAAAACCAGGGCATGTAATCCCACTTCAGGAAAGCAGCCCAAATCAGAAGAGCATCCAACTCATGTTTGAATTGAAAGCATCCTACTAACTTTAAAATCCCACCGCCTTTTTGTTGAGTTTTGATAGACATAAATGATCCCTTAAATTGACGTAAGTTTCAGTGCAGGGGCTTAAATTGCTTTTACTATTGGTATAGTAGCCAGTCTGACTGAACTGAAAATATTATTCTGGCAGTGTCAGTGAAGAGAGTAATCCTTTTGTGTTTAACTGACTTGTTTTAACTTTTGATTTACATTGAATAAATATTAGGAAATAGATTTAAATATCTATTAGGAAAGGATAATGGGAACATTTTATTCTTCATCATCATTTTTATTGAAAAGAACATCATGAATTAACTTACATTGTTTGTATGAAACATTACATGTATATGGATCTTGGCATGAACTTGGGGAATAGACATTGTTTGATCTCTGTAGTCATTTTATTCAACTTTTAGTTAACTTCTTACATGCATGTCTCAATAGACTTGTATTTTATACTGGAAGCGATGAGAGCAATACTGAGGCTAATCCAGTCCCTGAAAAGATCATGCTAGAAAGGAAAAATTGTACAAAACAGTGGTGGTTAAAGAAATAATTTCTGTGTGTAGACTTTATGTTCCCTTTGTTTTCTCTTTTGGTTGTCATTGACCCTTTTTTTTTTTTTTTTTTTCCTATCCATAAAATGCTACCAGTAACACTGCCATTGTTATCTGTGCTTCTCTGCCAGGTGGAATATTAAAGTATCTGAACCAAAAATTCTTACATGGTTGAAAAAGTATTAAGGATTTTGTTTCTTGAACTTCATACGTTGTTTTCAGTTCCCACTCAGGTTCTTTGAGATGGTGATAAAAAATATATACAGCTTTTGCTAGCTCCATTATTCATTTGCCTCTCACAGGGAGGAGCATTAGCCCAGAGGCAGAGGAGACAGCTCGGGAAGGGAAAGCAGCGAAGTATTAATTCCTGCTGTGATACTGATGTCCTGGTGTCTCTTCTCAAATCGGCTTCTCCAGTGTTTTCTAATTTGACCTTTTGCTGCTAGGAGTAGAAACTCAAAGCTGAGGACTTCTAACTTCTGCAAAGTTTCTGATTTCAAATCAGGCTGCTTCAGTTCTACTGTGTAATTATCAAAGGAAATAAAGTGTGATAGAGGATCTTGGGAGTGGATTGAGGAGTTGGGAAGTGGGATTAGTCTCATCACCTTCATCCCTCCATCCTGTTCCTTTCTCTCTTTTCCCTCTGCAACCTTATTAATAGGTTTTCCTTTTCTCTCCCTCTTCTTCATATGACACACAGCATCCTATGCATTGCATATATTTATTTTCTGTTATGTCTTCTGTCAGACCTCATCTCCTTTTTTATTCCTTCTGTTCTGCATATGCTGTTAAAATGTGATGCACCTAAAAAGGGGACGAGTGTGGACACAAGCAGGCAGAATGAATACTGCTGTGGAAAATGCAAAAGCACAGATTTTGCATCCCTTGCATGTAGTCTGACCATTTACAGGAGTATGAGGCATGGGAACTGCTTTCACAGAGCTCTTCAGTGGAAGCCTCATTTGCCAAAAAGAGCAACATTTTTATTATATGCTCAGAGATATTATGGGTTCAGAAAGCCTTGGGTCAATACCACCAGCTCAGCTGCCCTACAGCTCCCTCAAGGACAAGTCTCCTTTGGTTTATACGTTGCATGGAAACGGCAGGTGACTGGCAGCTTTGAACACCCATAAACCTCGTAGACGATGAGCTTATTATTATTTATTATCTTAAGACAAGAAGACAAGAATAGCAATGGAATTTTTGTGGAGCATAGTAGACAAGAGGGAAGTGTTAGCAAGATGTTTTATAAGCCTCACAAAGAATAATTTAAGTGACTCCTGTAATGCGTAGTGAAAGGCTGTTCTTTCTGCTGGAAGACCTCTTTTTGTGTGTTTTAATGCATTTATTTTTCAAAATGACTGGTGGGAATCCAGGTTATTTTTAAAATAAATCTGCCTAGACCTTTAACTTACAGTAAGAAGTATCCTTCCCCCCTCCACCAAGCAAGACTTTTGGACTAAACAGGTTCTATTTGTTTATGTATTCATTTATTTATTGCAACCTTTGCAAGGGCTTCTTGAGTCCCCAGGAGGCCCTCCTTTTATTCGGTGCTCGTGCAGCACGTTTATCGCTGCTGCTTCTTGTTGTCAGCCTTTGCTTTCTGCTCTCTCCCACCCACTATGCCCTACCTTGCTGATGCTTCCATCCCCCAAGGTGCTGATGCCCTCCCATGGGAGAAGCCAGGACCCTTCCCCTAGGGGACTGCACCCCCTCCCCATTCTCTCTTCTCAAAGGATGCACTGGGAAGCTGAAAGCACATGGAACAGGCACAGTCTGTCAGGGGAGTGAACAATACTTGTTCTGCAGTCAGCAGTTGCTGGCCCAACTCCTGTTAGGAGTCGTTTCCAGAAGCATTTACATTTCTAGACAGCCAAAACCGATGCATATCTTCGAGCGTTTATGAGAGCTGGAAGGCGGAATGTGTTGGCTGTGAAGTGCAGAAACTCGCTTTTTTTCAGGCTGTCAGGGCAGCTGACTGTGCCTGTTAGTCTTAACGGCTTCATTATTTTTTGCTTAGATACTCAGTAGTGTTGTCCACCTTGACAGATTCCATAATTAGATTGCTGCGCAGAGTAAAGGTGTCTTTTTTTTTCTCAGGGACTTTTGAAGAGATGTGGTCTTTGATCTTTCAGGGCTTGACAGACAACAGGTTAAAAGCCACTGCCTTAACCAGCAATCCTTATGGGTCTCAGTGGCTTGCTCGGCTGTTCTTGCGGTCTTAATGCGTTCAGCTCTTCAACTTTACAGCCAAGTGCTTGTTCTTTGTAGTACAGAAATCATAGCTTGGAATCATTGGCATTTTTGTTTAGATACCAGTTATTTCTTGAAATAACCTTTAACATCAAACTTCTGCTGTCATCTATCAGACATCTTGCCCTGCTTATTGATATACATCCTATCCTCTGTGTTTTCTTGTTGATTTGGTCAATAAAATTCCAGCTGTGCCTGCAGTTGTATCTTCTGGTTGATAGGGGTGCTGATGCTGGCTATACAGATTCTTCCTGACATGGTTAATAAGATATTGTTGTCTGCTGGATTTAAAAACCACAGCAAGTAGTTGAAAGCATTTTGCTCAGTTGTTGCTTCAGTATTGCAGTTTTAGTATTTTGTTATTTCTTATCTTGAATGTTTCTCCCTTCCTTCCCAATAGCAGTTTACATTAATGTGTACTTTATTCTGCCCCAAGCTTACCTTTTAGGGACTTCAGATAATGAAGAATGTAGCATCTTCATGAAATAATGGTCTGCCCTATCTGTGGGTTGCTTTTTTGTGTGTTTGTCGGTTGGTTGGTTGGTTTGGGGTGGTTTTTTTTAGTTTTTTTGTTGGGTTGGTTTGGATTGTTTGTTTGGGTTTTTTGGGGGTGGTTTTTTTGTTGTTGTTTTATTTCCAGGAGCTTAGTGCGTATGTATTTTAGTGGCTGAATAGTGTGAAGATGTTGATATTTTTAGCACTTGCTTGGGTCTGAAGTCTTGTACACTGTGTCTTATTAATTGCCTATATTCTATTCTGGCTCCTAAAATTAGCTTCGTTTCCCTCAGTCCTTCGTTATAAGAACGTGGACAGGGTACAGACCAGCCATGATGGAGTGATCTGGACTCTGGCATTCGTCATGCTGTTGGTCTGCCAAAGCCGGGCCTTGTTTGACCTTCAACATGGCAAGTCCGGGCAGTTTGTTTGAGCTTCTGCCTTAAATGTCGTGCTTCTGCAGAGTCCGTGACCTGATACCATGTCAGGTTGGTTCAAGCTATTTTAAATGTGTGAGATTTCCTTTTATTTTTAATTGCTTCCTACTGTCTGTGTTGAAATTATTTTACAAATCGAATAAACCTGTCATTAAAATTAAACACATGCATACACACACAGAGTATTACGATGGATCTGAGCATGCTGGCAGTGCACTGGTAATACAGAGAAAGATTTAGTAATTACCTCACCATTACTGTAGTGTTTGGACAAAAATTCTAAGTAGAGTTTTCACACTATGGAAAAAAAAAATAAATCCATGTTTATTCTTCCTGCTGTTCTTGTCAGCAACTGTGTAGGTTGATACTGTCATCATTTCTAGGAGCTTCAGAGCCAAAGACGTTGTAAATGTGCAGCTGTGAATTCCTAAAGGAGAAAGAGTCCTGGTTAAAAAGCTTGGGGAATTGCTGCGTGGAAAGATTAAAAATTACTTGCCTGTCTACTTGGAGGTTATAGGAATATAATTTTTATGAATGTCACACATACATCTGCATCTGTTTCTTTGTTGTTGTGTTTTCCATAGGATTACAAAAAGCTGACTCAGACGTCGCTGAGTTGCATGTACGCAAAGATGTGGGCAACAGTTCTAATAATTGCCATTTTTCAAAATGCGGAGAATGCTGCAGATTATTGATTGCTTGCCCTAAATGAGCTTTGAGATTTAGTAAGACTTGGGAGGCAGGGAGGCACTGGCAAATAAAGAGCATTTGACAGGTTAAAAGGCTTGCCATAAAGAACCGAGTGCACAGGTGCTGTCTGAAGCACAGAAGGTGGCCTAGGCTTTGTGTAAGCTTTAAGTAAAACAAATATGTATATCTTGTTTGGCAACTTGACATCCCTTTTGTTCCTGTGCTTTGTTCCCACTCCTGAAAGTATGCAGCACTTCATTTCAAAAGACTCTTACTCTGCACTGTGTTCAAATTTGTCGCAGCTTCCAAAAACAGTGAAGCTTTGCTGACAACTGAACTTAGTCAAAGTTATTGCATGGTCTGTGTGGATATATAGAGTAAACTCTTCCAGGGTAGGGGCTGAAAGTAGGAGAGTATTTCACGAGGGCATGAGGAAGGTGACAGGTTTATAACCTGACTCTTGCAAGAAGTGCATTCAGAAAGATCAGTTTTTTGCTAAGCCTGAGTTGTGCCAGTTTGGACTAATGTGTGTCATTTGGACTATAAATAATCTGGGGCAATCCCACTGGCACGCCAATATAAATCCAGTGGTACTGGTGTAACAATTATGCGGCTCCTAGTGGCAATGTTAGAATTGTTTTATGAATCAAATAAAGCATGTTAGTGGGATTAAAAAGGATAACTATAATACTGTAAATTTATACAACATATTACTAACATGCAAAAGTATGCTTTAATCTTAATGTTGTCCACACCGGAGTTACACTTGTGAATACTTTTGGTTTGAAGAAATAATTTCACTCTTTATCAAATGGATAACCCAGTACAAGATTACCAGATACACCAGCACGCTTCAGTGACAACATCAGCCGGTCTTTGTGGTAAATCATACCCAGGAAGAACTGGTAGGAACCTACTTTAAGGCGGTAAGCACAGGAATCTGTGTGGTTTCTGGAATGAGCAGTGCATGTGAGATGGTGTTTTTGTAAGATCTTCTGAAGAGGGGAAGAATGTTATTAGGAGTAATGGAGTGACAGTTAAAGCAAGGAAAGAAAATTGGAGACTGATGGAGGAAACGGTTTTCCAGCTGTGAGATCTGATGCATCCTGTGGAGCAGCCTCTGAAGGAAAGCGATGGAGATGTCATCACCAGAGACACTTACAGACACAAGTAGGCTGAAAAATACATTATATAATTCACTGCAAATAGCATTAGTACAGCAATGGAATGGAGGCAGGATAAATAACCTCATGAAAAAATTACCGTTCCTAACTTCTTTGAATGTAGTGTTGTGACTTGGCTTATTTTTCCTGAACCAAACTAAACTCCTATTTTCTAAACAGTTTAACGTATTTTACTTACTTTTTATGCAACTTAAGTGATGGTCTCACTGTCTCAGCTATTACCTCTGTCATTGCTCCTGCTTTTCCTGGCACACAGTGGAGAAGATCTTGGTTGACACCCTCCCCTGCCCCAATCCCTGTCAACTGCAATGACAGCAACCTGGGCAAATGTTCCTGATCTGCTGTGTTTATTATGGTCTGCACAGGTAGAAGGTGGAAGGTGTCTTCCCTATGGGTACTCCTAGAAGATCATTATCCATATGCATATACTGATGGGAAGGGGAAATACAGAATTTGATTTCCCTCAATGGAAAAATCAGAAAGCTTTAAGATAATCTGACAGCAGTTTTAAACATAACTTCTACTTTTTAACTTTCCAGCAGTTAGACTGAGGGGAAAACTTCTGCCAAGGTTGGGCTAAGAAATCACAGGAGCAGTTTCCATGCACAAAAAAGTTGCTCTTAACATCTGGTACATTGGAGGTGCCCTGCAGGATATGCACAGCTCCAATGACCAGTATATGTATCTCCTGTTGCATTTTGTCCACAAATGTAGTAGCAGATCATACCACATGCCATCTTTTGTTAATATACACTGAAATACTGCCCGTTAGGAAGCTGGTTGCCTTTCGTCCCAAGGAGACAGGGTGGTGGGCAGCCCTGGCAGTGGGGAACATATGGTGCTTGAGGGCATTGTCCAGGAACCGTGGCCCCTTTTTCCCCTTAATCAGCTATTGCTGTCTTCCCAGCCCAGCAAAGTCCCATCTGGAAAGGGTAGCTGAACCACAGTAAGGTCATTGTATTATTAATGTCAACATGTATCCATAAAAGTGCTTTTCCATGAGGTGTGGAGTTAATGCCATCTGGTTTTCTGGCCCTCAGCCGCTGCCTTCACTCAGGTCTTACTCCTTTGCTCAGCTCCCTTCTCCAGGAGCCTTGTTGGAACTTCTGTTCTCTTCTTGACATGGGTCTTTCTCTGTCAAGCTTGGCTCAAATACTCTTGAGGGATGCTGATTTAGCGTGTAACAATGTTAAACAATGTAACTGAATCTCTTCATTATTAGAACTTCATAAAGAAAAACAGTTTTCAATACTTTTTTTTTCCAAAAAGACTTATGTATGGCCCCATCACACAATGCCGGCATGCAGCAGTGCATCGGAGCGATGTGATGTTCCTGAACACACGTTCAGGGAGGACAACAAAACCTTGCTGTGCAACGAGATGCAGCTTCTAATAAACCATGGGTGTTCAGAACAAAA
This sequence comes from Pampusana beccarii, assembly GCA_013399365.1. Lineage (NCBI taxonomy): Eukaryota > Metazoa > Chordata > Aves > Columbiformes > Columbidae > Pampusana > Pampusana beccarii. The sequence continues at coordinate 634,316 of VWYH01005913.1, forward strand.
CATGTCACTTGAATATCTGGAAATGTTTGCTGTCAGTGATATCTGTGTCACTTAGGAGTTTCCCATCTTCTACAATAAGGCTTTCTGCAGATGTTATGTGTACAGAAAAATCCCAGACTGTCTCATAGAGGAAAAGAGTTTACATCTTCAGTTTCTTTGAGCTCTTTCCCAGCTTCTTCAGTTTCTAGCTACTCTGGTTAAGCCTCACGTGTTTCACTGAAGTGATGCCTGTGTTATTTCCAGAAATAATAAACAGAAGCTCAAGACAACAGAGTGAAACTCACTTTGAATCCTAAAATTATGTAATGATTCTAGTTTATGGCATTTGAGTTTAATCCCTTAACAAATCTTAGATGCTGTATAAACAAAAAGACATATTTATCAGATTTGAAGTAGTTTGTGGTTGGGTTATTATGTAAATAGGATTACTTCTTTATTAGATAATCCACTGAAGTGAATTTCACCATATGCTAATATCTCTCAGGACATGTTTTTAGCTTTCTGCAGATACTGCATGTTTTATATCAACTTGGAAAATTCTGAATTTTCCTGACCAAAATAGCTTTGGGAGGAGATAAGCATATTTAGCAATTTAGGAAACCAAGCATTTCCATTCAGATGCCTAAGCACAGGCTTAGCAAACTTGGAGGAAATTCAGATCATTTTGCAAATGGTCAAGCTTGCTGAAATATTGTAAATATCAATAGGAAATGGATTCATGGTTATGCATAATTACAGTACCCTACTTCTCTTGCTTCTAGATTAAAACTGAGCTGCTACTGCAATAAGTAACCGTATAATTCAGGGGAAAAAAAAGATAAATTTACATAAATTATAATAAAATCAAGTCAACTTTCACTTCAGAGTGACAACATAGAGACAACACAGTTATTTGTTAGGTGCTATAACTGTTAAAATTAAGTTTCTAAGAGGACAGTCTGCTAAATGTGGGAAAGGAAATCACTAGAGAAGCTATTCTAACTCAGTCATGTTTTCTCCGTGTCACACACAACAACAGATGTTACTTAGGGAAGCATTTGAAACCCCGTTTTCTTAATAAAGATTGCTGGAGAGCACTGAGCACAGAGCCTGGTAAGAAAGGATTAAGATTAAATATATTCATATTTGTCCTACTTGGGAGCCCGGCTCGTTAATGACTGCTTTACATGCAGCTCTTAGGAAATCTTAGAAATGTCTAAGTGTTATTTTGAAGAGCAGCATTGCCATTTAAAAAAATGAAGCCTCATTGGAAGTGATTGAAGTCATAGCCCTGAAAGGAACTCAAAAACCTGTTATTCGTCTGCACTGGTAGGAGAAATTAATGCTTCCTTTCGTGGCTGGAGTTCCCATAACAAGTTGGAAAGGGTGAGCATATGGGCAAAGCAAATTGTTGACATTTTGTTGTTTCGTGAAGCATATACATTCGAAATCTGTACATTATACATCTGCTGAAGGAACTTAGCCAATTTTGTCTCTTTTTCAACTGTTTACGGTCCATTACTCTCTTACGCAGCTGTGGTGACACTGTGGTAACCATGAATGTTCCAGTATGTTAATTTTTCTATAGACTTTTGCATTGTTTAAAAGCAACTATTTTAAAAACATCATCCTTTCCTGGGAAAAAATACATTCTCTGAGATATTTTTCCACTACTGTTGTTAATTACTAAGGATAAAAGTTACACCAGGCTAAAAACATTTCTGCCGAATCTTCCATCAACAGCCAAATAAAATTCCTACTATTCTCTGCTTCCCAGCAAGTTTCATTGTAGTTATAAACTCAAGTATATTCAATAATTGCATTTATTGTAAAACTTACCAGAGTTTCAGAACTTCCAGTGGGCTTTCTAAGCTTCAGTTATAAAAAAAGGTCAGAGTAGAAGTATTCTTGCTATGATTCAGTTATAGCTGTCATAACTGTTATAGCTATAAGTTGTGTTGGTATCTATCTACTGATTGTGACTGCTACTGGTTGCATTGATTGGGCTATCGCGTAAATATTCAAAGTTATTTAGTCAGTTCTCTTTCAGAATTATTTGGTCTTTAAGTTTAGGGAAAAGATTTGTCCACTGTCTTTAATAGAAGTGCTGTCAGCTGCAAGCTGTAGGGCAGTGTGATAACCATGGTGCAACTCCCTTCTCAGTACTTTTTCCATTCCCATTGCTGTAGATCAACCTGAAAATTACATGTTCCAGAATGTTAACAGTTCAGAGAAAATGTTTGTGCATTTTTATTGGAAACAAAGAACCGGAATTGAGGAGATGAGCTTACGTAGGGATCACAGACATTTTTCTAGGGTGGTCCTGATGACTTTGTAGTGGCTGGGCTGCTGATGGGGTACAGAGGGGATCTTGAGTTCAGATTCCTTCTTCTTCCTGATCCAGGGCAGGGCTTGGAACTGACTGTAGAGGAGGTAGCTTTAACCTGTTTTACTTTGCATGTCGTACCTTAAACATTGATCAGTGCGAGCGACAAAGACTGAAGGATTGTGTAGCTGGCAATTCAGGTACTCTGTGAATGTGAGACCAGGGTTTGGGTCCCTGCTCCAGTAAACATTTCAGCTTTCTTACAGAAAAGAGTGCAACATCTTTCACAGAAGTGCCTGAGTTCAGAAGAGAATCAGTTGCTACAGGGATGGTCTTAAAAGCTATACTGAGGCTCTGTGTAAGCCTTCCTCAGCTTCAGAGCTGCTGTAAACCACAGACATCCCTGTGGAAGCCTCCAGCTGCAAGCTGGGCGAATAACCGTGGATTCTGTAGCTCGGAATTTACCAACTGTTGCCAGTCTGATACTGTGCCAAAAATGATACTTTTAGATAATACTATGCTTTCCACCATTTAAAGTTAAGTTTCAGGATATAGGAAGTATGAGAACCTATGGTATCTTGCGCTTTACTAGCAGGATTAATAAAAGTTGGTTGCTTTTAGTGAAAAATATTCGTTGTTGTAAGATTCAGGGGTGGTAATGTTCAGTAAATGGGATATTAAAGATCCAGGAACAATACCTGTGACCTGATGCTTTTAATTTTCGAGAAACTGTTGTTGTTGGGGATGTTCTTCTCTCAGCTCTAATCATCCTCTTGACAACACCATGTACAGGTATATGATGCTTTACTAGTCTGAGGTGTGTGCTACCCCAAATGGATAAGCAACAAGACGTGCAGTCAGTCTTATCCTTCCCATACACTGAGACAGTGTAATGTGCTTCCTTGTAGAGTCTTGGGATTCACATTAGTTGGAAATCCTTCACAGTGAGAAACTTTGGAGGAATACCTCAGGTTTCACTTGCCTGGGTTCTGAATTGTACTCAGGAGCTATGTGGTTAAACTTTTAAAAGGTTTAAATTCAGTTCTCCCTTGGCCAAAGAATGGCTTATCCTGTCACAAGATGCAAGTAAGCTGTTGAAGAATGAGAATGGAGAACTGAAAGATGTAAATTTGCTGTTCTCTCTCATAATTTTTCCACATCCACTCCTGAAAAAATTTAACATATCTTCCAAGCTCCTCTATATTAAAAAAAAATTTCCCTGTGTTTGAAATTCCTCGCTTACAAATTTGGTGCTACGTTATTTCCCCTGCTCCTGGGGGAATCAGGCTTTGCAGAAGAGAGGCAGGTACGAGTGGTGACATTGAGCTGAGAAGGAGCTGTTGTGTGAGATATGACTGAAGGATCTTCGCTTGTCCTCTCCATGATGGAGGGCCAAAGGGGCAGCTGCTGAGTTGTTCGGTAGCTGTTCTCGGTGGGACGGGAAGAGGCTTCCCCTTTGTATCTGACAGGGCGCAGTTGTGCTTAGTCGCCTTCTGGGGCCACTTGAGGCTGCACAGTTTTGGACACATTTACTGGGTTCAGCAGTTGTCGCCTGGATGTGTGGCAGCAGCGGTGAGGGAAATGTCCTCTCACCAGTCGAGAAGACTTGAAGGAGGGAGCTCTTAGGCTTCACCACATCTCTGAACAACATCCCTGTGTCAGTAGATTTCACAGCCACCTCAAGACACACGCAAATGGTTCAGTGGCCATAAACCGCCTGATACATTGAATGCTTGGACTTGAGGAAATATCTTTAGGCTTTTCTTTTATCCCCTCTTATGTGTTCCCAGTTGGTATCCTTCAAAGGATATTAAATTGAATATAGCAAATATCTAAAGATTTCATATGGTCATTTTGCTTGCACAGCATCAAGCAGTTGATATGTATCTATACACATTGTGCAGTGTATAATCTTTGTAGGGTTGTGTTACTGTTGGTTTTTTACAGTGTAAAGAGCCCTCAGTCCTGGACAGAGCGCCCCTGTGTAGTAAGAGCAACACACAGTGGTATAAATGGGTCACAGCATGGTCCCTAACCCGAAGAGATAGGATAGAGATGCCAGCAGGTTAAAAATAAGCAAGAAAGTGCAAAAAGCTGTTTATCTGCCTCACAGTCAATAGCTAAAGGCAATAAACCTACAGTGATAGCTGTAAGCAGTAGGACTACTTGCACATCCGCTTGGTCATTATCTTTGCAGTCTTTAATTAGAAGAGTTGTATGTAGAGCTTTGAAAGGATGTTGTGTGAGCTGCTCTTACCAGTATTTAGGGCTGTTCCATGAGGACAAGTAAAAAGAGCAAACAGGAAGGTCTTTTTGCTTTGCTGGTTAAGAATTTCAGTAATCTGCAAGATGTCACCTGTGAGATTATCAGTGTGTTCTGCCAGGAACAAGGTGAATTAACACACAGTGGGCATCTTGTTCACTGTTGCACATTCACAACTGCAAGAAACAAGCAGAGTATGAATTTGGGGGGGAATGGTCCCCACTTGTTAACAGTATAAGAGGATTGTTTTCCTGTAGTTACTGAGTGAAGAGAGCTGCTGGCATAGCAGTCACCATTATATGGTTTACTTGCTAGAAATTGTTTATCCTGGGCTGTCTAATCTAGGACCATATCCACAAGGCCACGGGGTTGGCAGCACATGTTGGCATCCTCTAGGTGAAGATGTTTCCATACTGGGGAATGGCACCGTTTGGCCTCTGAATTCTTCATGGGCTGTGACTCGTTCCCCACTGATGATGTGTTAGTATCAGGGACGTATCTAGGTGAGATTTATGCTTCTGAATGTAGCCTGTTTCTCTCTCTGCGTTGTGTTTGTGGGTTCTCAAACGCATCACATCTTTTCCTACTTTTGAGTTATTGTCTCCTGTTGGGAGGAATGCTTTACACCCTTTTGCTCCTTTGCTTTTTCAGGGTGTTGGCTTGCTGGGTTGGGCTTAATCTCCAAAAAGTCTGTCTGTGCTATATAGTAGGTCATGCAAAACACTCAGACAAATCCTTCTGAAACTGCTATCATGAGACATTTCTGCATGTTTTAACACCCTCCCTGCTAACTACAGAGTGAATAAGGACATCAATAAATTATAACTTGATAATAAATTCTTGTGGCCACACATACAACTTTACTAATACATACAAACAGATTTTTCCCTTTTTGACAGCATGAGTAGTGCCTGGCATTTCAGGGCTATGAGGGATTCCTTGACTCTAAAGAACAGTTAGTCTCTTCTTGAGGATGACATCTATTTCTGCATCTGTCTCTTCTGTATATTACTTTTCTGTCTCAAATAAGCACCTCAATAAGGCTGTTAGCATTCTTTCTCCAGTTGGTTATATTTGTTTTCCTTTGCTTCTGGAAATTCTTTACCCTGATTTCTAGTTATGTTGCAGTGTGATTTTATTTTTAAATGGGCATTTAAAGATAATTCCTTCCTGTCTTGGGAACAGCTTCCCAATCCACCGATGATACAATGGCTCATTGTTCTTTCCCAATAATAATAGAGCGTATTTTGCATTAACAGGTTCAAAACTTTATGAAGCAACTTTTAGTGCCTCTTTTTTGCTGTGGAAGTCCGTAGGCAGATTAAGAAATTTAACACAGTTACGTGCCTACAGTACCTAACCTGTATAAATATCTGATGAGTTTTCAATGCTAATATGCTTAAATTAAAATACTGGCTTACTCACCTATGCAGCCTCAATTACCTTTCATATTTGCCAGTTGTTGTGTAGAAAATACTAGATTTTTTGCTCGGGCTCCCTTGTAAGTTGTTCAAACTTACACTCCCCTCCTCTCGTTGGTGCCATTGACAAGAAAAGTTTGCAGGCTTGTCTTTTATCCTGAACCTCAGGAAAACCGCAGGTACTCCCAGTGCAGTGCAATACTGGGGAAATCCTATTCCACCAAGAGATCATAGCTGATTTACTCATTTGCTCAGTTACAAAGATTCAGTGAAAAGGGTCTGGTTGTAGAAATTCTTCTTTGCTTTTTGCCCTCTCCCTCTGATCGGATGAAAAGAATTCATATGTAATAAGGCTGACAAGGCAAGGACTGGTTTGTTCTGTAAATTGATAGATTTTTCATAGGTAGGGCTTACGTTAAAATAGGACCCAAAAGTCATCACCATCCATCGGCTCCTGAGAAATTGTATTATGTTTCCTGCTCGTTTTTTAATAGAAAAACGTGTGTCTCACACTATCTGCTGTCATGTTGAGCACCTGCAAACAAGTAATAACAGATGGGACGCGTAAGCCACATGTTATTGATGAGCTCTGGTTTTATGGTATTGGTATGAGTTAGCAAGGCTGTTCGGGGAGCCTTGTCTTGAGTTCGAGCTCAGTGGTGCCTCTTCTATGAAAGGAAAAAGATAATCCTGCTTCCCTCAGAAACTCTAGTTCCCTCTTTTTTTTTTTTTTTTTTCCCTTTAACGAGAGGATGTTTATCCTGCATATGCAACAATATTAGCTTTTTCACTTTCCTCAAATAGAAGAATAAAGGTTTACATGTCTACCTTTTTCTTAAATCACGTAGCTGGTTCTATGTTAATATTTCTTCATGCTTCTGTATTTCCTGTAGCTGACAGCTTTATTTTCTTGGAGTTTGTACTAGCATACAGTATAGTCAAGCCTGTTATCTTTCTCCTTGTAACGATGTAGTCCTAAAGCAACGTGAGTTCATTTCACCGTAGAAAAAACAATTATGTTGGCTCTTGAGGTATTGTACCAATGTATGTTCTTCATTACTTGCTGTGTTTTCATCAAGGCGCTTGGCTATACAACAATATTTTGTCTTTTTTTTTTTTTTCTTTTTTTTTTTTTTTTTTTTTTTTTTAGTTTATTTCCTTTTTTGTTGCTACATGCACGTAATGGTAGCAGAACAGTAGTTCATTGCAGAGGTTCTGGTTTTAAAAGCCAACCAGCTCCTTTAGTCGCTTCTTTCTGAGACCTGGTTTTAAATTAAATTATGCTGACCAAACTCTTCGCTCACTTCAATAAAAACAGATCGCTGTCTTTGATGCAGGTTTATAAAGGAGTTCGAGACTTTGCAAGACGTAAATAGTGTAATCAGCAAAGAACACTTACAATGTCAAGAGCATTAGCTGAAAAGAAAAACTGGATCTCCAGAAAATGTTCTTATGGTTCTACTTGATCTGAAGATGCTATACTAGATAACATGGTCTTTGATTCCTTTACTCATTGATCTGTATCCAAGCACGTATTCATGCACATGCTGTAAATGCATCGGTCGGTCCTTTGCAACCTGAAGGAAAATATGCAAATTTGGTAATACTTTAAAGCATCTGAACACTCGATTAAATTATAAGCAAGACAGAAGCCTAATTTCTTCTGATTCCTTTCTTTTGATTGAAGTAAGAAAATGCATTCAATTATTTCTTATATTTTACTCACATTTCTTTCTTGACCTTGTAGCTTGTCCTTTTTAAAGCTAAAATATAGTTGATTTTTTCCCTGCCACTGTTCTGCTCTTAAGGGGTATGTGGGAGTGACTCACTTTTTGCCTAATGCTGCCTTAATTGATGACTCATCTGCTCATCTCACCATTAGTGGTCTCTTATGCACTGAGGTTGATCAGTAGGTGTTCCGCGTAGCCTCCTATTTAGACACAGACTGTCACAGTGCCATTCTTCGGGCATAAATGTGCCTGGCCCATTTGGCAACAGCTTTCTGATGTTTTCCCCAATCGATTGTTATGACAGAAAAGGAACCACCCACTGGCAGATCCCAAAGGAAAAGGTGTTCATCTTTACAGCTGGAATATTCAAAAGCTTCTGCAAGCTTTTTACTCCTGAACAGGCTGGTACCTCTCTCGCTTCAGTCTTTGACATGTGAAGCTTCTTAACATGAGGAAAAGGAAAGTTTCTATGACTCTGCTAAAACCGAACAGGCCTTTGTGTATCAAACCTGTCAGAAACTAAGTGTTAATCTCTAATTTGAGTTTTATCCCATTCTTTTCAGCTCTGCTGTTCAGAGTCTTTATCATCGAGTCTAAACGTGACATTGAACATTGAGTCAACATTCAGAAATACCCATCCTTATCCAGCTCATAGCAGCTCTTGTGCTCCGCATTGATAGTTCACACAGTATTTGGGTTAAAATTACCTTGGTTTTAACATTATATTTAACAGTAACTGGAAGTGTTGCTTGTTTCTGTTTAGATGAGAGTCCTTACACAAAGTCTGCAAACCAGGCAAAGCCACCTGATGGAGCACTGTCTATGAGGAGACAGAGTATTCCAGGTAAGACTTGCTTTGCTTTTTATAACACTGAACTTGTTTGTGAGCAGCAAGGTGATACTAATAAAAATTAAACTAGTTATAAAAAGCAAATGAATTATAGTTGCTACCAAGCAGCTTTATAAGGAAGGTTCCATGGGAGCTGTAAGCAGTTCCCATGGTTAGGTTACCTTGAGCTTTTGCTATGAAGAACATCCCTCTGTCTTTCACAGCAGATTTCAGACACTGATCACAAAAACCTTTTCATCAGAGGCGTGCGTGTTTTCAGCCTCATGAACTCTGTTCTTTGATATCTGGTTTCGCTGGTATAGGGAGATTGGCTCATATTTTCCACTGCTGATCGGACAGGCTCAGAAATATTAATAACAGAGCAACACTCTGTCAGAGTTCTCATCTTCATCTCATTTTCTGCCACGCGTATGCCCATCCTTGTCTTCTCTGTCATCCTATCATGCAAACCTGGACCAATGGTTAACATATGTGATCATCAAACCGATCTGTCTTTTAATTACTTCAAACAAGTCTGCAAAATGTGCCTGTGAAAAGCAAGTTTTAGATATATTATGCAGCTCTCTAACGGGATTTTCACCTCAAGTAAAACATGAGGGATCTTTTAACGAAAACAAATGAATACTGACAAAGGTTGTGCACAGGCAGAATAACCGATGTTGCCGTTCTCACCTCAAGCACAGTAACCTCTGACTCGAAGGGAAGACGTATTGCAGTAGAAATCAGAAACAGTAAGGTCATGTCACCCACCTTCTAATGACTAATGTTAATATTCTCTGCGCTCCATGGCCTTATTATTGAACAAAGTCACACATCCCACAGAAGGCTATGGATACAGAGGACGGAGCTCAGACCTTTGCAGCTGCCAGGCTCAGATCTCATCCTAATAACTATGGTGTTTCTGAAGGGACAAAGTACTTGGTTTGTGGATGTTGTATGTGTATATTAGTATGAGGGAGTTGGATGATTTACTCTTGTTCATAGTGAACATTTTTGTCTGTCTAAAGCATCCTAGTGATTTAAAGATTGTTATTTTTATGGTAGAATCGTAAAGAACATAACCACTGTGAAATGACATGGCTACAGTGTCCAGTGTGCAGTTATTGTTATGAGAAACTCTTTAATTATACAAACACAAACCAGATTTTTTTTTTCAAGTCAATACAAATCAAGATTCATTGTTCTTCAAAGTGAATTAAGACTTCTATATGCAAACCTCTTTGGGTAATGCTTTAGCTCATAGGTCACTAATATTTAGTGTACTAAATATCTGCTTTAGAAAAAAATATTTTGTATTTTTTTTTACTGTGAACTTAGTAATTGTCATTTCTGTTGTAGTTACTGTATATACAAAACACTTATGCTAAAGTCCTAATACAGACCAAAGTTCATGGTTTCAAATGACATTTTAAGAACTCTTGTTAACTTTCAGTTTTGTTCTTTAAAGAGATAGTTTGATGGAAGTTGAACCAGTGCAATTTTTCTTGAGATCATTTGATAAGATTAGGAATTTCAAGTGCTGAATAGTTGTCATGACCATTTATTTTGAATTCTAGAAAAAGTTGCTGCGTATTCTAGAGTTTTTGAGATCATTGCAGATAAATCTTTCCTGTGTGTCGTGCTTGAGTTACAGTTTGTTCAGAGAGATAATACTGAGAAGTGTTGGGTGAGATGTACTTGGTTTCATTTCAGGTGTTCTGAAAAAACTGACCTAAGCTTATGTATATTCTTCAGAGTTCAATATAGTGAAGACATTTATCTTAAAACACTGTTGCATCCCTAGAACTTAGGAGCCTCCAAGGATAAATAAGGTTGAGCTGGTTTGATATTAAAAAAACAATAATAATTAAAACTTGTTCATGCCCTGACAAATTCACATTCTAGCACAGTGGATATAGACACCTTTGTAAAAGTAGGCAATGTTTTGAGGAGTAACGTGAACATTTAGGAGTTGACTGAGATTTCTGAAAATAACCTGTAAATTTTTATTTCACTTGGACACTTAAAATAATTGACCCCACATTTCCTGTGTAAGCTATAATGGCACCTTGTAAATAGCAGCTATTCTTACTTGTCTGTGGACAGTTTACCCACATGATGGTTTAGTCTTGATGCAGATGCAGACACATTCCAGCTAGCCAACTTGGCAGTAGGGGTATACTCGTAGTATTAACTAGTAGTATTAACCGGTTTGAGTCTGGAAGTAATACAGCCACTTTTGCCTGGGTGCAGGATCTGGCTTCTGACAGTGTGTAGGTCAGCTCCAAATTGCTTTTGAATTGGAATGTGCAGTACAACGAACCTGGTAAATTCTTCTAGACCTGGATGGAGAGATGTCAGCTGGAGCTGCTGTCAGTCTTCCTTACATGCAGAGCATACACTGTATGAAAAGTGTTCATTTCTATTCCCCCTAGATGGTATGGCTCATAAAACATCACATTCTTGAAGTGCTGTTTTCTCAAGCCTGAAGCATGGCAGTGCCTTTGACAGTATAGCTGTCTCATCCACTTGAGACACGAACAGCAGATGTCCTATTCCCGAGGAATGCTCTGGCCGTTGAATCAGCCAAGAGCAAACCTCCAGTTTTTAGCAAGGTAAATGATCTTATACGAGCTTTGCACAGGTTTGAACAGTCTGTGGAAAAAAATACTAGTGAAAAATATATATCCAGGATGCGTGCTGTAAATCATGTCATTTCCCTGTGCCTGGCGAAAATTCCTTTTCATGCCGTTTGAATTCACTTTGAAGGATTCCAGTGCTCCTACATTTGGCCAGGTATCAAAAAGAGGATCTTTTGTTGCTGTGAGACCTGAAACTACTATACCAACTGTAAACCCCGAGAGGTTGTTTTTATCCTTCCATGTGAAACTGTATTGAAAGAGCAGTATTGATGAGTGATGACTGAATGCATCGGGAAGTAATATAATTCTATAGAGGTTACATGGAGCTCAGGCTTGGTTTATTTTACAGGGAAAAAAAAAGTTGAAATAATCATTTTATAATTAAAGTCAAATGAGCACATACTGTGAAATCAGTGCACTGAGTTTAATTCCTTTCATCCCCAGAAGCAGGGAATGGATTAAGCATCTCTCTGGAGCAGAACTCGCTTGCTTAAGATGCAGAATGCATTATTCATGGGGTGAGACTACATGTCATATTTATCATGTCTTCACATAGCACAAAATCAACAAGCAACCGATCCTTTCAAAGGGGTTTGCAGAACTGATGAAATCATAGTTAATTCAAATTATATACATTAATATAATTACAGTTTGAGACTTGGACTTAATTTTGCAGATGCGTAGGTGTTCAGTTCTATATACACGATTCTTTGAAACATTATTTAGCTTTACAGTTGGAACTTCTTAAACGTAAATAGAGTTGAAAACGCAGCTAGAGTTAAAAAGTCTGTCATTTAAAAATACCGTATTTGATACTCATTTGTTAGCTCACCCCTTGAATCCCTAGGTTTTGAAGGCTGTGTTTCCCATTGAGTTCCTGGGCTGAGGTTTCCTCCTGGCTTGCCAGGGCTCCGAAGCAGCGCCCGGTCAAGGGGGAGCATTAGGTCAATAGTACTTGGGTCAAAAGTGTCGTTCCTGTTGTTGCTTATTCCTACGGAAGCATTAAAAAGGGCATCAAATATTCCAGCAGTACTGATACAGCATCAAGAGCTGATGATGCTGTTAAAAGAGGCACTTTGAAATCAAGGAGACTTTAACATATGCTTAAATATTCTCAGTGGTGTCCTGAATTGGGATATGCTGCATAGCTGCTCCCGTGCTTTCCAGACTAAAAACCAATGACCTCTTATCTGTTTTAACAACATGGGGAAATCTGTTGATGCTAATACCGTGCAAATTGTTCATTTACTTGTCTATTTTCAATTCAGTCACTGAAAACTAGGGCAATAAAAGGGGTAACAAATGACTTGACACAAACATAAAAATACATCCTCCCTGAAACAAACAAAAAAAAAGGTACCCTGACTTTGAGACTGATTAAAATATTTCATAAATGTTGCAACAAAAGTTTCATTTTTGTTTTGCTCCAATTTTGTAAGTGCTTTTTGTTGGTCTTAAAAATTATATCTACTATCATTAAAAAAAAAGTAGACAAAACCGCCACAGATTTTAAAGAGCAGAAATGTTTCTGCTTCTTAATATTTTATTTTTGTTGGGTGAAATCGTTAGTAAGTTTCAGTTAAATTCTGCAGAGAGTTTTGGTTGGGTTGAAAGTCTTTTTTTTGGGGGGGGGGCGGCGGGAGGAGGAAGCTAATTTGTACCTGATCTATTTGACATTAAATTTTAAAAAATCCATACTTTTTACTTCTTGCATCTACTGACTCAGACACCTACACTATGGGAGACTTCTAGAAACGTAAAATTTTATTGCCCAAAGGTGGTCTAGGGCTTGAAAAACCTATAATGCAAACTGCGGTCTGGGACAGCTATTTGAATCATCAGAGATTTACTTTAGCTGGGAGAATTGCAGCCATGTAGCTGTCGCTCTCCTAAGTAAATTCTCGTTCAAAGAACTAGCACCAAATAAAAAGGAGACATAGTGGGAATAATTCCTCAAACAGAGGAAATTTACTCTTCTCTGGGCAGAACAATAACACAGACACCTGCCTTCTGCCCTGCTCAACGCTACTAGCAAAGAGTACTTGCAATCTTGTCCCTCATCATGTTGCCTTCAATCCACTGTTGTTTCACCCCCCACATAACCCTTGTGCTCCAGCTGTGCAGGTCCATGGGACCCACAGGAGCCCTTACAGCTTCCCGAAATCTCATTCCAGCCACCTTCAACTCCTCAGTGATAACCTGATCTGCCAAATAGGCAAATTGTTGGTATTTATGGTGAGAGTAGATGCAAACCCGTATGGAGAAGAGCAGGAAAGACCAAATCTAGATGTTATGAACCATTCCCTTGACATTTTCTCCACCATAGGGAGCCTGTTTTTCTCTCTAACCATTATTATTATTTGTCATTTGCAAGTTTTGTATGTCATTTCAGGGATGTACTAGCAGGTCAGTTGTGAAAATAGGTCACTCTGCTCTGAAGGAAAGTTGTCAAGACTTTGAAGTCTGAAATTAAAGTGACCAGATTTTTCAGCTCCTTTGTACATGCATGAATACTGCGCTTTCTTTTCACACTACCTGATTCTTTGAAGCCTGCTATAATACAGGTTTCCTATTTCAGCACAGTGTTTGATCTCTGAAACAGGGCTAGCCCGTCAAAGTGGAGGGAAAACAGAGTGAGTGTACAGCCCTGAGCGCATCCTCTGCAGTGGCTCCAGCTCTGGTGTTGCTGTCATTAACAGTTTTACAGCCTCGTTTTGGGAAAGTTTGGTAACAGAATTTTAATGCAAAAATGAAATGTTAAACATAATTTTAGGGTAGGCTGAATTTTGAACTACTGAGCTAGAAGGGAGCACACGCAAATCAAAGAACCTTAAAATGCCTTGCAAGGATAATATTTACAGAGCTGATACTAAAAAAATAATTACCGTATGATGTAGTATCCTCAGTAATTGCTTAGGACACAAAATATTCCTATGAGAAGTCATGAAATACTAAATTATTGTAATAAAAACAATAATTAATGTCCTAGGAATTTCCAGGCTCTGAAGTGTTTAAATACACAATGTATATGTCAGTACAAAGCAGTTAAGGCAGTTTTCTTCTGATCATTGGCTCTGAACACATACAGGTGCTATTTAGCTGTTTACAAAAATACAAAAGTACACCTCTTTTCCCCCTTCTTGACCCACAGCCTGCTGTGCAGCAAATGTTCGTATTCTGTCTCAGGCTACACCAAACGTGGCTTTCCTGAGGGGTTTGTCTGCTGCCCACAACTAATGAATTTGAATGTAGGTCAGCTGGAAGCTGAAGAATTTTAAAGGCCACTCTACTTTCTTCGCTATGATTTTGGGTTTCTTGTAACATGCAGAAATGTCTGTTTAATCCTGAAAACAAAAAGATATTGCTGTAGGAAAACAAGCGAAGATTTTGAAGAAATAAGAAAATAACTGAGGGTTTAAAAATGTACATAATTCCAGGATCCACTACAGACTACAGTTAGAGACAGAACGCGCGCGTGATCCAGTTACGATGTTATTGAGTTGCCGATATAAAATCATGTTAGCTGAATTTAACATTCATGTGTGCTGCGCTACAGTTTGATGGAGGAAAAGGTCTGTATGGCATAGTATAATACTAGACTAGATAGAGTGCATTATTTTTCTTTTACAAAATGATCTCAGAAATAAGGGAGAAATATAGGAAGTAATATAGAAAGATTGGAGGAATTGAAAAAAATCCACGTGGATTAAAAAAAAAAAAAAGAATAAATACTTCTGATGTGATTGAAGGATACAAACTTCATTAAGTGACACTGCTTAGGAAGGAAGACGGCTCTCAGGTTACTGTTGTTGTAGCTCAGCTGTTAACATCTGAGCCAGGTTCACAGTGACTGACAAACGTGACAGATGATCCATCCCTGGTGGGCGGGTGTTTCCTATGTGCAAACACACCTCCAGAGCCAGGTTTGTTTTCCTTTGTGATTAATATGGCATTGGCAAGACAGCGAGTGTTGAAAACAGCTCTTCTCGTGCTTGTGGTTGACTTGGTCTGGTTCCTTCAGACTCCTGTGTCAAGTAAAACTGCAGAAGATGTGAACGGTCCCGTTATTTTTTGTCAGAGTGCTGCAAACTGCCACCTTTTGCATCATTCGCTACAGGGCAGCCACCTTCTCAAGTGGTGTTGCTTAACTTGTGCAGGCTTGAGTCACCTTTTCCAGCCTCATCAAAAGAAACCTGCCTTGCCTTTGACTTCAGCCTCCCTCCGGTTTTGTAAGCGCTCTGTTTGCACAGATGCTCTGCACTTTTGCCCTAATCCTTCATTCCCCACCAAAATATGAAATAATCTTCGGTGGCTAACTGGTTTTGCAGATTAAGAGCATGATTTGCTCAAGGAAACCTGTCACAAAATCATCCCCTGCCTCTTTTATAGTTCTCGTTGTGGAAAAAAGAATTCATTGCAGAAGTAAAACCTGAAAATAATACATACGTCAGCAAATGCTGGGTTAGGAAGTTGAAGTGCGCTTCTACAAAAGCACTTTTTTCTCTTGATTTGCATTTGTCTCACAAACACTTACTTTTACTGTGTACGTTTTAAATTCAGCACAAAATGCTCAGATTTGCCAGCAAAGAGATTTTTAGCATTTAGAAATCCATTAGCGATAACCTCTGCAGTCACAGTTATTGTGGTGAGTATCCTGGGTGATTTCCTAGCAGAAGCAAGCGTTTTGACCTGTGAAATACAGATCACAGGCTAGTAAGCTTTTCTGCACTTGAAATGTTTATTATATCTGCAAAGTCATTTGCTGATTTTCATGTGTGATGAGAAGCTGCAGTTGCTGTATCATTTACAGTCTTCCCTGTGTGTTTGTTTAACCTGCTGGGGGTTTATCAAATGGTCTGTGAAGTGTCTGCAGAGCTACATCTCTTTTCCTTCCCATTGACAGCAGAAATTCCTGAATTTGCTTTTACATATTTAGTACTGAAAGAAGTAAGATTTCTTCCTTGCTCTCCCTCCCTTGCACCAAAATAACTTTGTTGGAATGACTTCATGTGTGTCACTCATGTAAACGTTTCATACACAGATAAACCAAAAAGAAATTTGGCTCTTGTAGGAAATAAAAAAAAAAAAGCCCATTAAGTTCTTACCTAAATGAGATTGCTGATGATGTATTTATACATTTTCTTTACAGATCTGCTACCATGCTAGTGCTTTTTAATACTGAAGAGGATTAAAATGGAGAACAATCTAATTTTATTCCTTTTATCATGAATGAGAAAGAAAATGCATTAAAGGCAATACTGTGCATTAGGAACATGCACCTTTTCAAATATCTGACTGATACGATGTCTGAAAAGTTAAATATCTTTAAACTATTTTCACTTCTTTATAAAAGTTGATTATGGGCACAGCCAATAGCAGGATTTGTTGCTGATGGTACCAAACGCCTTCATCTATGGATATTTGGATTTAGTTGATATAATTTTACCAAACTTAAGCCCTTCAAAATAAAATTTAGTAAATTATTCCAGCTGCAGGTTTTACCAGCAAAATCAGTTCTATGTAGTATGATGAGGGTGAAACCCCATATAGTATCTATAACGTCATTTAAAAAAACTGTCTCAGCTATTTAGGCCTTGCGCACACACATTTTGGAGCAGAGATGGCAATTTTAAGTGAATTGTTCTGTATTCAGCAAATTTGCTTGCAGTGTGTATATGTGCATGTACTCCATTGGCCATTGGTTAGTTTGAAGCATAGGTCCTTCACGCCTGCTTTGCTGTCACTGGGACATCACAGGGTTTCTCAGTGGTGCTTAGGACCTGAAATAGGCTGGGAAGCATCGGAGCATCTCCTTGGAAGTCCCATCTCCTGGTTGTTTTCCTGCACACCGTTGGCATGCTCTCCGAACTCCACAAAGGGAAGAACATCCTTGTGATGGTTGGTTTCATTCATTTTAATCAAAGTGTTGGTGATGTGTGTTGAAAAATTTATTCTCCTTTAAAGGCTTCAGTTAGAAGAGGGAGCAGGTTGTAGAGGCCATGTGAGGAGAGAGAAACTAGGAAAAAGCAAACAAAGACAGTCAATAGTTGGCTTGAGAGATATGGAGACCTTGCCTCTGAAAGAGAAGCTGGACGGGCTGGGTGAGTTTGGGAAGAGGGAGGAAAGCCGTATGCTCGTTAAAGTCATGGCAAGAGCCCATTAGAACTACCAGAGGTTCTTTGTTGTCTTGGGTAACTGCGAAGCTAAAGCTTGATGTTGAGTTCTTGAAATCCACTGCATTTCCACAGCTGGGTTTTGAGGGGTGGGGAAGGGGAGTGTCTTCAGAGAAATGGAAATTACACGAGAAGAAGATTCATGAGGATGCTCACGTTCCCCAGTCTGTTCAGAAGTGAGGAGATGTATTAAAAAATTTTGAAGCAGTATCTTTTTCTCTTGGGCGGAAACCTATTTGACAGTCTTATCTATACTGTTATCAGTCCTGTATTGGAGCAAAATTAACTGGTTTCTTCATCATTCAATCAAGACAATCCTCCACAATCCAGTAGCACCACAGAGGAAGAGCAAACAGTAAATGTGTGGATGCAGACTGACTCAGTGGATTCAGAAAGGACCGGACAGATTAATTGGCAAGACATTCGTATGTAAATATTACAAAGACTGGGGAGCGTTGTACCCTCTAACGTGGCAGTGCCAGACTTGACAAAGCAGGCAGGCTCTTGTTCTCTCCCTAAACAGGACCTCGTTTTCTTACTTTCCAAGGTAGAGCAGGACTAGAAGGAGCGTTAATCTGACCCAGCAAGGCATTGCTGTCTTTCCAAAGTCCGATGTCCCACAGTGCTGTAGGCAGATGCATACAACTATTACAGCAAAAGAAATCCAAGCATGTTCCTTAAGGTCTGAGTAATTTGCTAATCTGAGAAGCTGAGGATAATTTTTTATCATTTGCCTACTTGGGTCTTTTTGCAGTCAATAGATTCTTTTTATCTTACAGCTATACGTAATTATTTTTCAAATGATGTTCCTGATGTATTTTCCAACACCTCTTTAAAGGAATTATATGTATGCTTTCCTTTTTTTTTTTTAATCTCCTATTTAGTTTCTGCAGTGATTTTAAATTCAGGGCATAGGAAATAATTTATCATTTACCAAGATAACAGCACACCAAAATATGCTATCCCAGATCTCGATAATATCATGCCTCTTCAGCTGTATCAGTGGGTAAAAGATACTAGTTCTGACTGTAAATCTTGACTTTAACATCAAAATCCATTTTTTTCTTTTTACAAAATTGCATGTCCATTTTGCCAGTATGAAGTGGTTTAAACTGTTTCGTGTGGATAAAGGGTTGTTTCTTTACTTGTTTGTTGAATAGCATTTTCATGCTGGTTAGAATCAAAAAGAGGGAAACAGACTTCAGTGCTTGTGTGTGCTCCTCATCGCGTTCCTGGTATGTGGGCAGAGAGATGCAAATTCTTGCCTCGTAGTATAGAATAAAAGAGTTAGATATGACTTTTGTATAGGAGCTGTAAGACCACAAGTTAATTATACCATCATTACAAACTAGTCATTTGGTTGTGGTAAGAAGAGCTCATCCTTTCAGAGTTTACTGGTTTTATTGTGAATTTACTTGGAGTTCATGGGCCAGAAGAGTCCTTAGTGACCATCTAAACTAAATATACAACTTCCCTGAACTTACTTATGTTTCAACTTGTATTTGAATTTTATTTCAGAGGGGCATTCAGTCTATTTAAGGTTGCCAATGATACAAAACTCATTGCAGCCTTTTTGTGGTTAATTAGCCTCACTGCTTTTATTTCTAGCTTGAGCAGTTGTGGTTTCAGCTTCATCTTGTTTATGATGAAGAGTTGCTTTTCATAAAAATTGTCTTTGTCCTTTATAGGTACTTCATTACGAAATCACCATTTAATCCTCCCTTTTTTTAAAGCAAATTGTGCTTCTGGGATCTTTTGCTCCCAGGTGTGTTTCTTTAAGGGTTCTGAAAGTTCTTTTCTGACTCTCCTGCCCTCCCTTTGGTTATTTATAATCTTGTTGAACCGTGTCACAAGAATGAGATTAAGTATCCAAGTGACGGTCACTACTACACTAAATATAAAGGTGTACTAAGTATTGTTGTGTAAAACTGTCATGCTTATGTATTCATGGTTTGTATTAATTGTTCTGACCAGTGAGGGTTTTGATCACTTGTCAGATTCCCAAATCCTTTTCTGTACAAATTATTTTCATAATTAATTTACTGGGCACCTGTTGGTTTGTTTGTTTAATATGTAGGTGCATACGTCCATTCATACCTCTTACACTAATGAAGCGAGAGACTTTATTAACTTTGTGGGTGATTTACAGGCTAGTAGAATGTAGATGCTTATCTTTTTTGTTTGTTGTCCTTGTCCAAACTGCAGATATCATTCTCACTTTGTGTCTGCGTGGTCTTTGGAATCCACTAATGTGTGATTAAGTGCATAAAGAAGGCTTTTCAGTAAAGTCTCACTTATTAGCAAACTGAAAAGAGTACAAAAAGCAAGGAGAATTTTAATAGGTTAAAATAGCAGCAAGGCCAAAATTGAGAGATCTCGGTGTTCTTATTCACAGAAAGCATTGGCAGAAGGACACTGTGAATATCAATCCAAGCAGGAATAAGTACTGATCTTCAATGCTAATTGATTTTATCAGTGAAGCAAAACAAGCCCAACCTAACAGTTTATTCTGAGACAAGATCCTGCCAAGACCTTCTTTCCATATTAGATGACATTGTGACCCCAAATAACTTGTCAAACTGTGTAGAAAAGGAGCGTTGGCATCTGTGGTGGCAAAACCCTAATGTCATAGAAAAATGAGGGACACATGCTGCAGCTGAATTTTAGACATCACTGGCAAACTGTGAGTGATCATACCTGGTAAGACAGTGTGAATATTATCCCCAAAATATTGCTGCTACAAACAAAAGTTAGAAGTAAAAATTGATAGCGATCGTATAGGTAAATCTTGGCATTAGACTAAGAGTGCAGCAAAATGGACCCCAATCTATCAAGAATTATTAACACTGCAGTACAGTCAAAATTTAATAATATTTTCTGAATAACTTGCATGGAATATATTCACATGGGAGTAAATGCATATGCTTTTCCAAAAAGGTTGAGTTCTGGCTAAAAGATACATCATTAGTTTTGGAATTGAAAATTTAGTAAGTGTATTTGAAAGTCGTTACAAACTTGTAGCTACAAAACCAGATGCATAGTGAGGAATTTCTGCAATTTTATGGCACCAAACTCTAATGAGACCGTTAAAATCCAAGAGCTTTAGTCCTTACCCACTAACAAAAGGTAATGGTGCAATAGAGAGCATAAAGTGGATGGGAACATAATAAAAATCATGTAGCTCAACTTACTTAATCCCACACCATACAAAATAATAGGCAGGCTGTTTTAGTCAGTCAGTTTAGCTGAAGTGCTGACCAACTGGGATGATATCTGGACATGATTGTAGTGTATGGTAAGATGTGCTTTTCATCATCTGAGTTAAGGGTGTTGAGAGTATCAGAGTCATTTTGACAAGTGATGGATACATTTTATAGTCCAAATTCTGGCTATGTGTGAAGTTGGAGTACAGTCTAGAACATTTCATATGCTGATCCAATGCACATTTTGCTTTATCCACTACCCTATAAAAATAGTCATGCATCAGTAGTTAATGCATGGGGATGATGAGGAGATATCTTGTATTTTTCTAATGCATGTATGATTTAAAATTAAACATTATAAATGCAAAACCATACCAAATATTCTTATCAGGTGGTAGCAGTAGCATTAGGCTGGTACCTCTATCTCCATCATAAGTGCTGAGTTTTCCCTGGCGAAAAGCATGAATGCGCAAACCTCTTATGGCCTGAAGATCACCTGCTCCAGACTTTGCTAAACCAAGAGGGGAAAGAAAATCGAGAGCAGAAACTCTTCTTACAGGCATTCTGTAAGACGGATAAACTAGATATTTCCTGGAAAATGTTGCTGGTGAACCTGGGTTGGTTGGAAGTACAAATTTTGCAGTATTTTTAAATGAGCAAAACTTCAGGGTAGGCAAAGCGACGTCAGCACAAAAGTGCTGTCCCTCTTGCTTGACAAATGGTGTAAATTTTATTGGCTTCTTTTTTCCCCCGTTATGACTTCATCTCTGTTGGGAGGGTTTGACATTATATGCACACTTACATAGTCATGTTGGGGACATTTTGTTAATGTGAATCCGCCCTTAGCAGAAAAGGGGTTTTGGGATGTGACTCGCAAGACATTTATGCAGAGTGAGCTTAGAAGAAAAGCCCATTAAATAGTTGACCATGTTTTATAAATGCTGAGAAGAAATTAGGGCAAATGTGTTTATTGGATAGTTTCGTTCTGGCAGAAATCACCTTTCCCATCTATTTTCAGTCAAAAAAAAATCTTGGAGGGAGTGACCTTCAGAATAAGCTACATTTTGGGAATGAAGATTCTGTCTAGAAGCATTTGCTGTTAGTGATTCTTCTGAATTTTCCAGTTTAGGTAAATAGCTCTGTGCAGTATTAGATACCATCAGCAGCTTCACCTGATCTCATTAGGAAATTCTAAATTGTGCCTGTGGATGGTGCTAATCCTTCTGGCCATTTTGATGAACTGTTTGTTGTGTACTTAGGAATAAAAGCAGATGTTATCATGGTAGATGTCTTTGTTAAATCTTAGCTCCATAAGGTACATTCAAAGTGGTACGATACAGTCCCATTAACAGTGCTAAGGTAAGTGATGTTACGGAAATGTCAGAAATTATAAACATGTCCGCATGTCTGGCATATGCTGTTGTTCATATGTATGCCCAAACTATAGGACAGGCTGTAAGTTAGGAAAAGATCAAGATGTTAAATTTGAGTACGTGATACAAGTTAAGGACTGGAGTGACGTCCTTAGAAATCTCAGAAGTTACAGCTGCCAAAGTTGAGTCTGTATTAATCATTAGATCTCTGGTCAGTTTATTTGCCACGAATGAATGGATTAAAAGGAAGCACATGAAATAGTTTGTTGTTACTGTCAAAGTGTTAATCTGACATAGAAAAACAAAGGGGGGGATTAGGTTTTTTTATATTTCTAAGGTCTAAATGACAGTGTTCTTTTGCATTAAAGCCGCTGAAAATGGGAGTTAAGGAATCCAGCCTCTTCAGGTTGATGCATTTGATGTCATACTTGGGACAGGCAATGTATTATTTGTGCCATTGTGATTGGTTTAGTCACATGAGTAAGCCTATCACAGTTTTTCAAAGCAATTTAACACCATAGTGATACAAAGAGGAAGAAGATTTGAGCACTGGTCTTTTCAGATTAAATGAATGGCAAATGCTGATGCTCAGTGCCTGATCTACATGGAAATTTCCCAGTGATGCAGACCTCGGCTGAAAAGCATTGATTTATTAAACCTGGGGTAGTTTATAGATGCAATGACAAAGGATAACTGAACTGCACGTGAACCACTCTGCCCTGGGCTCTCCAGCCTTTCCAGGCTTCTGGGCACAGGGCACGACGTACAGCTGGGAACAGCCCAGTGTAAGCAGCAGTGAAGCAAAAAGATACAGGTCACAGGGAGCAGAAGTTTTCTTTCATGTCAAAACCACCACATGTTGGTATATCTAGAGAAGAAAAGTTTCAGAAGTTTTATACCAAACTGGAACTATATCAAATGTAAAAATATAATTTTCCCATAGTTTTTCCTCTAGTTCTGGTTAGCAAATTGTACTGTAAATGATAATAGAATATCTCTGTGCTGAGGCCTCTATATTAAGAGAGGCCTGGTAGGTCTCTTAGCTGATTTTGACAACTTAAAATTATTTAGAATTAAAATGTTTCCTTAAAAACATGCCAATATATCCTTTAATAGCAGAGGAAAGTAGAAACAGGGACAGGCACATCTTGTGAGTTGCTTGCAAGGAGTCAGCAACCTGAATAAGTGCTTACAAGCAGGCAGTTTATTTCTGTTTAAGAACTGCCTTGATTAAGTGACAGCTCTTTTTCACAAGTAATCTTACTTTAAGGAAGCATTTTCAACAGGTGTGCTTTGAGTCATGTTAGCAGTTTCCTCTGTTAGCATCCTTGTTGAGATTCTGTACATCGCATTTTGCTTGAAGTGGAAGATGTCATTGAAGCCTCTAGGTAGTACTGTTTAGCTGAATCTTTATTGGTTTCAGTCTATTTGAAGATTTTAGCTATTTCTTCAATTCATAGAGACACTTACCTGCCTGTCTTTGTCTTAACCTGGTCACTGAAAGGAGAGAAAGCCATTGCAGTGGACACGATGAATGAGATGTGTGTTTGAAGTAGACATGTACCAGAATATATAGCTCACACGTCTTCATATTTTTGGAGAGGCAGGTAGGTGTAATCATCTTTGTTCTTTTTCACCTGAAGTTTCTGGAGGACAAGAGGAAAT
This sequence comes from Pampusana beccarii, assembly GCA_013399365.1. Lineage (NCBI taxonomy): Eukaryota > Metazoa > Chordata > Aves > Columbiformes > Columbidae > Pampusana > Pampusana beccarii. The sequence goes on from VWYH01005913.1 coordinate 657,920, forward strand.
GTTGAAAGAAAAGCCAAATAACTTTCCTATAAAACATGCATCACATGTTGGAGTTTGACAGAGAAAGGCGTTTTTTCTTGAGGCAGGTAATAATGAGACAACTCCAGGATAGTATAAGCCTCTTACATAGATGTCACATTCAGATTTTTGCTGAGAACTGCATGCAACTTCTTGAAGTGACCTGAAGATGGAAAATGTTCCCGTTATCTCACAGGCTAATACGTGCAATATTACTAGGCGCTAATGTGATGCCATTTCAGTTTCTGTGCTGATTCTGTGGCATATGCTGGCAATTGAGATGACAAAAGAAATCACATAGGTACATTCTTGCAGCTGTGCATTTTACTGTTTTGCTGCAGTGATTTGTTCAGCAAGCTTGACTATCTAATAAGTTAGTTGATGCAAATGAATGCATCTGTCTTCATTCCTCTTTGCTATTAGTTCATTATGCATACATGAAACCTGAGGGAATAAGCACAGAGATTGATTAGAGAGTTACACAGCACAGGTTAACAGCTGAGAAATGCCTGAATTATTCCTTTTTTCATTTATTTTCCTGTTGGCAAACTTCCTTTACAGAAATAGGAAATCCTCGTGGATTTTAAAAGTTTATTGACAGCTAAAGGCATCACTGTTCCTGTGATTTGGCAAACTTTAATATAAGCCAGAAGTTTATTTTGTAGTTCTTTAACCCTGCTTTGGCTTTAATTGTATTTTTTCTTCATCCTGAATATTGAGTAAGTTAATGGTCCTTTTGTCACAGGCATTTTTTTTTCTACAATAAACATCTAATAAAAAAACTCAGTGCATACTATTTGTCAGGTGTGGTTGCATATTAAATTGCTCCCTAAGCCATCATTTTAACTTTAGTTTTACATGACTGAAGTATAGAAAAACAATGACTCATTATCAGATCAGTTTTTAAAATATTCATAGCTATGCATTCTTTCAGCCTGTTTTTGGACTACCGTCTTCTAGATGTGGACATTTCTGGGTTGTAGTTTCCTGCAAAGATAGAGAGTAAGGAAACCATAAAGGTATCAGTGATCACTAAGCACAAAGGACAAAAAGTAAAATCTGTAGGAAGTATTCACTCTCGTTTTCCATTTTTCCAATTCGTTTTTTTCATTCATTTCACGTTTTTTCCAAGGATTGTCTAATCTTCCCCACAGAGGCTTTGATAAGAAACCCTTTTGTCCTACTGAATCTCCTTCATTACTACCAAGTAGAAAGATAGGGAGTACATATCACTCAACTTTGTATGTTCTGCAAACAAAGAGGTATATGACCCCTAAAAATTTAAAATAACTGCTCCTTAATCCAAGTACTAGGAAAAGTTCTACTGACTGTTACTATATTATTTTCTGATCTTTACTGCTTCAATTTTGCCATGATACTAGTCATAAAAAAAGAAAACTGATGTTTTGTATTAACTAAAATGTTAAATTATATAGTAACTGTAGACCATGCCAGGCAACTCAAAGTATGTTTAATAAAGATAAATGACAGCTCCAATGGAGAAATGGAAACTAATGGCACTATTGCTAAAATTTACCTGGTAGCTACAGGTTGTTGAAACATCGGAAAGAGCTGCAAAACCTAAGTAATTCAGGCAGTTCTTAATCTAAGATGGAAAGAAGATTAAGAGGTGATTTGATCAGAGGTTACAGTTCTGTATCTGCAGGGAGATCCTGAATGTAATGGTAGTAGTATAATGAGATCTTGGGCTTGAAACCTTGTCTGCTCTAACTCAGATGGAAATTACCTGTGCATGTAGGAGATTTTTCCATCACATTATGCTTTCAGAGCCACGTTGGATATCTTTCTAAAAACTAATCTGTAGCTGCATATATCACTATATCATGTCTCTCTGCTTGTGTCACTCAGGAGATCAGGGAGAGAGGTGTTCTCGGTGGTTCCTTCCTGCCTTGAAATGCACAGACACAATCAGTCCTGTAATCAATCCTGCCCGATCCATTTTCGTAATGGTAGAAAGCAGAGAAACTGGAACAGTCAGGCCTCACTTCTGTGTCACCTCAGTACAAATAAGCACTAATTAGCAAGAGTTCTCCTGGTGCTAATTTCTCAGTAAAGGAAATAGAGAGGAAGTTGGAAGTGAAACCTTCAGAAGAAGTTTTATAAATCAAAATACCACGTCAGTGCAAAGCTCTGTGCTGTTCTGCGCAGCAGGACTTCTTCCACTAGCAAGGGAGGAGGGTTACTGAAGCCTTCATCCAGTTCAGGCAGAAATATCTAGATCAGACTAGTGTTGTCCTGGAGCTCTGTCCCTTCGTCATTGGTAGTGCTTAACAGAAACATTCAGCAGCTGATGCACAGGCCATTTCTGAGTTTGCTACTTGGTTGGTGTGTGGCAGTTGCACTTTCCCCCCCCACACCCTGAGACTGGTGTGGCAGTTGCACATCCCCCTCTCAGAACTGGGCCTTCAATGGGCAGTTAATGGCTCTTTGTGCAGACCCAGAGCCGGTGGGCAGGGTCGTCAGCAGAGGAGGGGCCAAGCCTGCCTGCAGCCCAGAAAAGCTGAGAAGCTTCTCGAATGCCCACAGTTGGGGGCGGGGGAGGGGGCGCGCCGAGAAGCTTCTGGAATGCCCACAGCCAGATCTGAGCGGACTATAAATGGGGTTCCCGCCGAAGGCCCCTTTGTGTGGTCTTCTCGGAGCTGCGGGTCTGCC